>OX381706.1:25152510-25752510 GCA_947462335.1 Harmothoe impar | reverse complement strand
ATAGGTGGGTGATGCAGAGCAGTCCTGTGTAGATGATGCAGGGTTGTACAAGATAGGTCTCTTTTCGATAAAAAGAGAATATATAAGTAGCTTTAGATGCACTATCAACCTCAAGTAATCTTATCAGGATGGCCCGTTAATGCTCGACGGTTGATTGCCTTGCTGGTTCAAGAGCCACTATGTGGGTGTTTTGGGTCGGATGTGATATTTGGAGGACAGCTCCGGTTGAGCAATGTATAGTGTATAATACGCTGTATATGCAAGTCTTTGGCATTTGAGAAATACCCATTAATCAGAATACGACCTAGTTAATGTTATGAACACAAATTACTTGAGATCTACATATATACTATGTATGTGAGCAATATACTGGAAGAAATCCTATAGGCAGGAATTGCAACAATCTGACTGCGACTGATCAGAGAAGAGAGGGGCCGGTTTGGGCAGGGAATGGGAGCGGACTAAAGCCCTGTCGTGACCTTATTCAAGTTATTGGGCCGAGCTGCTCTCTGAGTGCCGTGAGTTGCTCCTACCAGTCACGCCATGGTACGACAGACCACCGCCAGGGACTGCACCAGGGAGAACAGCTGACTGGCCTTGCTGCAGGACAATGGATTATAACCCTGGGCAGCTTGACATGGCCTAAGTATGCTACTGTATACGATACTGTTAATTCGAACTTTTCTCATTGTTTCCTGTACATGGAGAGGGTGCTATTGAGTGGCGAATGCCGGGGACGATTTTATCCTGTGTGCTAATGCTGAGTATCCGCCTCAGTCAATTCAAGGTATATGTCCAACTTATGGTGAATATACCCTAGGCCTAGTTTTCCCTCCTTTCTTAAATACTAGTAGTGCTTGTGATAATGCCTCTATTCTGATAACTAGACCTGGTGCCTCTTTTTATACTCTATGATAGCCCTTTAAGGGCCGTATAATGCTCCTGGCCAGGGCTGCATTCATGGACTTTGACCACAAAGGACATAACAAATGAAAGCATCTTGCGGCCCTTAAAGGGATCTAACTACCCCTACCCTTTACATACCCCCTCCTGCACCACGGCCTTCCTGGTGCCCTTGGCTGACCCTGGAGGCCGCTCCACCCAGACACACCCAGGAGGGGCCCGGCGCCTCCTCCAGGGCCTACATGGAGGATATACTTCCACATGGCCGCAGCAAGGCGTGTTCTGGCCATGGGAGACATAAATCGGACCACTCAGTCAGAAGGCCTCACAGGACCTGGAGGGGAGGTATACCCTCTCGGCTCCTGTACCTAACATCATCAGAGGACGTCACCTGCGTTCTAAAATACGCGAAAAGAAATTCCATGTATCTCCAATGTTCTTCGACAATTGGTCTCTTTTTTAAAGCAACTCCTCTGATTTGAGAATAAGCGGTATTTCTTCAGGGAACTTTATAGTTTCTATATGAAGGGGTCTTTTACCTCAAACTACTCCGTAGATATTTAGGGAAAGGATGTTACTAAACTGAGGTTGATTTTTTTTAAAATCTTCTTCTAGCATCTGCATCTTTTTTAAATAGAAAGGGGTGTTTGTGAGGAATGAGAACGCAGGTAAAGTCCCTTTATATGCTGAGTGCAGGGGCTGCGAAGTGCACTCTCCACCGAGCCCAGCCCTCCTCTTCTGCCCCAGTCACCCGGCCACCTTAATCTGATAACAGGACCTTGCTGGCACATGTTCTAGTTTGTTATCTGGTGGGGAACATTTTGAATGTATTTGAAACAAATGTATATCAACTTTTATTTTATTTCTGAGATATCCCTTCTTATATAATGGACATTAAAGTATGTATGCACTGTAGTAAATATTCAGGTCTACATGCTCGCGCTGAAAAAAAAAGTAACATCTTAGAGGGAAAAGATGGCCAGCCCTACCTCATGAACCAATAATTATACGACGAGAGAGGGGGGCGGGTTACTAGAATCATTATTAGCAACTATTTGACACAAATAAAAGGTCCGCATTGTGATTTAATACATGATGACATGCCCTTGGTAGTCATGATGCGGCCATGTAGCCCTGGTGAGTGAAACCCACCAGGGCTGCACCAATGTATCATATACCGACAAAGGTTAAAGCACAGTCAACGTCAATCACTATGCGGCCCTTAAACTTAAAGGTTTAATCCATGCTAAAGACACCTACCTCTACACATGCCTCCTGTACAGTTTGAGATGTCCAGGTCGGTACCGTGACAGTAGATGCCGCCATTAACGGGGGGCGGGTTGTCACACAGACGTCGTCGGTGGTGGTCACATGACGGACTGCACGTCGACCATGACGACCATGTAGACCAGATACCGTCCACTGAAAACGTCATAGACACGTCATCGTTAGTTACCAGTAGAATATAATAGATTGAGACGGTATATGTGGTTAGAATTCACATTGTACGATGTCATTGTTATTGGCTGATGAATGGCACCCTGTGTGATAACAAATGATGAATAAAGATTACATTGGTGTTTCAAATGTGTATGTTAAGGCAGTTGGATATAATAAACCTCCTCACTCAAATTTACTACAGGCTTAAACACTCTCGTTTCTGATCTTATTAATTAGAATAATGTCATTTTATGCTTAATATATAGTACACCTTTTATATTGTTAATAAGACACATTCCAACAGAGCCATACTTCCAATGGCTATAGGTTTTCCTCCTATAGAGCACAGTGTAATATGTAAAAACTTGGCTTTCCACACCATGGTATGTGTTTATAATATCGCAGCAAATAACACCAACACAACGACTAGAACAGTGGATAATGGTGTTTTTACTCGTTCAGGATCATTATCCATGCTAATTAAAATAATGGGTACAGGACTTGAGGCTACATTAATAAGATACAACTCTCTCCAATGTGTAATTATCATAATACCGTAAAGCACACATAGGACTGAAAGGCAATACACCGACATTGGGACATCACCTAATGATTAAGACGAGTTATAATGAATAGTTATTAAAGAGACACCATCATCACTTATCAATGCTCAGAACTAGAAAATGTCAGGTTGGGTAGCATTTCCATTTTTTTCTCTGCTATCTGCATAACGAGTTTTGCGCAGCATGGTAATTAACTGATGTTATCATTGTCCTGACATGTAACAAGGGTGGTATTATTATCGTCATAATTACCAGTCAACTAGATAAGTTGTCTGACTTGACAGGGGAGGTAGTCCTCCATATTAATTAACCTTGATATGATCTTCTACGACTACCGCACCTGTGTGATGAATATAGTTAATTGTTACCCTCCAAGAATCATGCACTTTGGGGTGGTTTTGGTGTCACCATGTTCCCATGCTTTATTCTGGGGTTGAATCGAGCTCCTATTGCCATTGCCGTCAGAATCATAACCATTCACTTAAAGAAATGATCAAATAGTATGTCTATATATTTCCTACTACGTCTAAAACTCTAAATCAAAAATAAAACTCATAATTTGCTTAATGCTAGGTATAGCTTTCTGCTGGCAATGGTATATGCAATCCTGGATATATTGGATGCAGAACTAAGAGCTATCTCAATAAATAGAATATATTGAAGGACAATCACAAACATGGACAAGACATGGACACACACACACATATACATGTACAAAACGTTGGACAAAGACAAGACACCAATCTTACTGCGCACCTGTCCTGACTTTGTGGTATACAAAGATGGGGTTAAACAAAACCAGCTCGGTATATGGTGATATGTAGAGAGAAAAGACAGGGGATCTTGAGACGGGTGTGAGGGGTGTGAGGTCTGACCACGACGACACATGCTAGTGAAAACCTTACCTGGATCGGGCAGTATGAAGGATTTTCTATTTTCATTATCCTCAACCAACTGCCCATCAGCCTTGCCTAACTCCTTAGTTTCGTTTTCCAGATCCTCTGGTTCCATTCCTTCTCATGGCAAGGGTGAAGGCATTGGACACAAATAGAGGATGATATCCATGGGTTGAGGAGGGTTATGACTATGTTGGTTGTGTGTGGGTGTACAGGTGTGTGTGGACACAGATGTATGGTTTGTGAGAGACTACACAGACAGCGTTGCTTCATGGGCCCCATGTGGGTTTTATCTGGGAAACCTGGGCTCGCACCAGATCGGATATGGGGCTCAGACATTCTTGTTGGGAGCTGCCAGGTAACCCCAGCTGGGCTCAGCCCACACTTTGTGTTTGGTACAATACAAATACTTCAATTTTGCTATGGTCCTGTGTCAACGTGATTTGAATCTGGGCTGGATCTGGCAGCCCATCATGGACCCACATGAGACCCATTAAGCAATGCTGACTAGGTATGAGGCTACGGATGTCTAGGTGTAGTACAGCTGGATTATATGTATGTAAACTGATGTAAGTGCTATATATATACAGGATTTTGGGTTTATAGGTAAACAGATATTTACAGGTGAACAGATATGTGCCTATACTCGGATGGATAGGTGGGCAGAGGTGAGGACAGACACAGTGACACAAAACAGACAGAGAGATACAGGGACCACAACATGGAAGGCAGGTTATGTCTCATTTAGTCCACTCCCATCTTTTAACACAGGTGAGGTGAAACCTCAGTAAATGTAATGTTAAATTTTGGCAGGTTTCAAATTCCAGACAAAAAAGTATTAATCTTTACCAAACCAGTTGTGAGGAAGCCATAGGCAGTTTCAATAAACTTCACTCATGCTTTAATACTCTGTAATATCAAATAGTGTTTTTAGCTGGGGAGGGTCTGTTGGAGAAATTGGCTGCCAGACAAACAAAGCACTGTCACCACTGGAGATGAGAAAAGAGTGGCAACAAAGACAAGAAACGATATATAATGAACATAGACTCTGTAACCAAGGGAGGACGGATATAAAATAAAGTATAGAAAAACGAAACCATTGTGAATCAGTGCCCACTATCCAGGAAATTTCCTCTTCTTCCTTCACTTATTTTACCTATGTTGGCCCTTATTTGTTAGAGATATGGTTATTACAAGGTAAGAAAACGTTACACTGTTTCTATCATATACAAAAGAGCCCTAGTTGAGGGAGTGTATACACTGTATATAGAAAACTGGCACAAAAGGTATAACCAAGGGACAGTAGAGGAACAAAATACACTATTTCACACCAAAATTGAAAAAATCTATCAAAATATATATACAAACCAGTTGGGGTTGGTTCTATCATAAGGAAATCAAAACAAAAAACGGACGTTGGTTAACTGAGTAATTAAGAAACGGTAGAACATTCAGGGGTAATCAAACCAATCAATGGACGGTGTGAGTCTGCAAACAATCATGTTGGTACATTATGCATACTTCAGGGAACCTGTCCCCATAAAGAATACATACACTGTAATCAGCTGATAGTCCCCGCCCCCTATGTTATATATTATGTATAAAGAGGGTCATAGCCCTTCCCCTCAAAGCGGATGCACATATATAAATGCACCATGAATATTCCTCGACCATCCTGATAAAATAATAATGACCACCATGTTCAGGCCAGTAAATGAGGAGTCTGGTGGCTAGAGATAAGGCCTGTGGACGGTGGCGTTTGGCTTATGCACTGACTGATCCTACATCTCGGTACACGGCCTGTGGTAGGGGCTGGGATAACCCTCTGATGACCGTGCACTTGGTCGTCATGATGCATGGATGCAGCCCTGGCGAGTTACTCACCATGGCAGCATCAGACATTTGGACCCGATAGGGTTGATACACTCCCGAAGGATCGGCATGATACATGAATGCAGTCCTGTCGAGTAGACTCGCCAAGGCTGCATTCATGCATCATGTCGACTAAGGGTATAATGCATTAAAGCACCCTGTCGCCATTAAAGGGTTGGTGGTCACGGAACATGTATATGAATGTTTAATGCCCGATCCCTATCACTGCCGAGCAGCCTGTGGAGCGTGTCATTATATCGTTCATCATCCAACTTTTGACATATGGAAATATCTCAGGTCGCCACCAGAGGGCGATAAGATCAGGCTGCGGATGTCTTCCATGTTAATTGGAGCGCCAATCAGCGGGCTTCTATTATCCGGAACCATCAGCGCCACCACCCGGCACCTCCATGCACCACCACTACATGAACCACCATCTCTTTGAGGTCCACATAATGGTGTGTTTTGCCTTTGTTCGTCATGATGCATGAATGTAACCCTGGGGATCGAGTGTACTCGCCAAGGTTAACCAGGGCTGTATTCATGCCTCATTGGGACCCTTCAAGAGTAGTACATGTATTAACCCCGTGAGGTCGGCATGATGCTTAAATGCAGCACTGCATACAGTGGCTAGTTACCCACCAGGGCTGCATTCATGCATCATGACGACTAAGGCCATCGTGCATAAAAGCAGCCTTAGAGGTTAGAGTTAGATCTGTCATAGAGGGACGCAGACGCAATACGCGGCACTACCGGAAGTGTCCAGCGCATGCTCGCTAGTCTTTGAATTTTTTTTAATTTTTTTTTTAATATCTTAACCGTGTCATAGTATTCAGAATAGGGGGATTCTTTGAAACCGTCACCCATAGCTTTCATAAGACCAATTGAATTCTGGAATAAAAAGTCACAGACCTATCAAAACCTCCTGCACCCATCAAAATGAGCTTGGCTCTCTTGTTTGAGGGAATTCATTACTTGAGTGTAGGATTTTGATGCAGGGCTTCATTGCAAGCAGAATTAACCATGGTGACCCTTTAAAGTCCGCACAGTGCTTGAATGCACTATGCCCTTTGTCCCGATGTTTGAATGTAGTTCCTGTGGCTCTACTCGCCACGGCTACATCTATGCATCATATGCCGACCGATTTGGAGTGTGTCTCGTAGGGTCAGCATGGTGCTTGAATGTGGTACTGGCGAGTTACTAACCAATGCTGCTTTCATGCTTTATGGTGACAAAAGTCATAGTGTGTTGAAGCACTATGCAGCCCTTAGAGGACTAATTAAACATGCTAAAATATGCAGGAATGAAGAGGATTGTGGGGGACGGCCCGCTTGCGCTCGTTATAGCAGGGTATTGACATTGGGTTAGGGTAACCTGGAGTGGGGACATCATGCCCAGGAGGACAAACAATACTGATGACATGTTTGCTCATCTCTGGTGGCCCTCCCTGGGAAGGGGTCAGCTCCTTTCCATCCTGGCCCTCCTATAACCCTTTAAGGGTTGCATAGTGCGTTAATGCATCTTGCTCTTTATGGCCGTGGCGCATGAATGCCGGCATGATGCATGAATGCAGCACTGGCGAGTTACTCGCCAGGGCTGAATCATACATCATGACAACAAAGGACATGATGCTTTGAAGCACTATATGACCCTTCCTATCAATAGTACTCCTCCTTGTGGTGCCCTGGATGACAGTAGGAAGGTCGGACCAAGGTCAAATCGGACCAATCCATCAGATATTGATACCTTAAACAGGGACTGATGGTTGTCCGCAGTTATGTGGATATGCACCAGGTTATAGTGATGGATGTCGTGTACACGTTCCCTCACTTATATCCTCTCCACTTTCTTCCCTTTCCTTAATCAGCTGTTGGTGATCATAGCTACACCTCACTCCCCATTGGGAACGGACCAGATCTACCCGCCTGGCTATTGCTATTACTAATAATTAAGAACAGTTTCAGTCTGTCAGAACTATGTTGTGCATCCTATCCAGTAAAAGGCGTTTAGTGCCGCCTACACATCTAATCTATGGCTATAATTTACCTGTCTAAGAAAAGCACAAAGAAGGGGATGACTTGGCTTAGCCAAACCTATAAACAAGAGATTCCTTGATTCGTGATGTAATGGTTTAAGACATGTTCGTCCACAAGGTTCTAATCGGCCGAACTTCTTCTATCGGGCTTCAGATGGGATTTTGGTATGGATTCGCTTGTTCAAGAAAGAAAATGCTTTGCAAAGTTCAGGACAACTATACGTGACAGTGGCCGAGAGCAACTTTTATTTCAACCATCAGTTGGCTTGAAATTACCCACCATATAAGAGGTGCCAGAAGGTACCTAAAGCTTTTATGGCGCTCTATAGGATGAGGCCTCTCGAGGAGACGTCTATTTATTTGGGGCTTGGAGAGATGGCGGATTGATATAAAGTCAGGTGAATTATAGCGACTCCTCTGCTCCCTCCCGAAGGCCAAATTAGAAATGTGGTTCAGATTACAGTCTATATATCTGGGGTAGGTATGTGGTTTCATTTATTATTAATTTTCACCTCAGGCATCAAAGGTACGCTGACGTTGACTCTCGAAAATGAGCCCAAAATTGCACAAATATATGTATTAATTTGATATAGATTTCCAGGTTACTAGTACTCTAGTAGGGTAACTAGGTTAGGGGTAGCTAGATATAACGTGAAACACACACCTTTTCTCTTGGCCCAACCTACCTACCTGGGCCATCAAAGGATACAGCCCCCACAGCCTCAGGCCCTCCACCTCCAAGGGGCCGATTGTTATCAGCAAAACGCTCCCCAATTTAAAGTCGTCAGACCAAGCTATCAGTCCAAGGGGGAAGGCCCCAAAACTCTGACCTTGACATATGTGTTATCTTTAGTTTTTCTTGTGTGTGTTCTTCTGCTATCACACCAGAAATCATATGTAATATTTCTTTTGGAAAAACTGGATCAAACAAAAGTCAAAATGTAGTTGTGAATAGGAATAGGAAGTATGACTTCTTTTATCATATATGTGGATTTAAGATAATAAAGTATGGGGAGTATAGCCTTCTGAATACCACCCTTTGTCGACATGATGCATGAATACATTCATACATCACTCATATCCTTGTCACATCCTTCGGGGTGTACAAACCCCATAGGGTCGGCATGATGCATTCATGCAGCACTGGCGACCTTCTCGCCAGTGCTGCATTCATGCATCATGACGACAAAAGAGCATACTATAATAAAGCAATATGTGGCTGTTAAAGGGCTAAAGATAGTTGTTGGCCTGGGTGCTATGTTTGTGGGAACAATACCAGGGGGTTATGCAGAGGGAAGCAGGTCCTACGGCCTGGGGAGGTGATGCTATCTCGGTGTGTGTCTTTGTGACAGCCTTCTTGGGCCGTCAGTCAGTTATTCAGTCAGTCAGTCAGGCCAACAGTCAGCCAGTCATGTCACAGTCCTGCTAGCTGACCCGTCACCGATTTATTGTCAAGTGTCACCCACATCCACCTTAGATGGTATATGTGGCTGGGGTCGGCATGGTGTTTAGGCTAACCCTTGGAAGGCTGCAAGGTGCTGTAATGTGTTATGCCCTTTATCGTCATGATGCATGCATGCAGCCCTGGTGAGAAACGCCTATACACATCATGCCGACCCTAAGGTGTTGATACAGTACTGCAGTGTTAACATGATGCATAGATGCAGGGCTGCCGAGTAGATTCACCAGCCCTGTAGGGAGGGGGTGCCCTCGGGTTATAGGTAGGGGGATTACCTGACTGTGAGTGGTATGTTGGTACATGTACCTTGGTGGTACTTCAGGTTGATGGGTGAGTTTCTATAACCACATCAATACGGTCTGTGAAGAGCTGCCCATCAAGGAATGTTGAATAGAAGGAAACAGGACAGCCTGTACCCTTGGTCTATCAACCATCTTGAATGCACCTTTATTCAACATAACTACAATATACTGTTGATACGATAAACTACCTGCTTATTTACGTCAGTGATGGGAGGTGAGACACTCTCAGTGCATGTTTTTGTGGCAATCGTCCGTCCCCCAGCGTATCATCACCTGGTCAGACTTATTAGACGTAACCCTGAATGTTGCCGCATTGATATATCACCTGCAACTATTGATATGTTATCCTACAGTAGCCTTAGCGTTTATGTATTTCAGAATGGTAAATGGAGGTGTGGCAATAACAAGTGTGTCCCTTGGAAAAGTTACACAACTCCAGTCTCTCATATAGTAGCACTTGTCCCTGTAAATATATGATGTGGTGAGAGCTCCAGACAAACTCGGCAGCCAGTGTATGACAGCAGTATCAATCACACACTGGGATTAATGCTGTTATCTCTTGTCATCCCCAGACCTCTGCACAGTCTCACTGCTTGAGATAATAGGCAATTAACCCTTTAAGGACCGCATAGTGCTTTAAGGCGTTATGCCTATTTGTGGGCATGAAAGCAGCCACTGACCAGGGCTGCATTCTGACATGCATCATGCCAACCACCCAGTATAGTGTATCAACCCCGTCTTAAACCTGTATGATCGGCATGATGCTTAAAATGCACCACTGGCGCGTTGGTTGTTAGGGCTAATAGTCCAGTGAATGAAGAGAAATAAGCAGTCTAGGGTCAACAAAATTGCTACATGCAATTTTTTTGTTTTAATGGACACTCTGATATGTCTACTTCTCATAAAAAAAAAGTTTACAAAAATCGTCCTTGGGGAACCCGCCTAAAAATGGCCATTCCCAAAGTGACTCTAGGACCTATGGTATCTCCTCACAGGCATGCTATACACTGCACTATGCACCACACTGAATGCCTCTGGTAGGCACCACTCACCCCTCAATCCCCTTCTTTCTTTTTAGATATTGGCATTTGTTCTAAGATACCAAACTAGGTCAATTCTAAAAATAGCCTCATGCACTGTCCTACTTACAAGGCTTTCTGGTGCTGTATCTCTGATCACCAGTGTAAAGCACAGCCAGCCTGCAGCTCTACAGGAAGGTCAGATATGCTAGTTTGTAATGGTTAATGATACTATTATACGTCATGAACATGAGTTCTAATATATAATTTTACTATATACCTTATAGTGCTGCATCATTGGAGAGCTAGGAGCATTCTGGCGACACCCATCAACAAAAAAGACTAAAGTACGCCATATACCACCGGAAAGCTCTGATCATGGGCTTTTCAGATATGGTGCCTGTAAAAAGATCCAAGAATACCGCCAAAATCCAAGATGGCCGCCAAAATTTCAGGATTTCATCTTCTGTGACCTAGATATGGCTTAGAATACTATTTTTAACACTTCCTGCTGCCCCTAAATTGGACCCAAGGAATTAAAAATTTCTATTCTTCTTTTGCTAATATCACTGGTTGCTTAGCAATGACTCTTCTAATTGTTTATCTGCCTAGCAACACATTTTTCCATGGTCCTGATGTTGACTATAATCATACCTACCCCCCCCCCCTAAATTGAACCCAAGCAACTCTGGAGACCCCTTCGGTGACTCTGGGGACCCTTCAGTAATTCTGTGGACCCTTGCAGTAGCTCTGGGGACCCCTTAATTAAGTGGCCTTTGGGACCCTTCAGCTGCTATGGGGACCCTCCCAGCAGCTCTGGAGACCCTTCCAGTAGCTCTGTTCTAGTGTACTATGTGGTTAAGTGTGAGTGTTGAGAATGCCCCTTTAACTCATTATGGCCGAGCATCAACTATAGTTGATGCCATGGGGGGCCGAGCATCGACTATAGTCGATGCCATGTGGGGCCGAGCATCGCCTATAGTCATCAAAACTCTATGGGATTCAGTAAAGGCTCGGCCCAGGGCAAGTTGCTGTAAAAATGGGCCGGCCCAACCACCAGCAAATACTTTTTTTGGGCGGTCCTAAAGGGTTAAGCTGCTCTGGGGACCCCTTCAGTTACACTGGGGAATCCTTCAGTGACTCTGTGATTCCCTTTAGTGACTCTGGGCATCCCTTCAGTGACTCTGTGGACCCTTCCAGTGGCTCTAGGGACCATTCCAGTAGCTCTGGGGACCCTCCCAGAGGCTTTGGGACCCTACAGGTGGCTCTGGAGACCCTCCCAGCAAGTCTGGGACCCTCTCAGTGCTCTGGGAATCCCTGGAGAGGCTGTGATCACCCTTTCAGCGACTCTTGGGTCCCTTCTGGTTGCTCCCAGAGGACCTTTGCAGACTGTGGTAGCACCTCAGGTTGCTGTGGGTGCATCCTTGCTGATTCTGTGAACCCCTCTGCTGATTCTATGACCACATCTATTCCTTGAAACACCCATGCTGACTCTGGGTATGCATACCCTGGTATTATTAAATGTCTACTAGCTCTGAAAACCTCTTTGCAGGTACCAAGGACAACTCCTCCTCCGGTAGCGGGGATGACTAGATCATGTTCTCCTCTACCAGGAACAAATAACTCATCTTCCCCTATACCAGGGATGACTAGATAATCTTCCCCTGTAACAGGGACGACCGTACCGACTCCCTCAGAACCACTGAAGGGGTCCCTAGAGTCACTGAAGAGGTCCACAGAGCTACTGGAAAGGTCCACAGAGTCACTGATAGGGTCCCCAGAGCCGCTAAAGGGGTGCCCAGAATCACTTTAGGGGTCCCCAGAGCTACTGGAAGGGTCCAAAGAGCCGCAGTAAGGATTCACAGGGGTTCAAAGATGACATACTGCTTTCAGAGGGCTAGGAATATGACACTATCCTAGTGTAGGCCTCATTGGCCCTAGCTATTCTATGGGATAGGGAAACTATCTGCAATGGCAAAATATGAGACTGTGAAAGAGTTTTATGATGTGTTCCTGCAAAAAAAAGATTTCAGCAGGAGATTGAGGAAGCAGGGAACAAATTGCTAGCAGCATTATATGGCCAGATGAAAGATTAAGACTTAGAGCATGCATATTTTTGACAGCAGAGTAAACATTTTCTTGTATAAATAATGGACGCAAATGCATCCTGGCCTGCAAACTGCAAAGGTATTACATGAATGAATACAGAACCTATTGACACCTCGGACTGTTCGTTATAAAACCATGCAGCTTTTGAATAAACCTTTTATTCAATATTGGTTAGGCACTGCTCCTTTTAATAATATCTAGAGCTTTGACCTTGACCTTAGGTTATTGTTCAAATTTATGTGTGTGTTTAAACTTCATGATGATTCACACCTTGTATCTTAAGTGCAGTGAACATAATGTTATGGTACTTCCAAAGTATGGTATATCATTGGAATAACCTTTACAAGATCTGGATTGACCTTCATGCAACTCACACACTCTGTTTTTCCTGACCCACCTTGTATCAATGTACAGTTCAGTGATTAAAAAGAGGTATGGAGTGGATTTCATGTCCACATAGATGCAGACTTGCTGTTTTTTTGTGAATTAGTAATTTTGATTCATTATTGCAGTAAAATCACAAAATATGTGACCTTGACCTTGGAAAATAATTCTGATCAATGCATCTGTCGAAGCTGATGTCAATTGGTATATCATAATAGTGAATATGTCAATAAGAAGCATGAATATGGCTGTTTAACATTGAGAGGGAGTACAAAGGCGGCCATGTTGGATTTCAGGCACTTCCCCAAGGAGGATTCCCGTAAACTTTTTTTTTCTGAAATGTGCATGTATCAAAGAGGTGAAAACCATTGAAAAAGCTAATGTAGCAATTTTGTTGACCTTGAAGTGTTCATTCACTGGACTATAAATACATGCATCATGATGACCAAGGGCATAGTGAATTAGAGCACTTTGCGGCCCTTAAAGTCAATTAAACGCCAGTGACCGTTTACCGGCACGCCTGGCGCCAAAAACACAGACCGACCCAAAGGGACGTCACGCCGAGGTGGGAGGATTAATTCACCTCCGGAGGAAGAATGCTATCACACGTCTGCATCAATGAGATGACAGTAGGTATGGAGTCTATTCATTTCTTGATATTATATTATGTTTTTGTGTCTGGTATTTGTTGTGGTTAACCCTTTGCCATGAAGCAACATTTGTCGTCATGGTGCACCAACACAGTGCCGGTGAGTAACTCGCCGGTACTGCAATGGTACATCACCATGCCGACTCTTTGAGTATCAACCCCATAGGGTGCATGATGCAGGATGCAAGTTACTCCCCAGGGCTGCACGCATACATCATGACGACCAAGGCCATATTTGAGTTAAGTACTATGCGGTCCTTAGAGGGTTGAGTGGCTGCTTATTGGTTAATACAGTTGGTGGTGGAGGGGCATGTGTAACAAGAGGAACGCCACCTCTCTGACTGCAGCATCCATGAACTGTTTGATGGATCCCAACAAGGCGTTTGACAAGGTGTGATATATCACTGCGTGGCCAATCAGCGCCACGGAGACAATGCAATAAAACCACACTGCGCCTTCTCAATGGATACCACGCGGCCCACGCCAAGACCCAGACCCCCTCCTCCTAATTCCCCCTTCCCCGCCTCTCCATCCGGAGAGCTCCTTCATTTAGGAGTCAGCACAGAGTCACACTTTATGAATTTTCTTGGGCCGGTGGTGAGGGCTTCCCCACCACCGCCTCTTACAACAATCCAATTAAATCCGTTTTTCTCCTTTGCGCAATGTAATTTCCTGTCGGATTGGTAATCCAGAAAAGCAGTCTGTTTAGCGCTAATACGCCGAGTCGGCCGGGACGTCCTTGGGTAGAGATAATATCTGCGGGGTAATAGATACTGGGGGTTCGGGCTTATTGACTCTGCATGATTCATCGGGACTCTTCTCAGCCCGTAGATCCTTCATCGGGCCCTTGGTTGGCCAACCTAGCCTATCGGGGTGAGAGGGGGGGGGGGAGCAGGGAAAGGGGAGGTTGTGGGTAACTGGTTGTTGTTCATATGTAGTGGGATGGGGTTTTCTTTTAATTTAGATTTCCGCTTTTATATTGGAAGTTTTGCCAAAATGCCCCTGGGGAGAGACTTGTCCAATAGGCTTACCCCTCTCCCACCGTTTTAGAAAGCCGGCATGGTTCCGCCACTGGGTAGGCAGGTATGGAGCTGGGGGAGGGGGTTAGGCAAGTAGGAAGAGCCAAGGGCAGTGAAGAAGTGAGCTCGGCGTAGGACCTCGATGTGGTCAAATCTAATTAATATTCATGTGATACCCCCGATTAGGCATTATATTTGTTCATCTCCATTTTCAGGGAAAAATATGAGGTTCTCTAATTATACCAGTGGGCAGAGGATGTTTGCTTCAAAAACAATATCCAGCATTAATTTGGAGCCATATCCAGGTTATTTGTGTTGATTGTGTAATCTAAAAATCCCTTTTTGTCATCACTTTTATTGTGTGAGTGGGTGCTACCATGCAGAGTTGTAACAGAGCATACCCTGAACGAGGAGCATGTCTATACATAATGTATTAGCTCCCAAGTTGTATCTTTTTTTCTGCTTTTTTTTAGATTTCAACACAAGGTAATGGATAGAAAAGGGAAAGATGGAACTGAATTTAACTGGTCACATAGATGAGGAACATGGATTTGGGTAATGGGGAAGAAATCACACTGTACATGTATATATAAAGGTATGTTTCTTATCACGATCTATATCATGTGTGTGCAAATCCTATAACCAAGAGATGTTATTAAATATAATCATCAAAATACTATATTAAAATATAAGCTCTAGTAAGCGTGGCAATAATGAAGCATTATTACTAATACGGCAGTGGTAATAATTGCTCTAATAGTTACGCTTACGGTTAACAATTGCAATTAGTTACAAACAATGTGTTTTAATCCACTCAATTACTTCTAGTAATAATCAGTAATTAATTAACAAATATTGATAACGATAATGGTAGTATCATGGGCATTCTGGGGAGGTATCGTGATGACATGCCAAAGGGTGGGGGTTAAGACGATGCAGTTTGAACACGCCTCACCTTCTAAAACTGCAAGTCATGGAGAGACTTAAGTTGTAAAAGGGTAAAATAACTCACCTGGACAATGGGTGCTGCATGGAACCCGTTGCAAGGCCTCCCCTTTGCAGTCCTGGCCACCGTTTAGTGGGGTTGGGTTTGAACAGGTGCGTACCCTACGCTGGGCTCCTTTGCCGCATTTGCTGTTGCACTCTGTCCACTGGCCCCATGTTGACCAAGCACCGTTGACTGCAAGACAAAGATTGAAACTGATGATGACATTCTCCTTTATATGGATTAATATCAGTCATTTATGAAGACTAGAAACAGCTCATGACGAGTTTATAGGGTTATTGAAACAAGTTACCATTGTCATCTAGGAGAAATCAAAAAGGAAGCATCAAGCCATACCTCAATATTGATTTTAGGACTTAGCATGGACAGCCTGTGATATCTCATTTAGGTTGGTAGACCTTAAGCCTTAAGGGAATCTCCCTTCATTTAACACAAGATAACCACTTCGTAACGGGAGAGCAGACCGTCCTTCAACTAGGTGTTTAATGTATATGTGGCGTCCTCCCTCATCTAAAGGAATCTTCGCATGTCAGGCTCAATGGTCCTTTTATTGAATTTCCTTACAAAACCCGCGTGACAGACCGTCAAGTTTCAAAAGCTTGGATCCTGAATTCAAAGGCTTTCGATCCACCCTAAAGGGGAAAAGCGATCATCAAGCCAGGCAGGTATGTTTGTGAAAAACAAACAATTCAAACAAAGGGCTTTGCATGATCCTTTTAACTTTCATCGACCCCCATCCAACTTCTCAAATTTGCTGTATATGATGTTCCCTCATATATCTGCAAATTGAATCAACAATGCCTTTCAGGAATGCCTTTAAGAAATAATGTAATTTCAATGCAAAGGGACCTTGTGTAGAAACGCTTTGAACAGCTCTGAACTGGCCTAAAAGATGTTTTTGCAGTATGCTAATCTAAACTGAGGAATTCCAAGTGAAATCATACAACACAATGCATCTAGATGTAGAAGAAAACAGTACAACTTAAATTGGTATTTAGGCCTAGGTAAATCAAGCCAGTCTAGTGCTCTGAATATCTGGCTTCCTTAATTCATCTGAATCAGGGTTTTGACACAATTTGAAACGGAGATCTAGTCTAGAAAAGGGTCATCCATACGGCATGTACGCACTAAGGGGTGGGGTCTATCTTCTGGAAATTCTTGAAGAAAGATTACATTATTTTACATGTGCACAAGCACATCAGGGGGGAGGGGGTCAATTCGTGGAGAAAACTTTACGAGAGACCCCCAAATAACTGTATCATTCCTGTGCATAGATATAGATAGATGTGACATGTCTCAGAAAGAAGGCATTGTCTTGGCCAAGGTACATGAGTCACCGGAGGAGAAGGAGGGGAGGCCATGGTATCAGCTTATTGCATGCTTCTGTCGGGGTCGTTCTACCATGGTACTCAACTCCCTGACCCTACCCCCCTACCTACAGTATCAGGTGATTGCAACTAGGTAGGCCTACCTGTTGAAACCTAGATCCTAAATCCCAGTCTGCTATGAGCTCCCTTGTGCCAAAAAAAGATTCAGGTGCCTGTTGTGTGCACCCACATTGTGATATAGCAGTGCACTGACTTCCTTGTTTAGGCGCAGTACCTAAATGCCGCTTTTCTATGCAGCTGTCAGATTTTGAGTGCATGATTCAGGAGGCACTGTCACATGTCTCGGCTGAGTGTATGTGACAATGCCGTGAGCTGCTCGCTGAGCTGCTCGCCCAGGGTCAGGTTCGACACGACATGAAGACATCAATCCATGTCAGTCAACCTCTACTGACAGTCACCAACCTTTCTTATCCCTTAAAGAGGTACATAGTGCTTTAATATAGGTTGCCTCTTTGTTGTCATTATGCATGCATGCAGCCCTGGCGAGTAACTCGCCAGGGGTGCATTCAAGCATCATGCCTAGCCTATGGCGTTGTTGCACTCTCGAGGGTTCAGCATGATGTACGACTACAGCCCTGGCAAGTTACTCACTTGAGTTGCATTATTGCATCATGAGAACCAAGGGCGTAGCATATTATGGTACTATGCGGCACTTAAAGAGTTATACTGCTCCTTATGTGGCTCCAGAAAGGCTTGAGGTACCCCCCCCCCCCCCCCCCACACACACACACACAAACTCCCCCATTATCTGGGCATTTGGAATTAGAGTTTGTTTACTTAATAAGGCAGATACGTTTCAGTCTACATCGATGATGGGTTCAGGTGAGCTGCTCAGAGCCACATTATTCAGTGCCAAGGCCGTATAAATCTGCCCGAGGAAAAATCTCCTTTCCATATACTACTTACAAGTGTGTATACATACTGTGCACAGTGACTTTTTGACAGGCCGCGGTATACATTTATATATCGATGGCCTCTTTTTCATTCACATGCTACATCTACTTCTTGTTCCTCTTGACGTCAATTTCCGCCGTCTATACAAAAGGAAAAGAAGGATGTTCATCCTCATCTCGCCTTTTGCCATCTAAGAAGGTCTTCCTATTATATATGCTGCTCTGTTCACCAGTGCTGCATTCAAGCACCATGCCGACCTTACAATGTTGATGCATTCACGAAGGGTCTCCACGATGCATTAATTCAAGGGATGCAACCAAGCTGGATAGCACATTAAAGCATTATGCGACACTATTAATCCCGCTGCTCAGAAGGTAACCTGACATCCATGCATAAAAGCCGCTATGAATTCAGTCAATTGATTTTTTTTAAATGACTGTAGATGTTCTTACCGGCAGATCCATAAAAAACAAGCTACGGTTGATCCCACTGAATTTCAACTGTGATCTCTCGTATTTAAGTTTTAAAGTCCACAGTTATTTTGGACAAATGGAATGAATTCAATTCAATCTATTTCTTGTGTTTGTCATTGGCATTTGCGGGGTGAGATACAGCTCGTAAAAAATGTCATTAGGGCCTGATCAATGCAATCATGATTGATTTGGGGGTATTTAAAACACCTCTGGATAATAATACTCCCACAGAGTGGAATAATAACACATCTGACATTGCGCAGAAACACATTTTTCTTCTGCAAAGGAGAATAGATCTGAGTGAGTCATTAATCATTCAAGGGCGGCATAACGCTTTAATTCATTATGGCCTTGGTCGTCATGATGCATGGATGCAGTGCTGTCGAGTAACCCGCCAGTGCTGCCGTGAAGCATCATGCCGATCATGTAGGGACGATAAATTCCATTAGGGTCGGCATGATGCATGGAAGCAACACAGGCAAGTTACTCGCCAGGGCTATATTCACGTATCATAATGATACAGTTAAGCACTAAGCGTCCCTTAATTGGTTAAACTGATTATGACATTGCAGGAGGGAGCCCGTGTGTAGAGTTGGGATCGGGTCAGTGCCAGTGACATTTGTTGGACGCTGGGGTAAGCCAATAAAAACTCCTGACCATCTGTTGACTTCATGCTAAGGCGGGGGAGCTGACTTCTCCCCCGGGGCCCTCCTAATTTGATGTTTAATAAGTCAATTAACGCTGTAATTGGGCATCAATTTGAGCTAAGCTAGAGCGAAGCCAGAATCCCCCTGCCCTGGGGGTCGGGATTGAGTAGTAACTGGTCGCTACTCCGCACTCGTGCGGAGTAGCTGATCCCGACCTAGGCAAGTTTGTCAGGTTGGGTAGAGACAGGTTGTCTCTAAGAATAAAACTTTTCAGAACAACTTCTCAGGCAATCAACTGTTGATATTGGAAAGAAGACATGTGTGCCTTGCCTGAGTAGGAGTATCAGCCTGTTGTTTGTTTGGAAAGATTTAGATCGCAATGTTTTCAACTTTTAGGGTCCTCTTCTGGTGGTTGCAACGGGTATCTTGGACGTTTTTTTTCAGCAGGTGTTGTGTTCTAGGTCACTCAACGGAAGTGGGCTAGCAGTTCCGGAAATATGGGCGAAAATGATAGCACAACTTCTTAGACCAAAAAGGTAAGTAAATTACTGAGAAATTACTGTACCTTATCGCCAATTTACGCATTTTATTCCTAAATTAGTGGCACATTAATACATGACCCCAGGGAGCTGTTTCTCCACAAATTTGCCGAGGTCCGCAATACACATTTCATAGCATATGCCATATATTTGTGGAGCAAATAAAAATGATGAATAAAATCGTTTTTGGGTCTAGAGAATACATTACAAATAATATGGACCCCCGTATATATTTGCAGAGGGGCGCAAATTTGTGGACAAACAGCACCTCTTGTGCCCCCCGGCCCCCCCCCCCCCCCCCCCCGCTCCCTTTGATCTACAGTTTGTATTTCACTGAAAAGGGCCATAATTTTTTACACCCCCCCCCCCAAAAAAAAATGAAGAAAAACTAGCACCCCCCCCCCCGCCACCTGTGATTAATAAATGGACTCTATATTCTTGATAATTCAGATGTTGATATGGCACAGTAGGCTTCATCTAGACTTCGTAGTGTAAGTTCAGGATATATTTGTTCCAATTATCCTCTGCAACTTTGTCTATTTTTATTGTAGCAGTGCATCAACACCAGCCCTGCTTCTGCTGCAACTCACCTTCCTGCATACGATCCAGGGATGGCTGCTTCACTTGGAACTGGAGTTTGTGTAATGCATAGTCATAGAACTTAACTAAAGGTCCACATACATATAATTTATTGTGCCATTTGTGAGATAGAAGCACGGGATAATTTGGTAATTTGCAACTTAGAACACTGCCATACATCTAGTTGTTTGTGGAATACATATAGTTGGTTCTATAGTTTTGGACATACTGAGGGACGTTGAAGCCCAGCATACATGTAATTGCTTGAATAATTTAGGAGTAAACCCCCCTCATTAGAAAGCAAATATAATTCTACAATTGAGGGACGTTGAAGCCCAGTATATAAACCCCCTCATTTGATAGCAAATATAATTCTAGAATTAAGGGACGTTGAAGCCCAGCATACATGTAATTGCGTGAAAGATTTACGAGTAAACCCCATCATTAGAAAGTAAATATAATTCTACAATTGAGGGACGTTGAAGCCCAGCATATAAACCCCCTCATTAGGAAAGAAATAATTCTACAATTGAGGGACGTTGAAGCCCAGCATACATGTAGTTACTTGTATTATTTGCCACAAAGAAACGCAAAATGATTGTACACTTGAGGGAATTTGAAGCCTACCATTTGTGTAGTTGATTGTATAATTTGGAACAAAGATAGACAACTTGATTGTTCACTCTTAGCGCTTTTTGAGAAAATTGCAAACAATCCCCATCAAAAGAATTGGGAACGATAAAATACTGTTTGTTGCCTTCATTTTATTTTTCATATTGTGTATGGCATAATAAAGTTACCACAAGACTAGCACGGGAAATTGACCCTGGCCAGATATAAAAGTACAGTAATTTAGGGAGTGCTCATTTTTTAAACAAGGGGGGGGGGGGGGGGATTTGGACCCCTTTTTCGTGGGGAGGGGTAAAATATTTAGACCATTCTTTGGCGAGGGGGGGGGGGGTCAGAAAAATTGTACCTGTTTTGAGTGAGAAAAGGGACTATTAGGGCCTACTATCCTATTAACGGGCACGATTTTCGACCTGGTTGGGGGGATTTCACTTGCTCTGCGCTAAATATCACAACCCAGTGTTGTTAAAAAATGAGCACTCCCTTATAAGGAAACCATAGGTAATATTAGAAGGGCAAAAGTTCCTATGTAAATGAATCAAATGAATTTGAAATGCAGCCTTCACTAGGTGTACAGGGGTGTAAAATCTCCAGGGAAAATCTGGCCCAGATCCAATGAGAAATAGAACCCTAATGTACATCAAATTACACTATTTGGCTTCTACATTTTCAAAATGTTCTTGGGGGCCATGCCCCAAACCCCACTACTATTGTTAATGGATCCAATTTTTAAGGGGTTGGAGTACATGGGCCCGCCCCACACAGGGCACACAATATGTTTATATTATATTGTTCATTAATATATTCATTCATGATCATGAATGTTTTTTTTCTTAAATTCGTGATAGCACTTCTAACTGGGTACCAATTGCTTTAATGATTTCTTAAATGAAAAATGTCATTGAATACTATGAATTCATGCTGATATTAATGCCTCCATCAACATAATCAAATTGGCAATAAAGTGTTTCAATAAAACTTTTGTTGCATTCTTTTATTTTCCATATACCGGTATTTTAAATCAATTATAGTTGTATAGCCTATAGGGCCTGAAGACGTTCACAAGTCCGGTGATGAGAACCAGTTCTGTTGCAAGGTATCCAGCGCCATCCTGTAATGAAATGTAAGATACACTGAGGGGTTCATATATTAAGAACAGTGGTAGTGGGGGGGGGGGGGTATAAACGTTGGCCAATTTAAACCATAAACAATATATTACTAGGCCTCCATTTTACAGGGAGAGGACCTAAAAAATTGTGGAGAGAAGAGGTCGAGTTATAACTAGGTGAACAAAGCTTAGGCCTACGTGTATTTTCAGATAGGTTATGATTTTAATGTCTTAACTATTGTAACAAAGATATGTAACATGCAAAACAGGCAAACACTTACCATCAATTAGTCTAGATACTCAAAGTTGTAGAAACTGTCGAAATCGTCCAGTGCAGTGGGGCTTTTTCATATATAAATATTTCATATGTAGCCTCGTAGGCCCTAAGCTTAATACTAGGATTATTGCAAATCATTTAATGCATGCATTGAAACGCCTGCATTATTAGAAAATGTCAGGAGATATGGAAATAGGTTAGATATCATAATTGATAGTGAATATCATAACGAATGGTACTGTATACTGTAAGACATGCAAACACTTAAAATGAAGCTTGTTGGTTATATCATCTCAATTACCGTATACAATGATTTAATACATATTTGTTAAGTGACACCTTGCATATCCAATGGCAGAACACAGCACCTGCTGAACCAGTTGCAACCCAAAATGGCCGCTCCAGAAACCTAAAGTCCAAAAGCAGGCTAACAGATCTGCATGAATGGGGTAATCTGAACGTAATGTGTATAAAGTTTCAACAAAAATGTCAAGATAGATGTATTAGTAAGATATCCTTATAAGGAAATTGTCCCCAAAAAATTGCATCATCCTTTCCTTCCAACCTGACAAAACACACCTAGTCGGGATGCCTGACGCCGCAGCCCGTAGCTGCGGGGTCAGGCCTTGCTGGACTAGGATTGAGGGAGCTGTGAGTCTAGGGGTGTAGGGCTGTGGGGTGGGGTGGAATGCATGTAGAGGGGGAGGGGTACATGAAAGTTGCGCTACACATGAAATTTACTGGATGTCCCAACGTGTAGACGAGATGTGTCTCCCTAGGTGCTCTCCAGACTATAGTGATTTTTAGTCTATAGTAACAAATAAGCTTATTCCTCTGCTATCAACAAACATAACGGAACGATAGATTCCCCGTTATAATCCCTTTATGACACCACTCAATTCATGGAACAATGTCTAACCGTTCCCTACAGACATCACCGCACCCTCCTCCCAGTGCCGGCTCCGTTTCAGCCTCAGTCATGTTTCCCATCCCCTGGTCCACAATCGCCTGCCTTCAGCCTGTCTTCCAATAATAAATTCAATTTTCCGCAAAATTACGTTTGCTTTCACAGCCCTGTTGGCCGGATCATTCGCAGGGTGTTCCCCAGGGAAATTGCAGCAGGAGAAGATGAGGGGTGTGTGTGTGGAGGGGGGGGGGGAGATGGGAGAACAGATACAGTAGGGCAGTCCACCAGACAGTCCATCCACCCCCCCCCCCCCCCACCCCATCCATCCACCCACTCTTAACTCTTTAATGTCCGCATAGTGCTTTAAGGGATTATGTCTATTTATCTTCATGATACATGAAGGCAGGTCTGGCGGGTAACTCACCAGTACTGCAATCAGGCTGCATGCCGTCCCTACGGGGCTGCTGGACCATGGCGACAAAGGGTACAATATATGTATATAAGCCTTCCGCAGTCCTTAAAGGGTTAACGTTGTATCGCCTTCAGCATGTTCTGCCGCACCCATTTTTCTCCCCGCTGATCAGTGGCGGCCATCTGCACGTTTAGACCAATCAGCGCCATTATCTAGATTTGCTGCAGGCCTGCTGCTGTGTTACGTACTCGTTTCGGTAAGTTCTGCTGCGGGATTAGTCCGGTTTCGTTTCCCGTTTTCGTAATCTACGGTCGTTTGACACTTAGTAAATTGCAATCGTTCTTTTGGAGCTTCTGAACTTAGAAATGAGTATTTGTACACGAGTACAATCGATATAGAGGCGTACATATATGTGTAACCAAACATACTCTGGGCGCAGTCCTCCTAAACCAGTGGCTTGCAATTATGAGGGCGTGGAATTTTGTGTAATCAATTCCACAGGGACAGATGGCACAATGCGGTATAGTGGTAACGGTTAGAAGTCATGGATTGGAGGCATTGTTATTAGGTGTCATGTATATAAGGAACACACATCCAATAGGCTATCACAAAATTCGTATCCTGAATAACACATATTACAGTCAGTCCCTGCTTAACCACATGGCATTTTAGTTGGAGCATTTTCCCGATGGTTGTGGGCCTTCTCCCCAAAACAGACGACGTCTATCCACAACGACACTCTATGGGTAGTCGACATTGCCAGGCGCGAACGATTTGCGCCTGCAAGTGAGAAACCCCACCTCTGGCAAACTGGCGAACAATACCAATTTTCCACATCACTCCCTCAGAAGTATAGCCCCGTCCCAACACCCCTGCCGCCTGGCTCCCAGCCGTCCTTTGTGTCATGCTGACTATTAAGGTCAATTAGCCGTCCGTACATTTAGCACGTAATTGGTGCCAATACTATTGGCAATAGCATGTGTGTAGGTCTGATGGCTGCGGGCAGACAAGGAGAACTCAAGAGTGCTTCATCAGCGAGAGGGTTCCGTCTTGTGGTTTTGGCAGTTTGAGCTAACAATGTGCTATGAATGCAGCCCAGGTGAGTTACTCGCCAGTGTTGCATCCATGGATAATGCCGAAGTTATACCCCACAGGGTCAGCACGACGCATGCATGCAATTCTGGTGAGCCTCGCCAGGGCTGCAGTCATGTATCATCACGACAAGGTGATAACATATATAAGTACTAGGCGACCCTCAAAGGGTAAGATGTTCCATGCAGGAGTGGTTGAAGGAGGCCTGGGTTTTAAGGCCCAAATCGTGCTTGCCCTCCACCAAAAGCCAAAAGTGGAATGAGAGCTGGTATTCTGTGACTTATGTAGGGTGCAACACAAAAGTAGAAGAGGGAGGAGGGGAGTTGGTCATTGTTACAGAAGAACCATTTGACACCTGTACGAACTGCAGTGTGTGGTGGTGGGGGCGGGGCGGTGATGGAGACTTGGCATTTGGCACTTTGGCAGTTGGCACCTTCATGAGTGGCTTCATACACAGGCCATTGACACCCATCTTTGTTGTCGGCCCCTCCCCGGGTCACCTCCCAACGATAGCACTCAAACATAAAAGGTCAACCTAATCATGTTCATGTAACCTCTCCACTCGAAGAGGAAAAGGTAGAATTGTCTGTAATATGTGATATGACTACAATTGCTGCATTTTTGTCTGAGCTTTGGGCTAATCCTTTAATAGCCACATAGTGATTTAATTGATTATGCCCTTTGTCCTTACGAGTTATGAGTGCACCCCTGGTAAGTAACTCACTATGATGCATGAATGCACCCTTGGCGAGTACCAGTAGACTCACCAGACTATAATGACGACAGAGGGCATGGCACATTAAAGCACTATGCAGCATTCAAAGGGCTAACACAATCCGCCTATGTATACACTCAGTGAACACATTATCTGTCTTATTAGATACAGGGGTTAGGTATTGGCGGACGGTGCTGACTCTGTAGTGGCCTATTCGTGTGACCTATTGAATTGTCAGTGACTAAGTCAGACGTAATCACACTCTATAGGCATGATTAACTTCTCTTATATACACCACAACTAGAGATTGGCCTGTCTCCGTGTTGAATAAACCTCGTTAACGATGGCCTCCTAAATCCCCTTCCTCCAAACAATCCTCGCGGTTAAACACCAATTTAGGATACCACCGCTCCAATGGGTCAAATCAGGGGAGGAGGTACCTTCTCCTAAATCGGGACTTACGATGGGGGAGCCTATTGGGAGGTAGCGTTGAGGTTGGCTTATTTAGGGACCCTCTTCATGTGGATCCTTGAGTCTACATTGTACAGAGGGTTGTGTTGATCCCCAGTAAACATGTCCATTCAGACTCTAAATTGGATCATCCACTTGCATCACCACAGTGGGCTGCTGTAGGCAATGCCTATTGATCGGTACCCAATGGGCTTAAGCATCGCCCTGCCTCTCCTTCTGCCGTAATGCCCACTCAGTGGTCACTCAGTGGTGGACGGTGAATGGGCCCGGGATGGCCTCTCGTCCAGCGGAATTAGGGATTGTGTTGTTGGTCCTCCTTTGTGGGCTTTTGCATATATATAGAGCTAAGAGAAATTGATGGTCAAAAAATGCTCTTAATGGGAATGATGGATATCTTTTTTTTTACTTGAAATAAGGGTCATATTTTTGGTCAATTAGCATGTCAAAGGGCATGTCGATTAGCTGAACTGGGGATCACGTGGCAAGCAGTTATCGATAAGCATGGTACTGTGTGCATGACATGGGTATCGCGTGGAACACATCCATTCTACGTAATAGGATGTGTGACTTCATCTTTGATCCTTCTCTAAGACCAGAGATATTTCATTTAAGCACTAACTACCCTCGGGTCTAACTACGGATAATTACTCTCACCGGTTTTTCTCGTGCGATTGTTATCTTTATAATACATGACCTGGATATCCGAAAAGGGGGAAAAAGATGATATCTCTATAATCAAGCACTTCCTAATAATTATCCTTCCAATCAAGTATTTGACTTTTGCATTATAACCGTTGCCTTAACAGATTGGCCCCATGTGTCCCTCTTCCATTGGCGTTTTTCCTGAGGTATTTCAAAAGCCTGGAGCTCTGCAGACATGCTTTGGCAAACCACAGCAGCCTCTCATTCCATTCACCGTCATATAAATGCCGCTAAATGGTGGCAGATCTCAATCACACTCCCCCTGCATTGAAGCAAGCCATTCATTCCGTATGAAATTTACCCTCCCCTATTTGCAACCCTGGACGCGGTACCAGCGACTAATATTGACTCTGGAGATAAAACATTTTAAAATGGGGGACTTCTGCTCCCGGAACTCTATCATTGACTCTCTTTAGGTGTCCTCATTGGTCTAGATTACCCACTATGGGATGAAGGGGTGCACGGGGTGGCCCCTAAAGCTGGTAGGTTGACGGTATTGGAGGTTGTAAGGGTGGTATTTAGGAATACGATGGTGGCCTTTTCCGATCCACCACCGTTTATTCCGATTGTCAGGACAGATTGAGAGCAGAAGAGCATGATGGTTGCGCCTACCAACAGTGGACGTTGTCACCAGCTGTGGTAATATGTATTCCCTATTAGAGATTTAGTCTATTGAGGACGATCACGGTAATATACTCTAGACGTATCCAAAAATAAGAGCAAGCACTTTACGTTGCATACTGATGATGGCGAATACATGTTGATTTTCCTTTTGCCACCTGTGGTTGACAAAATACAAAATGCAGAAAAAATATTTGAATACAGTTAACATAATTTGCCTAACTCCATAACGCAATGCCACATTATTAGAGCAATGTATACATGCGATCTTTAAAAGACTAACCCCTCCAGTAAACATCATATTGTTATGGTATGCCTTCTGGATAAAGGGGAGCCCTCCCAGCAGGCCACCTATGTTTTTATACATAACCTTTGTTGTTCACCTCCTGAGGGCATCCTCCCCTCACCAGGGCACACACAGCCAGCAAAGGGATCAGGCTTAATCCATGGATAAGCCATTGTGTTCAACGCCTACCTGAGGGTAAGGGATCAAGGAGATGCACATGGCTCTGTGGTCTAACGTCTGACTCATCTGCTGTTATAGGACAACATGGGGCATGGGGTGTGCAGCAGCGGGGGCAGGGTCATATAGATTATAATATTGAGTCTTAATGATGCAGTACGGGGCTTTCAACTACCCTCACCCCAAAGGGATGGCACAGAGAAAAAAAGGGGTGTGCACAGGGGTTGCCTACGAAAAACCCATAGGATTTCATCAGGATGTGTGACTATGCAATCATTAGCACTTAATGCATAGAGAACTGGATTGCTTCGATTGGCCAATGCTGTAGAATGGTGTCATCCAATATGGACCACTCTTAAAGGCATTGCATCTGAAGCCCCCCTTTTGAGAATTCCTGAACATGTGGAATTAGTCTTTCCCGGGACACTTATTCCATTAATTATTCAGTTAGCCAGCTTGCATTTCATCGGTGAATTTATGCGGGATCATGTTTGTAATGATCATCATGTTTCCTCTTTAATTTAAAGCTGGCCCCATCTTCAAATGCTTGCAGATGGCCAGATAACCACGCAATGTAATTTGCTTAAAATCCTGCATAAAAGTCTCTACCAAAAACCAGGACAGGGACCAATATTTTGTTTCAGGTTAAGAAGATAATCTCATTTATATGAAACGTTCAATTCATTGTGGATATAAAACGCGACCAGTCTTTGAGGGTCCTGGTCTTTAAGAACCAAGATTAAAAGGTTCAACATCCGGCAGTGTTTTGCCTGGAGAGAGGGTGGTCGGAATATCGAGGTATGATAGACTGAAACCATCTGGCGATATCGTCATATCAACATATTGAAAATGCAGGTAAAACTATATCTACATGCCATGGTATCTAACAAAGGGGTGACCTCTATCTGAGTATCCCCCCCTTCATAGATATCCCATCCTCATCCTTATCTATGGACCACCAGGCAGATCCATTCCCACGCCAAGTGGCATGTGAATCCAGTCGGTTTTAAAGCTGGTGTCCCTTGAACCTGAACTGGCACACAATCCTTTACCCTACAAGGGCCGCCTGGTGCTTTAATGAGCTGTGCCCTTTGTCGGCATACTACATCAGTGCAGCCATGGCGAGTATAGTCGGCAATGCTGCATACATGCATCATGCCGACCATACGCAATTGATGCACTCCCACAGGGTTGGCATGATACATAAATGCAGACCTCGTAAGGGCTGCTTCCATGCCATATGACTACAGAGGACATAGCACACCAAAGCACTATGTAACCCTTACAGGGTTAAGTTTCTGCATAAAGAGGGCCATATTGAAAATCGAGATACTGCCAGAGACTAAAAGCAGATATGGAGAAGGAGGGAGTTAAGGGAAGGAACGGGTGGGGAGTAGATGTCTGCGGGTAGAGACTGGGGTACACACGACAAGAGTGGTGGAGGGATGCAAAGATAGTAAGTGGTAGCAGGTCTATGTAAGTTACAGGTAGGTTAACTGGGTTGTGTATTGTGGGTATACGGATTGGCAGGTTGATGAAGAAGTGCAGCCTGTTGTCACCGGTACATACTCGTACTTGTATACCTATAGAAGGAGGGAATGGAACTGACCAGAAGTGTATGAAACTGTTTCAATACGTTTCAAGTCTGTTCACTATATGAGCTATACTTATAACTACATTGTGCAGAAAAGGATAGTTAGTCTATGGATAACAGTTGTACATTGTAGCCACGCTTCCCTTATTTCAGGGGCGAGCAAGGTTGCGGAGTAGAATTGCTAACTTAATTAAACCTCTTCTCTCTAAACGGTCTTGACGTACTTTCACACCAATTAAGATGATTAATTCTCCAGCCTCAATTCCACCTTCACGCCCCTTGCGGCTCGATCCATCTCCATTCAGGAGGTGTCAGATTTTAACTGCAAAGATGCAAACAGATCAGGGCTGACCCTTCCTCCCCCTCCCTCCCCTCCGACCCAGATCGTTTCTCTATAGGCCTCCAGGACACTTCGTCGATCATTGTCCCCATTTGTTAGCATTCAATGAGGGCCGGTAGCACCGACGGAATTAGCCCAATCACCGACGGCGGCCTCAGCCCCAGGCGATGGGATTCATAAGGGAATAATGCAATTAAGAAGTCAGGTGGTCCTGTGTGAGTGTGGGGGCCTTCCGGGGCATGCCCTGGAGGAGGGAGTGTGACCACTGGTGGTCAGCCATCTTCCAGGTGCCACCTCTGTCATTAACCCGCTTTCAGCCAGGCTGCCCTTTGTCCTGTAACCCTTTGAGGGCCGCATAGTGGTTTAATGCATGATGCCCTTTGTCGTTATAATGCATTTATGGACTCATATCGCCAGGGCTGCATTCAGGCTCCATGCCGACCCTTTGGGAGTGCATCAACCCTGTAAGATCGGCGTGGTGCTTGAATGCCGCTCTGGTGAGCCATGACTGCAATCATGCATCATGAAGACAAAGGGTATGTTGCATTAAAACAAAGCGGCCCCCACCACAACTCCTTCACTTCCTGCATGAATCCTTCCAGTGATATATCCTCACATCCCATATTTATCAGTACATCTTTAGTTTGTATTATATGTTCCTCTTGGCTGCTGTTTTCTATTGTTTCCCCAAAACACTCCCCAACTCCCTGTCCCCTCCCTAAATGTCTGATGTACCCATATCTATCCTGCTGATCCCCCCTATAGCCCCCTCCCAGCCCACACCTACTGTGCCCAGGGGCCCTCACGTTCAGGTAGCCCCCCCCCCCCCTGCCCCTCCCCCTTCTCCCGCCCATAGACAACCACAGGCCCTGTGGCTTAAACCAATACATTTCATGGTCACTTGTGAACTTAAAGGAGGCTCTCTTATTAAGTAGGACCAGCATTGAGGCAGTCATCCTGGGGATATTTGCTCTCCACGACAGGGGGGTCAACCTCTGCACCATAACCAACCATCCATAATTCAATTCCCTCACCATCGTGGGTGGTTGTCGTTTAAAAGGGGATGGGGGCAGGGAGAGGTATTGAAGCACCCGGCAATGGTTTAATTATGAGATCGTAAAGGCTTCTAAGCCTGTTTGTATCTCTTCAAAGGGAATTATGTGCATATCCCATTATCTGTGCCCTTTCAAGTGCCATGCCTCCAACTATCAGGTTTAATGCTGTGTTGACGTGCCATAGTAGCTCTATCTCTATGTATATTCATCCATCTCAACATGCTATCTTGCATATAATATATTTTGGATTCATAACCTAGGATTTTCTCACGAGTCAATAGTGCAATCTCAATGATTAACATGGATCTCCTTAGTATTGTATTTGATGATATCTCTGTCACACAGTAACTGTTTAACTGCTGAAATTCGGAGCCTCTAGAATGTGATCTTTAGCTTATACATGTATGAAGTATCCTCTGTTCAGTGCATATATTATGGCTTTATGATTAAATCAAGTAACTATAAGCAGATTATATATTCTAGTCCACAAAGTAATTAAACAGCTACAAATAGACACTACAGCATAATCCCCGTGTATAGATCCCAAGACGAATTACTCCAAGATTCAACCCTACACAAACTCCAGAGGGACCCACCCTAGATCGTTCATAGGAATCCAATTTGTGCTCCTCTGCTCTTTTATTCCCCCTACTTGACTTTGATATCCTCATTGATGCCTGGTGCATGATGATCCTCCCAGGAACATGCATGTTGCGTCCAGGGAGAACTATCCTTTTTTAATATCAATATGAGTGTTGCATAATTCCCCCTCCTGCTTTTCCCCTCTCCTTTTGAGTCTTCAACCCCATTAGAGTGGCTGGGAAAAAATGAAATCCTCGAGAAGGGGAGGCCAGAGGACATGTCTCCTTGAGACCACAGGGGATCAGTCAAAGGGGTCTTTGAGTGGCGTATTGTTGGCCCATTACGCCGTAATTCCGCTTGCAAAATGCCAGCGCAGGGAAATTACTGCAATTATGAATTTGATCCGAATTCGAAAACTTAAGCCCCCTAGCTCGTCACCCCACCCCCATCCACCCCTGGCAATTAGTAGCTGGCCTAAAGGGGGGAGGGTGGGTGAGTCACAGTCGTCTTCTTTTAAGCTGAAGCCAACTCGGCATGTTTACACTAGAGGGGAGTCAGTCTGGGCGGCAAGAAATGTCGTCTGCCGAGATCGGGGCTCATAGAAAAAGGGCGCGCACTCACTTTTGATTTCTTTGCACTTCTGAAATAACAAAGTCTTCTGATTCCCAGATTTAACAAGGTGTGTATCGATGCCTGATTGAGGGGGATGTTGGAGGAGGAGGGGGCAATGAGAGGTAGGGGGTATGGGTGGGCAAGGCATGATTTCCAGTAGGGGGCAGAGGTATGTTGGGGGAGGGGGTGACTCAACTGGAGGAAAAGAGTTGGCTGTCGGAGAGACAAGGATTGATGACTACCGGTTATGTCACCACAACTCCTGCATAATTAACTGCCTTATCAATTTAAACAGCCAAGAAACCCCAAAGCCTCCCATTAAATTCCATTAACCTCAAGCTGCAATCGAATCGTCTTAAGCCTAATGGGGCCTTCCAATTGTTGCATTACTAGGTTTTTGCCAGATTCAAATTCACTAAACTGGTGTTTTCTCGATTGTATGTTATCTTCCCAATTTCCTACTTGAGCATTTCCCCCGTTATGTCTCAAATCAGGTGTTTCCATCAAAATTAATATTATGTTATTAACAGTAGTATCATGTTCTTCCAAAAATAACTAGAATACGAGTTTACTTCGTGAAACCTTTAGGAGCCATTCACAAATGACTTCACCAAGTTAAGAATATTTTTTTTAAACGCGAACACCTCCTCCCTCCTTCCCATAGTCATAATTTCCACACAGGGTAAAGGTGATATCCTGGCATTGCATGCAATAGCATGTAGTGCATGAACTCTCACTGTACCTTAATGTTAACGTGCTTTATGCTTGTGATGACCATTGGACATTGTTTCTTTCTGAATGTGAGGCATTGGTGAAGTAGTATAGGATATTCAAAATGTGAATTCAAGATAAGGGGATTTGGTAAACCTTATTATAAAAGTACGTGTGGTTTAGGAAGGTATATTATTACTGCGCTGAGGAGAGCTTGATTGCATTTTATAGCGTTCTAGCAGTAAATAAGCTAGGGTATGGCCATGACATGCTGGACTTTCATATGTCTATATAATTGCTATAGAGCAGGTCCTCTAGGGTAGTGCGGAGGACCATGCTCTCCTGCTCCCTTTACCAGACTACAATTTCCTCCTGCGGACGCTGAACCCTTTAAGGGCCGCATAGTATATTAATGCAGCATGCCCTTTGCGCCATGATGCATGGATGCAGCCCTGCCAAGTGACTCGTCAGGGCTGCAATCATGCATCATGCCGACCCTTCAGGCGGAGTAACAACCTTGTAGGGTCGGTATAATGCATGCATGCAGCACCCATGAGTGATGACGACCAAGCACATATCACATCTAAGCCCTATGCAGCCCTTAAAGGAGTCTTACAGTTACGGATCTCTGGCTGCCTGACCGTCACACCCTGGTCCCCACCCTATCACCTGCCTCACCACCCCCTAACCCCCTACCCACTCCCCCTCACACCTCCAGCCGTCTTTGCCTCAAAACGACGCATAAATTGCCGCCATGGCCTAACCTGAGGTGCCATCCGCCTATTTTCTTCGCTGGCCCCTGCGTGCTCATGCGCCATTAGGGTACGGGCGTCTTCCGGTCGTGTCACGCCAAATAGTTGTCTCCTGAACAATGGGAGGCGGCAAAGCAACAGTGTTATGTTGGTAGGAGGCAGCAGGGTGGCCGTACTGGTGAGGGCGGTGTATGTGTGTGGTAGGGGAGCATGTTACTATTACACCTTACTACCCATGTCAACATGTATGATGAACCATACAGGGAATATATATGTGTCTAACCATTCAAAATCCCCTGTATTACATGTATAAGACATACAGTGTGGGATGGTGTTTTTTTTCTTCAGCCTGCTCCGAGTGACATCTAGCTGTATGAATTATACTCCCCTCATGCCCTAATGGAGATGCTAATGAGGTTTTCCATATTTTGAGCAAAAACATGTAGTTCAACTTTTTAACATGTTATGGATTTGGGCCAAATAACTATATATTTTAACTCAACTATGAATGACCATGATGCCGACAAAAAAGTCGAAACCTGCTGTCCATTCATGGCGTTCAGCTTCACCCCTGCACTTGCCCTGCGGGATAAACTTCATCTAGTGATTCATAATAATAGCTTGGTTCTTCATTACCTTTAACCCTTTAAGAGCTGCATGCTGCTTTAACGCACTATGCCATTTGTTGATATGGTGCATGGATATAGCCTTGGCGAGTCTACTCGCCAGGGCTGCATTCATGTGTACGTATCATGCCGACCCTTCTGGGGTTAACGCATTCAGTTATATGCCAAAGACCAGTAGGGGCTGTTTACACAAAATGCAAATGTGACCGATTATCTGATTGGTCAATAGTGGAGAAAGCCCCATGGCTCTTCAAAAATCACAATCCTCTCCAGGGTCCAGTTTCACAGGGGCTACCATCTGCTGACTTCTAGTTCGCATACTAACAACAATTCTGGAGGTGCGAGTCAAAAGTGAGCAAATTTATACAGCTCCCTCTGCTGATTGAGTGACAGAGGATATCTCACTCTTGTGGGCCCTCTTCCACCTCCCAAATTGGCCATGTCAAAGGGGGAGTGACCTGGGTAAAACGGACGCTTTTGTCTGCTAATATAATCAAAACATGGATCAAAGGATTGGCTATGTTTGTGCCCTGGGATTATCTGGGAGGGGTGAGAGGGTGGGTGTGGACTGGTGGGATGGACGGACACGTGGTTTTGTTGACTTTTGTCATCATCAGGATGAATAAAGGGAATGTTGGGGGTCGGGACTGATATCAACCCTTTAAGGGCCGCATAGCGATTTGATGAATGCATTTTCCCTTTATCGTCATGACGCATGTATGCAGCCCTGACGATTAACTCGCAAGTAGGATGCCCAGCTATGAGGTTGATACACTCATGAAGGATCGGCATGATACGTTCATGCAGCCCTGGCAAGTAGAGTCACGACTCGCGAGGGTGACAAATAGCATAGTACAATAAAGCACCATGTGGTCCTTAAAGGGGTGGGGCTTAGGGTTGGGAAGGACAGAGATGGGTCACCATGGACCACGTGCTCTCATATAATGTACAATGGTCAGTCAAAGGTTAGCCAATGTCAACATTGTTTTATACAAATACCCCCTAACCTTTCATGTGTGGTCCTCCCTTAGCCTTTTGAGGGTATCATTACCCTGTGTCCTTCCCACAATATTGAATCAGACTCAAAGACCATAGGAAAACAGGTTGGTGTCTCTTCACAACAGACTATCTTTTTCCCATGGTGGTCTGGGCCGCCCGTGGCCAGCGGTCATCTCTTCTGCAGTGAACCATGAGGGGCACCTGGGGTAACTCATGCAAAGCTGACTGAATATCCCATTCAATTCAATTAGATACAGATCGATTTACTAACAATGGAGTACATGTATAAATGATATTCCTCCTGAAACTGATATTAAAAAGAACAGTCTGGTTATATATCTGGTACATACATGTTTCCTGGTACATGTATGACTGCCTTTCTGCCTGCCTTTCAGGAAATCTAAATTCATTATAACCTGCCATGGCCTTTTAAACCTCCCCATAGCACGCTTAATTTAGCCTGTCCCAGGAATTCCATGGAACAAATCCTCAGACTAGCCAACCCGAAGTAATCTATGGTTTTCCTTTGCAACTGTTAAAGTATCCAAGTGGTAGTGGGGCAGAGCTAGAGAGGAGGATGCGGGGAGAAGGGGGCGTTGAGAAAAGTCCCCTCAAAATCTACACCCGGCCCACGGCTTTGGGAGAGTGCAGCAAGGCGGAAGGACTGCATGGTCGCCTTACACAGCTGAGTTCACGTTTTCCACTGCCACGTTTAACAACTGAATCTCCCTACAACCCTACACATTTACCCCCAACCCCCCAAACCCCACATTCTCTGCCTTCTAAACGTCTCAAACCACACAGAAGAAGCGTTCCCTTTGGGTTCCTGAACTCCCTATAGCTTCGACCAGAGATAACCCCATTCTCGACTTCTTCCAAAGATGAGTTCCTGTATGGTCCCTGTGTTCTGGCAGAGATAATGTAGATTTTGAGGGTGATCCGCCACCTTTTGCTGGAAATGAAATAAGTGCCAGAGACCAAGGATTGCCACCAATGCTGTGAGACTGGCCTGGGAACTAACCAGCTGCCTGCAGGCCGCTCAGCACACACCGACTCTGATTGTTGCAGGCGGGAATCAGGGCAGGGCAGATTGCCATGGTAATGAGAATTAAACCTCCTCCGTACTGCGGTCAGTTACACGTATTGTGTTGCCGCCTCCCACATGGCTGCACCCACGGCTACTACCCCCCCCCCCCCTTCCCCCCTTCATTAACCCTTTAATGGCCGCATAGTGCTGTACAATGTGTTCCCCTGTTGGTCGTCATGATACATGAATGCGAGTAACTCGCCAGGGCTACTGGTACATTCATGCATCATGTCAACACTAGTGGTGTTGATACACTCCCGTAGGGAGGACATGATGCCTGAATGTATCATGACGACCAAGGGCATTGTACATTAAGCCATCCTGCGTGGGACTTAATAGGGTTAACCGCGCTATGAGTACTTAGTATACAGTCTCCTTGGATCCTTAAGTCTCGCCCCAAATCCACATCTCACCGGCGGAGTCTCTAACCGTCCACACAAATACAATTTTCTTAGGCTGCTATCTTTTTACACGTACCATTGTTTTTGCACGATGGACTTTTTAAAACAGGAGTCCCTAATTGCGTTGATAGGCATCAGTATTAGATTGCTTTCTTCATTTTCGCCACTTTTTCGCTTAATATTTTATTTCCTCTGTTAGGTTTACTCTAATCACTAATGAAACACCGAATGGTTTTCACAAGTTCTCCATTCTATAGACACGATGAGTCAAATCATTAGCATCATTGCCTTGGGTTCTAGAGAACAAATATCCGTTTTTAGAGTCAATTAGTTAACCCTCGGATTAGTATTATTCATTCAACGTACATCTTAGCGAACTAGAAAGTGATTTTTGGATTTTTACCGACTGTAACACATGGATCTGCAAGCCACAAACAATACAAATATCCCTGCATCTCAGAGCTTTCTTCTGCAAGTCAGACTGTCAGTCAGTCCAACATGTTAAGTATGCGCAATTATAGCGTGGTTAACAAACTAACCGTTTGTTATCATGGTGCATATAGGGTAACTCGCCAGTCCTTACCATACGGTCGGCACGATGCGTGGTTGCAGCAATGGCGAGTTACTCGCCAGGCCTGCATCCAGGCATCATGCTAACCAAGATGCATTAATGCACTATCCGGCCCATAAAGGGTTAGGTGTGAAGCCTGCAGTACTCACCATACACGGTGAGGAAGGCCGACTCTGAGAGGCGGCGGCTGGCCACGTTGTGCGCGCCGCACGTGTAGTTGCCCATGTTGGAGAGTCGGGCTTGGTTAATGATGAGGTTCCCCTCATTGGAGATGATGTAGTTGATGTCGTTCTCCACCTTGATCTCCGTGCCATCCTTCCACCAGAACACCTGCCAAAAAAACAAGCATATCATTATGAAGAACTGTAATCAAAGTCCCCACCGTAATAGAGGGTGACCAATTTCTTTCAAAATAAAAAGTAACAAGCATTTCCGTTGTTCTCTCATTGAGATTTTTCAGCCGTGACGACCACATTGACTCGATATTCCTCTCTTTCTTTATGGAAACCTCGCTCATTTGAATTTCTTTCATGTATCTTTTTTAATCAGTTTCATGGCGCAACCGCTACAGATGACTTGATGAAGTGAAGGCCTGTTGAGTGGGTGGGTGAGTGGGTGGGTTCAAAGGTGAGTGTGGTGGTGGGGATGGGAGGAGGAGGAGGGGTGACTTTAACATCAAGTCAGAGTGCCTTTACAGGAAAAACAACTCATTTTTTGTCAACTTTCAAACAAAGAGTCATCCCATTCACTATCCACCTATCTGTCTTTATCTCTCCGGGCTAAATCCCACGGTTGTATTTACTTTGAAGAATGAAAAAAAAAGACATTGCCAAATATCCTGAGGGTGACTATTATGGGCTAGGTTATTTGGCTAAGGCACATTTGAAGTAGATAATGGGGCCCAGGTGGAACACCTGAATCGGTAATACTATGCTGTAGCCCACAGATATGGATTGTATCTACATAGAAGTCAAAGTTGTTTTAACCCTTTAAAGCCTGCATAGTGCTTTAATGTGATATGTCCTTGGTCGTCATGATACATGAATGTAGACCTGATGATTCGACTCGCCAGGACTGCATCCATGCACTGGCGAGTTATTCATCAGTCATGCATGCATCATGACGACAAAGGCATACTGCATTAAAGCACTATGTGACCCTTAAATGGTTAATCATATAGACAGCCTAGGGTATGTGTTGTGTAAGCAACTACAGAGAGGGGGGGTCCATTTATTATCAGCTATAATATATAAACAGGTTTTGCATACATCAATAGTACAGGCTTCTTCCTCTTTAAAATGCCACACTCACAAACGAACCAACAGCAAGAGAATATATACGAATTCATATAATACATCTAACATTCAAAGTGATTCAGAAAGCTAACATTTATGAATACTCTCTAGTTGAGTAGCATTGTATTTATAAGTTGGTCTGTAGAACATGACAACATGTCCACAGCTGCAAAGGTCACCAGGGATCTATGGCTGCTAACAGCATACCAAGCACCCAAACAACGTTATATATACCACGGTGAAGTCCATTTCTTATGTCCCTGTTTTCTTGACGTCCAAAGCATAGTTTTGTGGTTGACTATATGTCATAACTATTGTACGGTACTACTTCAGACAACTATGTATACACTAAGGTTTCTCTCTCATACCTTTAAGCGGGGCCGCATACTTAGTATATGTAGTGGGTTATGCCCTTCATGAAGCATGAATGTAGTCCTCATTAGATGGCAAAGGCTGCAAGAACACTTACGGGTTTGATATGCCCCCTCGAATGGGCGGCATGATACACCAATGATAAAACGGTGAGTTACTCGCCGGCACTTCATTTCTGCTCCATGACGACAAGTGTTGCTGTCCTAAAAGGGTTAAGAGGACTGACGGTATATACCAGTGTATGCAGTATAGAGGCTAATACTCTTTCTGCCGGCCAATACCCGGAGCCCTGGGCCTCTTTAATTTTCATCTGACCCCCTCCCCCTGATTCAGGGTGTGGGTGGCTCGTACATCACTAGGACGATCCTCCAGGGTGCTGACCTTTGACCTCACCCAGTCCCTAATTGCTAAGAAAAGTCAAGTGGCGAAAGAGGCCAGGCTGGGCCTTGGGGGAGGTCGGTAATGGACCTGTACTACCAGGGAGGGAGGGGGAGACAATAGTGTAGGTGGTCTGGGGATTGTGTCTACTCCTCTGCAGTACACTCCATCCTCTCACGGTATACAGGCGTATAATTGGATCTCTCCAGTCCTTAACCCTTTGAGGGCCACATAGTAGTTTAATGTGCTATGTACTTGTTGTCTTGATGCCTGGATGCAGCCATTGGTGAGAATCCAAGTAGCATGCTAACCCTATGGGAGCGATACACTCACGAAGGCTCGGCATGGTGCGTGAATGCAGTCCTAGCGAGTTACTCGCCTGGCCTGCATTCTTGCATCATGACGACCAAGGGCATTATATTTTACTGCACTAGAGGGCCCTTTAATAGTTAGAGGTAGGCAGCTTAGGCCCACCATATAGCGTATGATGAGGTTATCGGTCTGTATGGGTGTGGGATTGGGTAGGGTTTCTATAATTTACGATGAGTGGTTTTATGTTATAGGCTATCATTGCTCTCAGCATTACACATACTACCAGGGGTATTATGATGATTTATAACTGTGGTAAATGAACAATTTAAATATACACTGTATACATATAGGAGCCAATGGGTTGAAAAGAGCAAAACGGAGAAGATGAACTAGGTCAAGAACTGGGGCTGAGTATGTAAAACGGATGATAAGGCAAACTGTATGACTAGCCATTTCTGATACTGTCATCATGAACATACTTATATCTAGTATGACTGTATATGTTAACGGAAGCATGCAGCGAAATGAGCAGATAGATGAGCATGAACAGTATCATTCTCACTAGGAACTCTTTAATTTAAGAATGACGTCGAAATAAATGACTGAATGCAGGACCATGTAAATGTGCAAAGACTGCAAACTAAGTAGACAGCTCCGACAAGCAACCCCTCATCACACCAAACCCCCAGGGGCCAAGGATGAAAGGTTGTCTTCCGCCATGGAGGAGCCCCATAAGGGCTACCCCTGTACCACCTGTGTCCCTAGATCCTCGATGACCTACAGGAGGAGGTCTGCCCTCTGGGGTCTTCATAAGGTCAGGGACAACAGGTGACATGCATTCATACTTGTTAGACGTAGGGCGGGTCTTGAACATAGTGTCCTTACCAACAGGAAGATGATGCAAATCTAGCGGTTCCTTACTTGCCTTAAAGCTACAATATATAAGTACCAAATGAGGCCGATGCGGTAGGTTTGCACTGTAAACGGATAGTATACACTCTAAATAATTATCATAAACATGCTCATAACTTGGTTGAGATATACACTCTATAGAAAGGATCATTTGTACTTTTGTGCATGAGTGCTGGCAATTTAGATTAGAACACCCCTTTAGGTTGAGGCTGGGCATATTTGCTGTGATATTCAGCAGGGTTTAGGTTGCGCTGCTCTATGACTTGAATTTGCTGATTAGGGGATAAAGGACATGACTTTATGTGCTCAGTTTTGACTGCTACAGTCTGGCCCACCTTTTCAAACATGGTCTCGGGTCACCAGTTCAGTATTGATGGTATACAATAAAAGGGTCACCCATGGCCACCCGTGTATATTGCATGACAAGTCTATCAATATCTCAACAGCTTCATCTCCCCATGAATGACCACTCCCCCCTAGCACGCTATAGAGTTTACCAATCAGTATATATCATGGTTCAGAGATCCTCATTCATTAAGTGTGTAGATCTAAATATTGTAATAGAGGGATATTGTCTCTACTTTAAGACATCCCCACTCTACTGCCACATGCAGTGTAGGGCCAATTTGTCAGGTATGGAGGAAGGCAGTGTTGAAGCCTCCAACGGCGACCAGGCTGGAGACCTGCTGAGATGACAAGTATATTGGGCTAGTGGAGAGCAGGCAGGGCATGGAGATCCTTTGTGTGGTAGCTAATGGTGAGGGGGCGGGCCCTGCAGGGGGTCCTCCTCACCCACAGCACTCCTCTCTTTGATTCATGAGGTAGTCGGGCACAGAGAACCAGGGTATACCTTGAGTCAGTAGTACCACTTAATGGCCACCAGGGGCAGGTGACAAGGTGCTGTTGGTACTGAAGCTGCCGCAAGAGGGCCCCACCTGTCTTCCGGCCTGAAATCGAGAAGTCAGGCCTTAAGTCTGCCATGACCTTCTTAAGAGGTATGGGGGGATTGCTGGCTTGACTGCCCAAGATTCTACGTAATTGTCTTGTCCCTGCACCTGTACCATTGTACATAATAATACTGTACATTCCACATCTATTCTGTTATTGTCAAAATGAATCTTTCTTTGTAAGGGTGCATCGATGAACGATGCTTCAAATGTTCACAGCGCTTCTTCATCTGCCAGACAAGGCTCACTACCAATGCCTAAGTATTTAAACATTTAATTCAGCATCACTGATACCTGAACCCCAGGTATGATAAACATGTTGATAATAGTTATGATCATCTATACATGTGGCCTGATATCCCAATTTCCTCCCAAATCTGAACCAATCTCATCTCACCGTACCACCAGACTCATTGTGGGGCAAGGAGAAGTAGGAGACAATTCTGGGTCATCCTCCCCAACACAAAACACACTACACCTCTACACACTACAGCATAGGGCCTAAATCAGCGGCTCCAGCACTGACTTTTGCCCACCTTAAGGCTGTGGCAGTTTAAGGTGTGTTTTTGTAGCTGCAGCTCGTGGGTGATTACCTTCTCAGGTGTCACCTACCACTGACATAAATTGCTCCTCTCCGACTCCCTCCCGCCCTGCACCTCCTGCTTGGGTTGCTGCACGAGGGGTGGGGGAGCCCAGGTGGAACACAACAGCCCCTTGGCTATGTCTACCACCTCCTACCTGGTGTAAATCATCAAACTCCTATGCTTTCCATTTGGGGGTAAACTGGACTGATGTAGACCACATATAGGCAGAATACATTACATGAGGTCCATCTAGACATGGTGATCCATGTTCCATTTCTTTTGTTTTCCTTTCTCGACCCGCCAGTTCCTAGCAGTGTGCTACTGCATCCCCAAAAATCTACCCTTAAAAATAAATTGTGGTGACTTAGTTGCCAGACATCAAAACTCAAAAAATGTAACATGTCCAGATATTTGCCCCAATGTAGATCTGTAGTGCTTGGTATATCAATTTTGCTTTCAAATCTTGGTCTCGTTTTTTTTACAGTTGAACAGGGAGACTATAACCATTCTGAACACCAAAGCATACCGAGGCGCACCCCACTCAATGGTGAAATGTCAATTACATACAAGGGAAGTCAACATATAGAGTCTAGCGGAGGTAAAGAGAAACCCTATCCATTCAGCCACCTGAATAGGGAGTCAGTGGAGCGCGGCAGAAACAGCCTGAAACCACGAGCACCACCCACAGACACAGGCCTTGCCGCTGCTCCCCCCTCAACATCCTCCCATTATCGCCCAGGTGCAGATGAAGGATTATACCTGGCTACACCCGCCTCCCCTGAACACCTTTGTTTACCTGCAGTACCTCCTCATAGTGATCCCTCTGACAGTGGGGGTGTATTCAGTAGAAGGATGAGCTGGGATATAAGGAGACTTACTCCCTTACTGTATCTCATTCTCCATCCTTACACTACCCCTGACGCTACAATGGAGTCCAACAGTCCCCTCCAGGACGTCCTTGCACTGTGACGTGATGTGACGGGGGACATACAGCGGCCAGTGGGATCCACGAGATCCAACGGCAGGGGTCCATAGTGTATTGTAAAGTCCTGGGCGGGGGAGCGGTTGGGGGAGCGGGCCAGGGTGCTAGATCCACCACTGGAGCCAATAGCAGAAGTATCTTATAGATCACCACAATATGTCCATACATACAACTGAAAATCAATGTCTCAAAATATGCGACTAGTGTAGCATTGGGGTAAGACTCCATCAAATTGAACAATGCACTGAGCTATATCGCGGTGAAAGGCAAATATTCAGATCATTTTCAGTCAGAGAAAGTCAGGAAAATTTGCTTTGAAATCGTTGTGGGAACCCTGAATATCTTACAGCTTACCACAATAGGTGCATATCTGTGTAGTATACCCCAGGGAGGGCCACGTGAGACCCCCAGGTAAGCGCACCTGGGCCACTTTACCTGCCTACCCTACCACCACCCCTTCCTCTTCCAGCACCCATGTTATCTCTTATGTCACTTGAGAATAAAGAGGACCCCTCCAGTGACGGTTTAAGGCCTGGGGATACAAAGCCCATGCCTGGCCCTATATACGTAAAGTAAACAGGGTGCTGGCATGTATATTGTAGGCACAGGCTTACTGTCATCCCATTAAGGATGTGATATTTACAGGTAGGTTGGCTGTGGAGGCAGCAGGGGGGGGGAGATGCGCAAATAACACATGGTACAAGAAGATGCCAGGTTATTTTGAATGGGATATATCTCTAAACATATATAGAGACAGAAGAAAGCATAGAAGTTGCTCGTTCTTTTTAGATATTTATCACAGACCTGCTATGTTTATTAACATGTGCAGCTTATGCCATTAGGGCTTTGCAACATGTCTACATAGCACCAGTCCCGCCAACTGTTAGGTACATGTTACAGCAACCATGTGTATTTATAGAGACTCGACTGGACAAAAAGGCAGCATGTTGAAGGACAGCACGACAGGTGGGAGGGGACAGCTCACACTTTAGTTCCTCTCACTTGGCAGATGCCTTGTCACTGTTTGTGTTGCTGGATGGTATAGCCGGGCACCCATACCATTCCAAAAACAATGCACATCAAGAGACAGCTAGTGAAGGCATCTCTGTATGTTGCCAGTTCACAGCCCTGGAGTTGACAGTTGCATGGCTGGTGGTGAGCTCTGTCCTGTCCCCTTGCACTGACTGTCAATCATCGACTCCCACCTGGAGAGGGCCGAGTGGAAAATGTGTCTGCCCTGGAGAAGTCAGTCTCCAGTAGGCAGGCCCAGCCCCCCCCCCCCCCCCTCCAGGCGCTCCACCACCACAACATATACCTGATTATGTTCACTAGAGGTCATGTGGAAATATGACGGAAAACTGCTAATAAAAATACATAAAGAAATCACAGCAGATGTAGGCCGACAGATGGCTCCTTCCTAGATATGATTCCCTTCCTGATGAATAGCCAGCTTTTTATTTGCTTTTCTTTTACGTTTTGGACTAGTTTCTGCCTTTTCATGTTAGACTGAATACTTTCGGCATTAGGATATTCACTATTGGCATGTGGGGAGTAATCGTACATAATTATACAGACTTACATCGAGAGACCTCCCAATATTGTATTAGTTATATTCATCAGCAAGCGGTTCTTGGATTGGGAAATGGTTATTTGGAAAAGGCAGACCTGAAGTTATAGGCCTGAGGGCAATCCCTCTGATGGCGTCTTTGGTTTGCTCGTTCAGCGTATAGGGAAACTGAGCACAGTCAGGGAATGTTGGTTCATCATGCAATAAAGGAGTTATAGAGGGTACACTTTGTATGATACCTAGGGAGGCAAAGGCCCAACGTTTCATAAAGCTAGGTGACCCTGCCTGATCCCCAGATATTGATGGCCAACAAATCCATACCAAACGATGTAGTTATGAGTGCAGTAAAAGGCGAAGAAACAAAACGTGATCCATCAAACACATTGTACTGTTGGCAAGGATGGCAGGGGTAAAGTGACTATTGTGTTCCCTGTGAATACAACTATCGCCAAAGAAATTATATTCATAAATCATATGTGTTCGTGCCAATGATGTTAACACGTATTCATCGGTGGGGCATTACTGCTGGGGTAGCCAATAGTCCAGGAGGTGTTATTCAGCACACCGTAGCAAGGCAGCTCAGTATACCTGTCTACCAGTTCTATGTTACCTGGTCGTGTGTATATATCCCACCCCTCCAGCAGGTTGCAACCACCAAGATGCCACCCACCCCATTACTCCCCACAAACATCCCAAAAAGACAGCAAAATAAACACACAAAGCAACTCCCCCTCTTTTTTTCATAAAAACCCTTTTTACCCAGGCCATCGTGGTGCTAATAAATCATAATGTTTTCAGGACAGATGGGACCTATGATACATATATACCTTCAGAATAAGCCACGGGACATTGACATCTTTGAAATGTAGTGTTATCTTAATAACCCAGGGGGTTATTTTCCCTCAATGGGTGTTTATGTGTTTTTGCTGACTGACTGTGTTCCCACCTACAGTAATAAGGGGGAGCCTCAGGTGACAGAGCGTCCCTCAGAACACGTGCAGCTGCAAACACTACATAGGCTTGTAACAGACTCTATGTTAAGCTATGTGTACACTCCTACATCGTATGGAAACATTGGGAGGTCCATGATATGATACACAAATGTGTATGCCAAACCAGGCTGTTAGCTTTACTTACTTCTCTGATACTTAGATTATGTAACACATACTTTTCCTTTCTTAAAATGCATACCTTTCTAGCGGGATGTTGACACACTATCTGTTGAATACCACTTCTTCCCAATTTGGTCCCTGTATTTTGTCACTTTCAGCAAAAGTAAGTAACTGACATCTTTGCATCATCTCTTGCTGTGGATAAAAGCGCTATGTTAAAGGCCTGCCCTACGTCCAACAGGTATGACTGCATGTCACCTGTTGTCCCTGACCTTATGAAGACACCAGAGGGCAGACCTCCTCCTGTAGGTCATCGAGGATCTTGGCAGGCTCTAGGGACACAGGTGGTACTGGGGCAGCCCTTATGGGGCTCCTCCATGGCGGAAGACAACCTTTCATCCTCATCCCCCAGGGGTTTGGTGTGATGAGGGGTTGCTTGTCGTTGCTATCTACTTAGTTTGCAGTCATTGCACATTTACATGGGCTTGCATAAAGTCATTTATGTCGACGTCATTCTGAAAGAGTAGACTCTCCAGGAGTGCAGAATATTTCAGTGTATCATGCTGACAATGGGCATATCACTTAACACCATTATACGATCCTTAAAATGCTAAAAGACGGACTATAATTGTATTGGCGGGGAGGAGTGGTCATTCATGGGGATAGACTTGTCATACAATATGTATGTACACAAGTGGCCATGGGTGACCCTTTTTATTGTATCATCAATACTGAACTGGTGACCCGTGACCATGTTAGAAAAGGCCCCCCTAAATCAGTCAAAACTGACCACACTATGTCATGGCCTTTGTCCTCCTATCAGCAAATTCAAGCCATAGAGCAAAGCAACCAAGACAGGTACCAGGTGTTGGTTATGACAGCAAATATACCCCTCCTCATTCTAGCATGGTGGCATATGTACAAAAGAAAAGATGATTTGGAAAAGGTATCACCTTCGAATAATCAGATTACATCTTCCACTACATATTATTTCTACCGAATGCTGACATTTTCCTATAGATAAATTTACACCAGAATTTGCTATCGTCCCCTTATAACCCTTCAACTTGTGTTTGTGTTTCAAGTAAATAGTTTATACAGCTCTTTACATCAGACAGAGTAGACTCTGCACCTGTAAGATTCACATCTCTCCAAAGGCCATCATCTCCATGTTGATAAATAGCGACCTGACAAACCCCTTATCAAATCTTCTCTCTTTTTTTAGATAAGAAAGTAAGAAGAAAATGTAGAAGAAGGAGGAGGCAAGATGGCGGGGAGGATGCTTTTCAGCTTCGACAGAGGCCCTCCAGTGGAGCATCTGTTTCCTTGGAGATAATCTGCGTGGCGCCCTTCACCATTGCTCTCCGGATGGGCTCCGGATGGTCTGAGGGTGCTGGAGAGGACAGGGGGAGATATCATCAGCAGGCTGGAGCCAGGCGGCCGAGTGTTTTTGTCTAGGGGCCTATAGGGTTAGGATTTTCTTGTGGTGGGTGGGTGTGGGGGGGGGGGGGGGAGAGAGATGATGGGAGCTGAAATAAAGCCACAAGACGCCAGCCGTGGGAGGAGTATTTATAAACAGAAGGCCCGTGACCAGTACATGCTGCCTAGTGGCCTGGGTTCAAGTATACCACTTTAAGGACCGCATAGTAATTTGATGTCCTGTGACCGTTATGGTCATGTTACCTGAATGCAGCCCTTGCAAGTAGCTCACCAGTGCTCCATTTATGTAATCATGTTGACCTTATAATGTTGATACACCCGCGTAGGCTCGGCATGATGCATGATGCGATTCGATTCACCATGGTGGGGGTATAGATGGGGGGGTCCCCATGTCGCATGTCGATCTTAAAAAACGGCCATGTCGCATGTCAGTGTCGCTTAATAATGCTCATGTCCCATGTCGATTTTAAGAATTGCTCATGTCCCCTGTCACTAACTTTTCAAGTCTCATGTCGCATGTCACTAGGCCTCATGTCGAATGTCGATTTTAACTAATAGCCATGTCGCCGTGTCGAATTTAGCCATCTACCCCCATCATGGTCGCATTCCTCAATCATGACGACCAAGAACATATCACACCAAGTACTATGCGACCAATAAAGGGATATAGATGCAGGCACAGATCCCTTTCTACAGCCCCCTTCATCTACCCCCAGCTTCCATTCCACGGGACCGCTTCCCCATCTACCCTGGTACACAACCTCAGTATCCCTACGTGTATGCGTCCATCATTGAAAAATGAATATATATATATAAATATATATATATATATATATATATATATATATATATATATATATATATATATATATATATATTTATATCGAGAGAGACTCGGTGCATTTGTCCGATTTGTGGTGAATCTACCCTACATGCAGTGAAGCTGACATGACCTGGTAGATGCCATATACACCTGCAGCCTCTGGAGGCGATGCCCACGGGGCTCAGACTTCTAATCGTGGCTGCATCAGAGGATGGGCCACAAACATTGGTAGAGGGCAGAGACACCGTGGCCGCTGTTAGAATATACAGATGAAACTGATAGGGAATAACGCGCCCGGCACGCCATGCCCTCCTCCAGGCACGATACCCGCGCCGCCATGTACTTGACCCAGCTACACCAGTACTACGACCACAGGGGGAGAGGGAGACCATGGTCACCATGTGAACACTGGAGCAGTGATATACGCGCAAATATGCTCATTCTAAAGTATTTCCTTTTTGCCGTATCGTTTTCATGACTCCAAATGTAGGATTGTAAACTGTATAGAATTCAATATTCATATCTGAAATTAATTTCAAAATGATTATTCAAGCATGCTAAGCCCTTGAGTCGTGTGTGTATAACATGACTAATATATACTAGTAATCCCTCCCAATAAAAAAACAACAACTAGAAGGCTTGTCATGCTTGCATAAATACAATTCAAGTCTCCGAATCAAGGTATGTGTCCAACTCTTGGTGAATCTACTGAGAGGTTTGTAGACCTTTATGGAACACATCCATGACCACCTCTGACGTAACCCAAAAGGGAATCTATATCTAGTGTGGCATCATTCTATATAAAAGCTAATTGGTTTTGCTCAATAACCTCCTTTCGGGATATCTGGAGCGGCCTTGGGGCGGTAAAACCTGCATACATCTTCTTCATGGAGTAGACTGCAAATTATGTCTTACTCCTTTTCACAGCGCCTATCTCCCCATGTGGATTCCTATATAATCTATTTTTTTGCAGATAGTATTTTTCATGAGAGATAAGGCGACCTTCGGCTTATCCCCAAGCTACCCTAACCCTCATCCCTCCTGCATGTGATCTATACCATGTCTAAGTATATAGTGGTAGTGTTGCTGAATGTTAATGGTTAATGAGCTATGTAATTTGTGGTCATGGTGCATGAATGCAGCCCTGGCTAGTAACTCACCAGGTCTGCATTCATGCATAATGTCCACCCTTCGGGAGTAGGCCTTTACACCATACGGTTGACATGATGTATGATTTTAGTCCTCGCAAGTTGATAGTTTGGGCTAGATTCAAACATTAAGACGATCAAGGGCATATGATAATAGGTCATTAAAAAACTATGCGAACCTTAAAGGGTTAATATGCCTGCTTGTGAATGTGAAGCGGTTGTTGAGTGATGAGCACACTTAGCACGTCTGACGACCAGAGTGTCACGGCGTCAGCCATCTTCACCTGGTTTGTAGACGTACTTGGGAAATCTCAGATGGGACCCCATAAGACGAAGGCTGAGTGGCTCCGTAAAGAAACCCAACTGGCCTGGCTAAATAATGTCTATGACGCTTGGCGTAACTATCCCATAGATTGCACACAGTGGCGTGGACCTATGTTAGTTATAGAAATAATTTTGGTTACATTTCCTGTCACCATCGTTCATAAGAACAGATTTGGGGTAAACTTGCAAGCATTCATGAACCTCCTCTGCGTCTTCCACAGCAGATGAAATTGAGTATAACATCCCGACTGCTTCTGTCAAGCAGCAGCCTGATAACCATGGAGCCAGATTCCCCCTCATCTCTCCTTCCCCTATCTCTAATTTTTCCCTACACCTCCCCCCGTCACGTCAGAGTCCCTCCCAGACGTCTGTAGGCCTCATATTGGTGGTGGCATGTGAAGAAGACAAACTGGATAGATTTACGAGACCACCTATCTGGTATCAACTACACAGGCGCGGCAGGTAGGCTGGACATAAAAAGATGATGATAACCGAAGAGTTGTCAGCCTCCTTGGTGAAATACCTTTCACTTGCCCGGCGTTTATGTGTTAACTGAATAGTAGCTCCTTGAGGTGCTGCTCAGTGAGCTGCTCATTTTAACTCATAAGGTTACTACTCGGCGCATGTGTTTTAAATAGTAAAAGAATTAGTACATGCTTTCATGATTTTGGATAGCTTTGTCTTTAGATTTGTAACAAAATTATGATTTCCAGTTGAGTTTATGTGGTTGTATGAAATGTTTTTTTCAAATCAATAATATATTATTTTCTCAATTATATCTGATTGTTGCATTGTTCCCTTTATTCTTGTAATGTGGCGACCACATGACATAGGGAATTCTTGGAGTACATTGTAATGCGTATAATAGTATACGTCAATATAGGTCGAGCTCTCGGTAACTCTGGAAACAGCAGGTAGGTCTGTTTGCTCACCATTGCAGGGTTGTAGCTCTACGTATAGCTAGCTCAGCCCACCTGGGTGCAGGAGTATAATCACGGTATTAACCCACCTGAATGGGTCATGCACGTGTGGGCCCAACCCCCTATTACCTCCACATACCCCCAGTCTATACCGGCGTCTATACCCATTATGTTCCCTCTCATAGCACAGGATCTCCACAGTCCCTGCTAGCTTCTAGGAACTAGTTTCTTTGTGTTCGAGGGAGTTTGTTTCCCACTCTCCATGCAGGGGTTTATATGGGCTACTTTGGAGATTGTAGATAATCCTGATACAGTCAATCCTGGGTATGGGCTAAAAGTGGTATCAGCTGTAAACTAGTCATTAGACTGCTTATAAACCAGACAAATAGGTAATGGACTTCACAATATCATAGATACCGTCTACTATATCAAAGCATACCTTCCAAACTAGGCAGTAAATAGGAAACGTCCATAAACAATGATCGGCAAAAGGATGTGTACAGTGTGTGTGGGTAAGGTGCGTAAACGCGACACTGGCCATGTATTGGTAATAAGCCTGATTTGCCAAAATATTAACAGGGGTCCCAAAAAGAGGTGACGTAATTTGTGAACGTTCGCTATATGTTTGGGACCTACTGATGGGAACCTTAGCTAATTTCCCATTGGCTACCCTTGCCCCTGTGTTAAGGACTTGACCAGGTACCAGAGTACCCAACATACTAGTACATACCTACACCACATGGTGCACACCTGGCTAACCGTCACACCCACCCATTAAGGGATCCGGAGGGATGAGAGATCAAGGCTGGGTGGGAGGGGCCTAGCCAGCCCTGTCATTAGCCACAGGTGGGCCGCCATTGAGGGGAAGAGGGGGACCAGAATTAGACAAAGTCGGTAAAGGATTAACCCCTTAAGGGCCGCATGGGGATGTAATATGCTATGTCCTTTGTCGTCATGATGCAGGAATGAAGTCCTGGTGAGTTACCCGCCAGTGATGCATTCAAGAACGATGCCGCGCCTACAGGGTTCATACACTTCCGATGGGTCGCCATGATGCATTTATAAATGCATCCTGGCAGGTAGACCCGCCACGGCTGCATTCAGATATTATGACCACAAAGGGCATATAGCATTAAAGCACTATGCAGCACTTAAAGGGTTTAAATGGGACGGTATACAGAGTGCTAATGTATAGGTTAGACAGTAGGGGAGTCGGTATCTGATGCCATCATCTATGGACATCATATCTTCTCCCCGGATCTTTGCGCTCTTCTCTGCTATACTGGTCTGGGAGGGCGTCTTTTTTCTCTATCAGGGCCAACTTCAAAGATGAGAGGCCAGTCTCTATCCTCCTCCAACTAGATAACATCATCCATTGCATCTGTCGACTCTTTTCCAAACCTATTCAGAACTTTCGTCATTGGATCTTTGCCTGCTATATACATAATTCTGACTGTAGCCCAGACTCCCAATATACTTTATACAAAAGCCAAAGGATAGTGTTTAAGAGGTATATATACATATATATATATATATATATATATATATATATATATATATATATATATATATATAATATATATATATATATGTATATATATATATATATGTGTATATATATATATATATATATATATATATATATATATATATATATATATATATATATATATATGTTCATGTTTATACATATGAAGGCATTGCTGTGAGAGTTTTGAGTCTGGTGGATCACCTATATAAGGTATATCCTAATGAACAGTTACATATGTATATAACCTCCGTATATCAAGCACAGTAATCAGGTCATCCATATCCCCCCTGACTTAAGTACCAAAATCATCAGCAGATGGGTCAGCAAACTACCCGTCCGTTCCGTTATCATAACCCACATCTAACAAGTGTAGCACACACGCTATGGTTGCACCATTTGATGGGGACTTGGCGCAAATCGTTTCCCCATGTAATTGTCATAATGAGTATTGTGCCTGTGAACTTCGGCTGTGTATATAATTAGTGTCTTGGATCTGCGAAAATCACCTATTATCGCCCATAGAGCATACCTAGCCTACTTTAGTCGGGCATCTGCGAGGGGTAGCTTATGATCTTAAATGGTCTGTATAGATATTCTGTTTCGGTTGGGAATGAATAATGTGGGGCTTGAAGGGAATATTCACTAACATAGTGGGATAATTGATCCAGGCCGACGTGACGTTATTTAGTTTTTGTCTATTTGGGTGTATATGCGAATAGATTTCTTTGTCATTGGGTGTCTACAGGGGATACTAGGGGAAAGGATGTGTGGCTATGTTGCTTGCCCGCTCGGCCACTGCGCGGGAAAACTATTATAAACCCCCTCAAACAAACATTCAGGTGGTTTCTCCCACTCCCTACCTTTCACCCCTCCACACATGGACTCTCCCCTCTCCATATAATCCCCCGCTCGTCCTCGCCTCCTCACAACCACACTAATAGCTGCACCACTCGCAGTTTACGTGTCACACGACGCACCCAACCGGCACCAGATTTATATTTTCTTGGTGGGAGATTACACTTCACCATGCCGCGCAAGAAGGCCCGCACTCCAGCCAGGAGAGGCCGCTCTGCCACGCAACGACCTACCAACCGCCAGCTCACCCCACCAGGCCCCCGGGTCACCAACACTGGCCCGGAGGCCACAGGTACGTCTCCATTGCTAGTCAATAGAGCTAACAGGGTAGCTGTTGATACACAGGCAGCCGTTCAGCCGGCAACACCGATTATAGTGCCTGCTCAAGTTGTTCTCCCTCCTGACAATGTTGTGGTTGTTGACTTGGCCCCTCAGGCCGGGGCAGCTGGGGCAATCCCCACTCCCCCCAAAAACAAGAAGAGAACTGTCAAAGAGCTCTCTGCAGCAGTAGATAGTAACACAAACACGCTCTCTACTATTTTAGATACTCTTCATGAGATTAGAAATGCACAGAACTCTACTCTGTCTGTGTCTCCTATCCAGATCCAAGATGGCGGCCGTCTTCCCGCCAAAACTGACCGGCGTCAAGATGGCGACTCCGCACCCGCACCTGCCTACCCTCACCTGCCAGCAACCCGGGCTACAGCTCCTGCACCTGTGGGCACGGCGGCCCACCCCCCACAGACGGCGGAACAGAGGAGGCACACAGCGCAACCCCACCTGGACGGCGGCTTCACCGCCTCGGCATGGGGCGACGACGTTCTCCCTCCGGCCCCTACAAGACAGCTGCTGGCACCCCGGCCTCCTCAGCCACCACACCAACCTCAGCTGCCACAACCAGACATGGTCCCCACACCACAGGCGCTCCTCACTCAGCCTACAGTTCAGCAACTACTCACCGCCGTGCTCGCCCACGCTGCTCCGCAGCTCCCACAGGCGGACAGAGGTAAGCCCCTAGTCTTCAAACCCTGTTTATTTGTTGAGAGGGAGGGTCTTATACACGAGAAGGACAGACTAGAAGCGCAGACCTCCCTCTCCCTACCAGAGTTTGTTACTGCATACCTTGCCATGCTTGACCACGCACAGCTTCCCCCTGGAGACAGGCCTCACATGGAGTCCCACCTCAGGGAGGTCATTAGTGATGCCATCGACCACGACTGGCAAAATGTTAGGCGCTGGTCCAACACTGTGTTTAACAAAGTGGACCTCAAGTTCATTACATGGTCCAACTATGCCGCCATTCAGAGGGACCGCTATAAGATCGCCTTCTCCACTGTCAACTCCAACCCTGGAGCTGATAGTGTACCCTGCCCTGCCTTTAATAAAGGCAACTGCCCCCACAAACAGGCTCACCCTGAAGGTCGCATCATGCTTGTACATTCATGCCGTTACTGCCATGCCACTATTGATCAGATGTTCCCTCACTCTGCATCCTCTTGTTTCCGCCGGCAACGCGCCAGCAACAGCGACAACAACAACAACAACAACGCTGGTGGCTCGGGCAACAACCAACAACGCGGCCAGGGTCGAGGTGGTGGACGCGGCGGATACCAGAATGCCCAGAACAAGAACGGCACCGGCAACCACGCCGCCCAGGCCGACCAGCAAGGCACTGGCGCTGCCAACCCAGCCAATCAGGGATGGCGCCAACAGCAGTCAGGTAACCAGGGAAACTAGAAGGTGCTACTCACACCTTAGGTAGGGACTCTTGTGATACTGGTTTACTGCTGTCTGACGCTACCCACGCGGCTAGGACACATGGTGTAACCACAGGTAACTGCACTAACAATTCAAGCTCATATAACATGGGTGTTTCAACCCGCACAGTTTCACAAGTTACATGTTTAGATAGGACCACAGAGGCACCGAGTAGCGCCGACCCAGACCTCAACAACATCCAGTTCACAGAACAAGAACTGGCTGACCATCACTGTGAGTTGTCTCAGATTGCAGAGAATGATATTGACATTAACAAAGTGCCATTTCTTCCCATGCATCCACAGGCCCTCCAGAAGGACAGAATCGCCCACTGGCCCCGAGCCGGTCCTCAACTTCCGGCGGAACTAGCGCGCATCTACGACGTTGTCCGGGCCACAGGCCTACCCAATGCTCTGAAGGCTAGGTGCCCAATCCCTACAGGCCTTAACATTCCAGCTTGGCGGGAAATGCTCCCGGACGACCCAGATAACCGCGAGCTGCTCTCATTTCTGGAGTTTGGTTTCCCAGCGGCCTACCAGGGCCCTCCTAGTAATCAGGTTCATGTCACAAACCATTCCTCCGCCCGTGATTTTCCCCATCACATTAATGACTTTATTCACACAGAACTGGAGAAAGGCGCGCTGTTGGGCCCCTTCACATCACCACCGTTCATCGGGTGGAACCACGTTTCCCCGTTGATGTCCAGACCAAAGAATGAGTCCACCAAGAGACGCGTCATCACTGACTTGTCTTATGGCAGATCAGTTAATGAGTACATTTACAAAGGAAACGTCATGGGAAAGGTACGCCCACACACCCTCCCCAATGTTGAACAGGTAGCCCACTTCGTCGCCAGCAACGGCCCCCAAAGCCATCTCGCCGTCATAGACATTGAACGGGCCTATAAACAGCTCCCAGCATGTCCCTTGGACTATCCCTTGGCTCTCATTTGCTGGAACCAGTTATATTACCTAGAGTCAAAAATGCCCTTTGGCGCTCGCTTATCTTCATTGCACATGCAAAGAGTCTCTACCGCAATTGTAAATATGTTAGAACAAATGGGGCATAAGGTCGAAATATATCTTGATGACATCATCATTCTAGGAAAGGACAAACACGCCGCGCAGGCAGGGTACCAGGCAGCCCTCACCCTCCTCAAGAAGCTCGGCCTCCCGGTGGCGGAAGCCAAATTGCAGCCCCCGGCGCCATGCGTGGCTTGGCTCGGCATTGACATAGACGCCGCCCGCCTTGAGCTCCGCATCCCACAGAAGAAAATAGGTGAAACAGTAACTCTCATAAAAAGACTTCTTACTTACAGGTCGATCTCTAAGAAAGATCTCAGGTCAGTCCTAGGGAAGCTTCATCACCTCTCCAGGGTCATAAAGCCCGGCAGGCTGTTTGTCTCCCGCCTACTGGAATCGCTCCGCGCCATGGGTCCCAACCGGGACTACACCACCATCAGCCGCGAGATGCGAAAAGACTTACTATGGTTTGACAACTTCATGATAGATTTTAATGGCAAATCTCTTATTGACAGCGGCGCCCCCGCGCTCATCATCGAGGCCGACGCCTGCAAGACCGGCGTAGGTGGGTGCACTGACACATTATACTATTCTGCCCCTGTCCCAGACATCCTAGGTGACCCTCCAATTGCGCAACTGGAGGCAGCCAACGTGGCGCTGGCCCTCAAGACTTTTGTGGGGGAGGAATACAGGGGCTCCACCATCCTACTACGCTCAGACAACATGGCTGCGGTCTCTGTGCTTAAATCTGGCAGAGGGACAGACCCTATTATACTACAGGCAGCAAGAGACGTGTGGTGGCATGAGGCTAGGTTGGACCTAAAGATCATCACCGTACACACCCCCGGGGAAGACCTGGTGCTGGCAGACGCCCTCTCGCGGCGCCACACAAGTGACCACCACCGGCAGATCGCGGACGACATCATCGTCAGAGACCACCTCCAGGAGATGCATGTCGAGCCCGCGAGCATCATGAACTATGTGCCCATCTAACTTGTCTCATCTCTCCCATGTCCTAAATTAAAATTCTCTTTCACAGGCCACCTCTACCACGTGACGTCCTCCAGGGCCTACCAGCGCGGTACCATGGGCGCCTCCAAGTCGGACGCCAACTACCTCCGAGCCGCCAAGCTATTTATAGCTTTTATGATTTTCTGTCTTGCAGACTTGAATAATCTTACGGTGTTAGACCTCACTGCCTACCTAGAATACTTAGATATGTTCTACGCGCCCACCACGGTGCCTATCTACTTTACCCATGCTAAAACTTACATGCAGCTGTCTGGTAGAAATATATACAATTTTACTCATAAACTAGTCATGAGGTCTCTTAACCTAATCTCCAAGAACAAGACTTATGTTCCTGACCCTACAATACCTCTTACCATGTATCAATTTAATAATGTACTTAATTCAATTCCACATGGTCCTAATCGACTCTCTTATGTCTTCTCATTTTGTCTAATGCTAGTCTGCGCATGGCGCCGCTCCAGTGTGGCCCCCAACTCCGTGGCGAGCTTTGACCCCAGCCGTCACCCCCTCAGAGCAGACATCCAAATCCGAGACGGGAACCTCCATATCAGACAGAAGTGGGCGAAGAATCTACAGCGCGTCGGCCAGGCCAACGACATCATCATCGGGCCCTCCGAAGCCTCCTCATTCTGCCTGGTCCGCCTGTATCAACGCCTCCTACAGGAGGTGCCTACTATATACTTCAATCAGCCACTTCTTGTGTTCCCAGACACGTACAAACCTATAACAAACACTCACCTCTCCAAAATATGGAACGATGCCATTAAGGCTGCTGGCCTCCCTCACCATCAGTTCACCCTTCACTGCATACGAAAGACATCAGCCAATTTGGCAGCAGTCATGGGGGCCAGCGAGGCTGAGATCATGGACTTAGGGGTCTGGAGATCCCATGCATATAAATCATACATACGCACAAATCGTGCCTCCAAACTACAGTCCAAAATCGTGTCTACAATCTCAAAAATGTAAATTCATGTCTGCCGGGTGTTACATTTTATCATTGTACCTCAACTCTTGTCATATTGTTGTCATACAAAACTCTGTGTTCATCATTATCATAACTGTTTTATACAACAAAAACCTGTCTTGTATTTATAATAAATATTATCTCCAAAACCACTCTTCAAGTTTCCTCCTTTGGCCGGGTGGGGGCATAGCAGCATAGCGTATTATGATACACTTAGCATAGTGTGGCTATGTTGCTTGCCCGCTCGGCCACTGCGCGGGAAAACTATTATAAACCCCCTCAAACAAACATTCAGGTGGTTTCTCCCACTCCCTACCTTTCACCCCTCCACACATGGACTCTCCCCTCTCCATATAATCCCCCGCTCGTCCTCGCCTCCTCACAACCACACTAATAGCTGCACCACTCGCAGTTTCCCACCCCCAACCCCATCTTCCACCTTAATATATATTTATACTATATATATTATACTACACCTTCATATACGGGTGTTACATTTTATCATTGTACCTCAACTCTTGTCATATTGTTGTCATACAAAACTCTGTGTTCATCATTATCATAACTGTTTTATACAACAAAAACCTGTCTTGTATTTATAATAAATATTATCTCCAAAACCACTCTTCAAGTTTCCTCCTTTGGCCGGGTGGGGGCATAGCAGCATAGCGTATTATGATACACTTAGCATAACTACATAGTGCCATTTGTCACATTCATTCACGAATGCAGCCCTGGCGAATAACTCACTGGGGCTGCATTTGAGCATCAAGCCGACCCTGAGTGATTAATACACTCATCAAGGATCGGCATGATGTATGAATGCAGCACTGGCGAGTTAGTCGCCAGGGCGGTATACATGCATCATGGCGACAAAAGACGTCACACATTAAAGCACTAGGCAGCCCTTAACGGGTTAATATCTAGGTGTAATGACTTACCTGAGGGAGGGGGAGACCCTCTGGGGGCAGACACTGGAGCTGTACCTGCGACTCCACCTCTACCCCCGTGCTGATGGGCTCACGCTCGAACCGCTTACGGAGATCTGCAAATACCAAAGGAAATTGAAGTTCATTGGAGGGAATAGAACAAAAAGGTAAAAAGTCCTAAAGAAAAGCTTGTTATTTACAGAAGGCACATAGATATGCTCAGTTACACTTCATTGGGATTTACCTGAGTCTATATCCCTGTAAAAGCCCCATAGTGCTTCAATGTATTGTACCGTTCGAATGCAGCACTGGTGACATATTCGCCAGCATTGCATCATGCATGCCGGTCTCTTATTCGGGAGTGTATGAACCATGCGAGGTTAGCATAATTCACGAATGCAGCCTTGACGACTCTACTCGTATCGCCATACATCTATCATGATGACAAAGGGCATAATGAATTATAGCACCATGCGGCCCTTAAAGGGAGATGCTCCACTATGGAAACGTGATATCTGCTGTCGAATAAGCTTCAGTGGTTGGACACGCAAGCTTCCGAAGACTTTCTACCAGAGTTCCTTCTCGGCGGGAAGTAGACATTGTAAAAATAGTGGGCGAGCTCACGCGACTTGGCAACAAGAACACAACATTGGCTAAGTTTCCAAGAGATTCCTGTCTCTTAGCATCTCCTAAAATATCGTCATTCACCTTTCTCTACGTATCAATTCATCTCTATCCCTCCAATGTAATGATCATGTATGCCCCTCTCATTCCCTGGCCTCCATTTCAATCTCGCTGACTGCCTTCCATTTTCTCCCTTTTCTCTCAACCCCACCCTCTCTTTCCTCCTCCTCTCTGTCTCTCTACCTCACCTACCTACTTCTCTTTCTGCCTGCCTCTTTTTCTTTCCCATTCTCTCTCGACTCCACCCTCTCTTCCTTTGTCTCTTCCCCTCCCTCCGTATGATGCGTCAACCCTATCTTCACCTTACTTCCCTTTTATGATGCGAGGACCAGAACAGGAGGCATGTGATAAGCCTAAAGGGCAATTCCTACCATAATGAAGGACCACAGGTTACGAATTGTGACCATTTGTAAGCTACTCACACACTCAGAAAAGTCAGCGTCATTGTCGCTGAAACCACCCTCATGTGAAAGTCGGGCACTGCCTGACTTTCACATGAGGGTGGTTTCAGCGACAATGACGCTGACTTTTCTGTGTATGCAGCTATCCTGTACCGTACATACATGTGCACTGCCAAGAATCGGGTCCTCCCGTCACCGGATGCTGCTGAGTAGGGGGGCTTTTATGCTCCGTGAACAATTAGGCGTCTGTTTCTTCCCTTTTTCTCCGGTGTGTGCTCCTTTTATTTTACCCCGCTACATAGCGCTTTAATGTGCTCTGTCCATGGTCCTGAAGAAACTCGTCAATGCTGCATTCAACCATTGAAGCTCCCTCGTACGGTCGGCATGATGCATGAATGCAGGCCTGGCAAGTAATGCAACCAAGGGATAGTATATAAAAGCACCACGCCGCCCTTGAATATTATTTTGAACTCTCTGTACTCTGTCTCCATAGTGTGAGTTGTTGAATGGAAGGTGACCGGGCAAGCGAGCAGCTCATGTCATCGGGGAACGTTCACAAATGACGTCACCTGTCTAGTGGATGCTACACAAGACCCTCTCCTCATCACTATTTCAAGAGCAAATTGCCTATATAAATGTCACACTATGACCAACCCACCAACCTAGCCTCCCACTCACTGGCCGGAAACAAGCTACACTGCGGGGAATTAGAGGGGACCCAGTATAGTAGTTGTGAACGTATACTGGTGCCGCCGTCCCAATGCCTTCACGTATATCAGTCACAGGCCGCGGTACCAGTATATTGTGAACGTTCCCTTGAACATGTTGTTTTGCTGGCTATGATAGTAGGTTGTGGACAGTGGTGTGTGTGGGCGGAGAGAGGAGGGCGGAGGAGGAGGGTGTTGGGTGAGGGAGTGGTGGAGTGGGGGCTGGGAAGGTGGGGCTTCCTGCGTGGGAGCAGCAAGGCTATGTCAATGAAGCCGCCTCACCTGTTAGCGTGATTGATAAACATGCGTGGCTAATGAGCACCGAGTAATGAACGCCTGTCTTCTGCAGGTGTAGGAGAGCAGCCGCGAGCAGGTGTGAACTGCTCACTTTGTGCTGGTCCCGCATAGTGCTTTAGTGCGCTCTGGGAGTGCGCTATGCGTTTGTCGCCATGATGTATTCATGGAGCCTTAGCCAGTAATATATGGGGAATGTATCAATCCTATTGGTTTGGTATGCATACATGCGGCCTCATGACAATCCTGGAAAGTACACTAGTCAGGCCTGTATTTACCCATCATGACGACAAAGGGCAAAACACATAATGAAACACTCTGTGCCCCTTAAAGGTTTAGGAGTCATGCCAGATTTGTGAATGTGATATAAGTAGATTCAGGTTCTGACTTCAGGTGTGACCATGACGACAGTTATACCTCCCCATACAACAAACAACTACGGGGATAAAAGGACACGAAATGCGTTATTACTCTATATTGGCTTGGTAATAGTGTGTAAATGTCTAGCCCTATGAGACGACACCTTGCAATAGAACAGAACATCAACACCTGGCATGTAAGAGGATGAACCAATACACGGGCATTAACGCCTCACTACTGAGCTCTTACTAAACAAGTATAAAGGTTAACGTGAACTACAGAAATGAAATAAAGTAAAGACGTGATTGTAGGATACGTGATTGGAATTTGGCGACATAATTAATCGATTATAAGGCCTATATACATGTTATATAATGCAATTACTTGCTTTCTTTGACTTAAAGTTGGCTTCTGCATAGCTCTATTGACTGTAGTTTACTGTGTACGTCATAAATGATGGGCCTTTAGTCATTCATTATAATTGATTTACCGAGCCGTGTTTAAACGCGCCTTGATTGACACTTTATGGGCCGCATAGTACTTTTCATGTGCTTATACTCTTTGTTGCCATGGTGCATTTAAGTCGCCCTGTCGAGTCTACTTGCTAGTTCTACATTCAATCACCATGCCAAACCTACATGATTGATACACTCCCAAGGAGTCGGCATGATGCACAAATGAACCCCTGCTGAGTAGACTCAGTAGAGCTCCATTCATCTATCATGACGACAAAAGGTATAGCATCTAAAATCAGTCTGCCATCCTGAAAGGGTTAAGGGAATGGCAGTCACTTATTCCCGGTAACTGCAGCCTTGACTCCCGCCAATAACCAGCGACAGGTGAGACATGACCGCCCGCCGGGACCCAGCACGGAGACACCGCTGGTTGTCGGCGGGTGTCACAGCTCCCAGCAGGCACCATCATAAACAGGTGATGATCAGCTGCCGGAAACCAGCGACAGCTACCTCCGTCATGCCTCCCAGGTACCAGCGGACGATGTCAGGGAAGATAAACCAGCGGAAATAGGAGGAATTATCTCCTGGCCCCTCGCCATAATATCTCGGTGTATACATAAGTCATTATGTGTACGAAACCCGCCATTATGCACCGGCTATATATATATGCCAAAGCTGCGATTCTTTGTGTGGGAATAGATGGTTTATTAAGGTGGTTATTTTAGAGAAGAAATGGTTGTCACCAGGCAATCAGTCCAGTTTGTGAGAACTATCTCATGAACCTCTCTCGTGTAATCGGCATTTGATCCAACTGCCTCCACAATTTGAATGATCGAAATGACGGTCTAACATCATACGTTAACTCAGCACAATGATCTTTTTATTGTCCTGTTAGGTCGCCCTACTCTGCAGATCACACAACAGGAGAGTTGTGCCATGGAATCTGTCATCGCGTTTTGTTCAGATATGCGAGAGTCAAACACTGCCCTAGGCAGTTTGAACAGAGCATCTGAGCACTGTGGGACCAACGGTCACCGCAGCATGAAGCCCCGCCATCAAGCTCCTCTTGCCCCTGATTATCGCCCACAGTAATGAGACTAATCAACCCTTTATGGGCCGCATGGTGTTTGTCGTCACGAGATATGAATGCAGCCCCGGCGAGTAACTCGCGGCAACTTACCAGTGCTGCAAGCATCATGCCTAACCTGTACGGGATCGATGTATACACTCCAGCAGGGTCGGTACGATGCATGAATACAGGCTTTGTGATAAGAAAATGGCTTAATGCATTTATGTACTACGTCACCCTTAAATGGTTATCAAGTCTGCTCGCTTCCCTCCCTGTGTTGTAGACGGATTCCCCGCCCCACACTGACCCCTCCACGTTAAATGTGGTTCGGCAGGTGGCCGCTGGGGGGCAGGACGACGTGACAATGACGTGACAATGGTAGAGGGGTGGGTGGCAGTGGTTGGATCACAAGCATCACCGCGGGGGGCGGGATCCAATGGGATCTGCCCCCTGCCCACACCCCTCCCGCCCACCGCGCATACCGCAAGGGGGCGCTGGCGTCACCGACACGTGTTGCTAAGGGGTTGGCATGGCGGCGGTGACCATGACAACAGGCCGTCATGGCGGCGACCAGGTGGCAAGCTAATCATAGACCAATCACACCTCTATGGCCATAATGGCCGGCTGCTTGTTTCTTGTCCTGCCTCCCCATCCCCTATTATCGCCTAACCATAGTTGCTACTTCCGGTTTGACAGCATGGTCTTCTGTTGCCCTGACATCCCTTCCTCTGTCCACCTAAACCATCCCACCCTCTATCATATCCCACTTGCTATCAATCTTGTTTTCCCTGGTCCTGTTCTTCATTCTATTCTTTGACGACCATATCCCTGAAATGTCCCATTCTTCTCCCCATCCCTCTCTTCTTCCTTTCCCATCTTTGTCGTCTCAGACACGCCTGACACACTCCCTCCCCCTTCCACCACCCCCAGCCCTGATCCACCCCCCCCCCCCACCCACACACCAACCTTACCCCCAGACCATAAAAGGTGGCCAGGTGAGGCCTGACTCACCAATTACCGACCCTTTAAGGGCCGCATAATGCAACAATGCATCATGCTCTGGTTCGCCATGATGCGTGAATGCAGCCATGGTGAGTAGCTCGCCAGGGCTCCCGTTAAGCATTATGTGGTTGATACACTCCCGAAAAATCGGCATGATGCACTCATGCAGCCCTGGTGAGTAGACTAGCCCAGGCTGCACTCATGCATGCATGACGACAAAGGACGTAGCACATTACAACACTACGCAACCCTTAGAGGGTAACTGGTCGGGTTTTGCCTCAGTTTGCGGTGCAGACCGCCCCTGTTGTAATGTCATTGTCTTCCCACCGACTCCATAACCGGCCATGTAACAGGAAGATCAGGCATTATGGACCTGAAAAACGAGAGGTGAAAGGAAAAACGGGAGAGGCATGCTTTGCTGATTGCCGGGCCAGCATGCAGTCAGCCAGATCAAGTCTTTTGTCTTTGTTGATCTGCATCCACTGACTGCTTAATGCAGAGACAGGGGTTCACAAGAATCTATCCACAATGACCATGTCTTCACTGGTTGGGCCCAACAGGTGAATACATTACTGGTATGCACGCATCATTGCATTCCCTGGAAGTTGGTTTTTAGTTGATATCAATCGGGTCGATACCGAAGAACACATGGGGTGCATTGTATTTCTATACGATATCATTGGTGCCAAACTGATCATGAGAAATAGTCCTTATATAACGCCGTATTGGTTGACTCGGGTTAAATTGATTCTCCAGTCCTCTACGCAGATTAATATCAACGAAGCACTGATTGTTTGGGTGATCGCACAATCCAAACGTTTTGAACGTCACAGTTTGTTAACTAACAGTGGAGCCTCTCTGAGTCGTTATGAGCAGTTGAACGCAGGACTCTCTGTTCTAATCTACTTAGGATCATGGAGGCATGGACTCATCCCAACAACAGCGTGACCGACTTAATCCAATACCCGACATGGCAGCATCATCAAACACACTTTATGCATGCAGTTTTTCATCGCTCAATAAGGTTGACCTTACGCCATGACCGTCCCATACCCTCGGGGACCAATGCGAATGATTTCCTACCCCCACCCATCACCCGCCTAGGGAACGTTCACAAATGACGTCACCGGCGATGGGTGGGCGCCGGGGTATGGTTATTTGGGTTTATATAGTTTGGGCGACAAAACGCGATCTGGTCAAATATATCATATAGAAGGATTTGTCAAGAAGAGTGATATGAGGCTGGACGGGTCTTGGAGAACGTCCCAAAATAGCTGATGTAATTTGTAAACGTTCCCCTAACCTCCTTACTGACCCTGCTCAACAGCGTCGCAGTCATTTAGTTCAACGATTATCATAAGGTACGAACAATACTTGACAATTATATGACAAAAAAGGTAACACCATGGTTAAAATAAAGGCCTCCGTCACTTCCCAAAAGCTCCACCCTACGACTGTGTACCCCTCCCCCCGCCTCATCAGATGTCTGAGTTGTCGGATCAACTTACAGGCGCGCACCCCTACAATAACATTATTAATAATTACCATGTGTGTCTCGATACCTGACACTGGGCCCCACCCCCTCCCCCCACCCTTTATACCCTTGTTATAGCTATGGCCTGTCCCACTCCGCGGGTCATTCATATGAACCCTTTAAGGGCCACAAAGAGCTTTAATGTGCGGTGCCCATGGTCATGATGATGGGAGAAGACTCGCAGGGTTGCATTCATGTATCGTGACAATCTCTTGGGAGTGCATCAACCCCATATGGTCGGCATGATGCTTAAATACAGCCCTATCCAGGACTGCATTAACGCATCATGACGACCAAGTGCATTGCACATTAAAGCACTACACGTTAAATGGAGGGGCACGTTCTGGACGTCCGGATGAATTCAAATCGGTCATCGGCCGATCGACAAGGTCATGAATATGGAAACATGGCCAGCCCTTTTGTCAACAGAGGCTGGGCCAGCCGAGGGGGTTAGGGGCCGGATTGGGCGCAGTCTAAATATTTGCTAGTTTTAGAGGGGCCTACATCAATCGAAAGTCGATAGGTTTAGTCGGCCTGTTCATTCTAACCATTTAAGGGCTACTATAGTATGTCCTTTGTCGTCATGGTGAATGAATGCAATACTGGCGGGTCTACGCGCCAGGGCTGCCATTGAGAGTGCATCACCCCCTAGGATCGGCATGGTGCTTGAGTGCAGCCTTGGAAAGTTACTCGCAAGGGATGCATCCATGTCATGATGACCAACTGCATACTACATTAATGCGTTATGTGGCCCATAGAGGCCTAAGGCTGCCGCGGGGTGGGTAACGTTGGTGGATTGTTATGTGAGAAGGACTGAGGTCAAGGTCACGAGGGGCGCAATACCAATCTGCGCATGCGTTTTGTGCTTGAGATGCGTTTTATTTCGTTTTACATACTTCTGATTTGTTTGGGGGATGAAGCACATACCTCGTTGTACAGATGATGGGTATAGACATTACATTTATGTGTTGGGATACATTATTATAGAAATAATAATACCTGATGGAAGGGAGTATGGAGGAAACGAAGAAAGCGGAATTATTTCACTCCAATCTGAAGCAAATACTATGAGCTATAAAGGAATAAGATAGCATTTGACTATCTTTTTCCAATTCCTTTTTTCAACAGAGTGTTTAGTAGCCTTAATATGGACGCTAAGAGCCCTCGATCAGTGCGCCACGCAGTATCAAAATACTAATGTGATTTGCCTTCTTAAGTCTCAATTAATTTCGCCGTATCCGTTGCCTGTCGCCTGCGTGGAATAATAATAGGCGTTCCCGGAGGACCCAAAACGCTACACTGGATCCTGCGCCCTGCACCCACCCATCTGACCGCGTGTCGGGGAGCACACACACCACCGGCGATCAGGGAATTTCATTGTCTGTTTATTTCCTCATTCATTTTCCAATTCCGTAATGGTCCAGCCGGTGTCACAGGTTTTTGGCCTGTCTTTTCGTCCTTTAAGCCAACCATCCCCTCCCCCCAGCACTCCCACAGGGCCCCTTGCCTCCCACGCCACACTCTAAATTGAATCACCGGAAGTCTCCGGAGAGTTTTGATTCCCCAAATCCGCCCGCTGGAGGCGATCAGGCCTGGGGGTTGGGTTGGGTTGTGTGGGGGGGGGGGGGGGTAGCATGAGGGGGTGGAGGATTGTGACAGCAGCAACAGGGTGAGGGCCATTAGCATTAGTCAATGGCCTCCTCCATATCCAGTGCTATATGGCTACAGCAGTCACCATTCATAAGGCTACTAATTTGACATCCTTATTGCCAATGAATATGATAATATACTAGTATAAGAGAATTCATCAAGAGATGTAGCTTTTTGAAGGTGTGGAGTTAAGATATACACAACGGACGTACACATCGGAGCGCGAGAGGAGAGGTGATGCTGTTGACTCGATGGGAGGCTCCGGTGGCCAAGATTGTGTGTGAGTAGTATATACGTTGCATTGTGTGAAATGGGGGATTGACGCAGGCGACAAATGTCCCAAAATATGTCTGCACGTTCTGTATTTACCGCTATAGGTGGCTATGTACCAATGTAATAAGAGAATACCAAACATGTGGTAAGCTGGGGAAGCCCTCGCCTTATTCTGTGAGGGGTTTTACCTAGATACTGCTATCATGGGCCCCACCTGCATGCCACATGTTAGCAATAGTGTAACGTAACAGCAGGAACGTTAGAACAAAAGCCCTGGCGGCTAGATCTCCTCGGCTTATTCATTTTAATTACCCCACCAAAAACTCAACCATCTCCTTTTCTTATGGTCTTCCGCTGTGAAACGGTTTTGTCTAATTAGTAGCCCGCTCATAGTGGATAGCCCCCGGGATTGCACCCGTAACTCATCGTTTCCGAGTTAAGTTTCTTTTTTCGTCCCTGTCTCGCATAAATGGATGTACCCGGGGGGGGGGGGGGGGGGGGCAGGATAGGAATTCGCTCAAAAACAGATCCACTATGGTGTTATATATGTGGGATGTGAACCAAGGGACCTGTATATTGCCAGAACCCCGGCTCCTGCACTCTTATACAAGAATGACACCGATGCGCGTTCCCTCCTCTCAAAAACACCCAATTTTAATGAATTTAAGAACCTCCTTTGTGGGAAAACAGCGCATAGATTTCAGGGTGAAAATGATATCGTACTGACAAAAACGCTGACAAAAACTCTTCATACCTTCTCGTTTCTGGGAACAAAAATGATGCTACTTTTGTCTTACAGCGCGGGGATCAGGGCCAGAACTATTACACCACTCCCCTCCTCCTCTATCTACCCCCGGTAGACTCTCCACCTGCCCATGGCTGTCATCCTACCTCTGAAGTAACAACCCACCCCGGTGACCTCCCTGGTCCTCCAGGGTTTGTAGAGAAAACAATACCTGTCTAAACAGCCATCAACCCCTGCCCCCTGCTCAATGTTGCGCCGACCTTACCCACCAGGGGGCAGGGTAGTCGCGTGCTCAGGAGCCACTAAGAAAATAAAAAGGGGCAGGAGGAGAGAAGACTGGAGGAGGTGAGGGCCCTCACTTCCTGCCCTGGAGGAAGGGTATCATGTATATAGAAAGTGCCTTTCTATAGTACCGATGTTGTAGGTGGCCCAGTGTGCACAGCCATTACTCCCTGTTCCGGTAGTGGCTTTATTTATAACTATTTAGGAATTTACATAATGTCTTTGCAAGCGACATTCTCACCAATCGTCTGGGACATGTACTGTTTTAGTCAAATAACAAGAGACATATCGGTGATGAGAGTGCAACTTTAAGTGCATGGACACTGCAATTGGGGATACACCTGTATACGTGAGACCTAGATACCTAATTAGTCCGTATACACCGATGTAGGAAGCCAATATTCTGCATCTACCTGGCCACTGCGTTTTTCTGTACACAGTTCTTTCCAAACATATACCCCAGTGACCTTTCCAGGTCTTTCTACCACGACACATTGACATTTGCTCACATTTATAGATCCACTAAATACCGCACCAAGGTTATGAAAGCTCGGGAATGTGCATATACGTCTGTACTTAATTATCGTACAGCCGAAATAATATCAATATAATGGCAAGACTCGTACTCCGTATTACCAACGTTAGTTGTGCTTATGTAGGTAGCTGACGCAGCTATATTAATATCAGGCCTACACATTGAATCAAGAGCTACGTCGCAAACTCTGTTTACATTCAGCAGTATATGTAATAAGGGCGGGCACATGTACGCGACGACCAATATACACAAGTAACTACGTCATCAGCCTCGCTGCTATGTGACGTACAGAGCAGCTCCCAGACGCCATAGTTACGTCTACAATGTGCGGTATCTACTCCCGCCTCCTGGCGGCGCAATCAGGGATGAATTGTCTGCTACTGCAGTGGTTGGGTGGGTGTGTTGGGGGCGGGGGTAGTTGAGGGGGTTGTGTGGGAGGTTTAGGGTGTTGGGGGGGGGGGGGTGCTGGTGGGTGGGAGGGGGTTGTTGATGAACCGATCCACCAGCCAGTCTGGCCTGGGTTGGGCAGGGACTCAGTCAGTCAGGCCGGCAGGGGTGCACGGACTGCTCACTCCATTGTCCGCCCCACACCGCGAGCTGTTCAGTGCATTGTCCCTGCCGCGGGAGCAGCTCAACAACTGCTCACCACCAGACAAATGACCCAATATGACCCTGTCCACCCCGCCTCCATACCACCCCGCCCACATACCTACAGCGGGTATTAACCCTTTAATGGCCGCACATGGCTTTACTGTGTTATGCCCTCTGTGGTACTGATGCATGACTGCAGACCTGGTGAGTAGCTCCCTGACCCTTTGGGGGTATACTTACCCGATAGGGCCCACCTAGCTGATGCATGAATGCAGCACTGGCGAGTAGCTCATGCACTAGTGCTGCATTCATGCATCATGACGACAAAATACAGTGTAGCACATTAAAGCACTACGCTGTCCTTACAGGGTTTATAATAGAGAACCAATGGGAGATAGGCGAGGGGGAAGCAGGCAAATTAAAGCTGTGTTTGTTCTGGTGGAAAGGGCAGCAGACTTACAGTCTGTGTTTGAACACTGCCTACCCTGCACGGTGCGGCCGGTGGTCGGTGGGGCGGCTTTTGTGTGCACAAGTAAATTAAAATCCACAACGTCTTAGCGTGAGACAAGATGGTTTTCTTGAGTTTTCTCTTATTTTCCCTTTTCACGCGTGTCTGTTGTTTGTGGGCACTGAGGCCCGATCTGAGGTCTTACAGTACCCCCGGACAGTACCACAATCCCCCTGAGAGAACCGCGTCTTGTGAGAGCGGGTTAGGGGTATAGTGAAAAATACTTTGAATATTTAGTTAAGAACGATATAACTGCAACAAGCAATATTTGCTTAGAAAGACACAAGTGTACGCAGGCATAGGCGTAGATGGTCTCTATTCTGCTTCAAATGTATAACAACACAGTTACCTTCTCGTGACCAACAGATTGATTAAACTACATATGTCCTATATTTAGTAGATGTCTAGGCCTACAGCCTCACAGTGGCTGACAGGGTGCATGTTTATGGGTTGAGTTGTTCCCGAGCAGTTCCCGAGCAGTTCTATGGGCGACGTGTGGTTTGGGGACATTATGACAAAGCTGTGAGCAGCTCACCAGACCTGGGGCATCTGTCATTACCCCTCTAAGGGCCGCATAGTGCTTTAATGCATAGATGCAGCCCTGACGAGTAACCTACCAGTGCTGCATTCAAGCATGGTACCGACCCTATGGGGTTGCTACTCTCCCGAATGGTCGGAAAGTAGCACACATAAACGCAGCCCTGGTGAGTAGACGCTCCAGGGCTGCATGAATGTATCATGATGATCACAGAGCATGATTCAATAAAGCACTGTGTGGTTCTCAAATGGTTTCCCCATGACAGGGGACCTGCTCAGTCAATACAGGCGGCCTCCCGGGTTCTGCCTCATTTAACCTTTAAGCACCCTCGACGCCGCCGGATGGAGGCGGGGGAGGGGGAGGGCTGTTATAGGGGTCGCAATAAGGTGTGTTTGTCTATGATGCAATGCAAATTAGATTTTCAACATGGCTTTTGATATCTAGTCCCTGTGCACATTATGCTGTATCTAGTTAGAGCATTACATCCCTGATAAATCTTGCGGAAATCTTTCCTAGGATTTAGTCCATAGAGAGGAGGTTGGACTTCAACAGTAATTTAACATTGGAATCTGTTAATGCTAGGTCATCAATCACTCGATTTTCTCCATAGACATTTGACCATATTGAGAGGGGCAGCTCTTTTTCTTTTCTTTTCACTACACTTTGGGACCAGAAGTCCCTCCTTAGCCGACCCTTTTGAGTGCCCGCCTTCTTTTGCAGCTAGCTTTTATTTGCCTGCGCCTGATACCATTATTGGGGGAGCAGCAAAAACCAACAGGCTCAATTACTGGTGGAGGATCGAGCGGAGGGGAGTTTAATCATTGCGGCATGCGGGGGAGATTAATTTCATGGACACTACTACTGCTGCATCGATTCATGTAGAAAAAGTTAGTGGGTAAATGCATCTGGAAGGCATTGGTCTTTTTGTCAACGTTCTGGGGTTTATAGGGTACTAGCAATGGCTAGTTGGCGTGTATATTTAGAGGATATATTTCCGTTTAAAGGGTTGTAAATCAGAGGTAGAGGCGAAAAGGTTCGTTCCTAAATTAAATATATTGCTGGATTTCTTTGTCCTTAACAAGAACAGTATCCTCTGTCAGGATACCTGATGCAAACACCCCTGCCATGAGAGGAGTCTGAAAAGGCCACTTGAAATATGCTTTCTGAAGCTTGAGTACACTTAAGGGAGAACCTGCCGTGAATCTGATCCCACACAAGTAAGGAAATTTGATGGTATCCCCTTAAGCGTGTAATGGCCGCATAGTGCTTCAATGCGGAGAGTCCTTGCTCTGCAAATAACATGATGCATGAATGCAGCCCTGGCGAGTTACTCGCATCCATGCATCACGCCTACCCTTCGGGGTTTTATCAAGCAAGTCGGGTCAGCATCATAAATGCATGCATCATGACGATAACGGCCATACTGCATTAAAGCACTATGCAGCCCGTACAGGGTTAAGCGTTTTTACTTTCTCCCACAGCGCCCAGAGAGCAGACTGCAACTGCTCCTCTCCCTGCCCCGCCCTTCTTGCCCTGCAGGCGACTTGCTCTCTCTCCCTCCCCAGCCCTCAGCTCACCCCTGCTCCCCTGTCGATGCCGATCGCGTGAGCTGCTCGGTAATTTTCTCCCAGCCCCACTTTTGGGCCGCGCGATGCCGCAACATTTTACACATTAATTCTACATGGCCGCGCCCACCAAACAATGCACGCTCAGAGCATCTCAATTATAGGCGCTCATCCCAGCACTAGGGGCAGCTCAGGGGGAGGAGAGCAGCTCTGTGGGAGGGGGCAACTCACTGCTGATTAGGAGAGCCGTAATTTAGGATGTGTGTACTATTCTTGATTCGGATAGCAATTCTGTATGGACTTGAAGCGTGATAAGCCTTGGGACTTGAGGTGGGGGGGGGGGGGGCGGCTCTGTTCAGGTCTTAAGGGAGCAGCCCAGGTCAGGAGAGCACATTAAAGCCTGGGGATGTTCGCTTCAACCTATACACACGAGCAGTTCCAAGCCACCCAAGGCAGACGCCAAAACGGTTCAATCAGGTGCAAATTAAACGCTTAGGCCAATGGTAATTTAGCCATTAAAATCTCAATTAAGCCTCCCTCCTCCGCCCCCTCTGCCTCTATTGTCTTCTATCAAAGCGCGGGCTGCAGGGATGGCCCCTTTTTCAACTGGGTATCCTTTTTAGAGGAATAATAGCGTATTTAAAGAGAGGATGGGGATAGATTCGGAGCAAATTAAACTGCGGGTGAGCAGCTCCCATATCCATCATCACGGAGAGTTAACCATTTAAGAGCATTCTATTACTATGACACGTTATGCCTTTTATCGTCATGACGCATGAATGTGGTCCTGGTGAGTAAATCTCCAGTGCTGCATTCATGTACAATGCCGACCCTGCGGGGTTGATACACTCCCGCTTCAATGCAGCACTGGCTGGTTACCAGGTCTGCATTAATGCATCATGACGATATGTACAGACTGATAACATGGTCATTTAAGAACTATGCGTCCCTGAAAAGGTTGAGGTCACGTGACAACAACTGTTGAGGGGTCTGGTGCGCATGCGTCATGGCGCACAGTATGGTGACATTTCCGGCGTGAATGTTTGATGACCTTCCTCTCTGTCGCTGACCACCTCCCCATTCAGTCGCTTTAATGACCTCTAACGTCAGGGTGTTCCACAGGGATGCATTCTGATGCCATGCCATAGATTCGCCCTTGGATGGGACATTGGGGACCTTTAGCCTTCATCTCTCACCATTAAATGTGTAACTCCGTGCTATGTTTTAATGGTGAAAGATGGTTAAATTGTCTATGTATTGTATCTGCAACAACGCTCATAAGCAATATCCGGCACAAGTTTTTACTGAATTCATGGATATTTTCTCTTTATAGTTGAATGACAATTTCCAACATTTAAGACCCCTATACACAAGGTTCCATGCCCTCTGCCAGATGTGCTAACGTTTACCACATATCTGCTAGACTAATATAGTCAGATATTCAAGCTTGTGACTGGATATAAATGTTATGAAGTGTATATAGGTAGTGAGTATAGCTTGTCTACAATGTCTCATCGTTATTACATTGGCTCCCGCATTGGCCTCATCGTATATATATATTGAATTATTCATAATTAGGTCATTTCAAAGTGCAATGATAAAGTGGTTCCACGTTACAGTTTTGATTGCGTCCCTTATAATATACGAGCAGAGACAGGGCTATTAATTATTCAAATGAAAGGTGGTGATTTAGGGCCAATAGGGTGCATATCTGTTAATATTAAATGTAAAAGGTGCATTGTGTTTTGTGTCTCTTTTTATTACTCAATGTAAAGGGGATTTATCGTTGCTGTACACTTGACATTTGACAGGGACATTTTTATCCCATGTTATCAAACAAGTGATTTTGCATAATGTCAGACTTCCCCTCTTTGATTCCCTTTAATGATATCCAGTGTATATGTCTACAACTTTACTACAATAAATGACCAGAGAATTAAAGTTACAGTGATCCTGCATGGCTTGCCAGCTAGCGTAATATCAGATTCGCATCCTTATAACAGGCACCCATAGATGCTACATGCCCTTACCACTAGTCATCGTGACCCGTTCTGGAGAGTGTTATCACTGAATAGACATGGTGGAGCAGGGGCGTGTTCTGATTAGTCATTCTGATGCACATTAATCACTGAGATTACCATCGTCCACCTCCAGAGGGAGCTGATATTGAGCTGCTCACCTCAGCCTCAAGGAGCTGCTCCTCCAACCTTAATACAGCTCTGGTCACTTACTCATTTCTATTTCAACCGAAATGGATGTTCTCTACTGATGAAGTCCCATCTAGCATTACATGTTCTTCCTTCTAATTCTATAGGATTTACTAGGTCTATGTATTAACATAGATAGTATCAGTGATAGTAGGATGTGTAATTCATATCTGCACTGTGCTTAATCAAGGACATCTAGTTGACTCAGAATGCCTTTCTTAACCCTTTAAGTGATTTAATGTGCTATGCATTTTATTGTCACGATGCATGAATGCAGCACTGGGGAGTAACTCGCCTGGCTTATTCAAGCGTCATCACCAAGCCGACCTTGCGGGGGTGCTCTCGGCATGATGCATGAATGCACGCCTGACGTGTAGACTCGCTAGGACTGCATTATGCATCATGCCGAGAAACGGTATAGCACATTAAAATACTATGCGACCTTAAAGGAGTAAAGCCTGCTTGGTATTCACTTGAGATTAGAGATCAATATTGACTCTGCAACAACCCCCTTTTTACATTTTTCATCTACTGCTCATTTAAAACAGTTTCTTTTGTAGCGCTGTGAGAGTATTCACTTAAGGATCGACCGGGACCTGCTTGTCCTCCATTGTGTCCCTTTGCCTTTTTCTGTGACCACCGTCGGCCTCCTCCCGGTCCTCCACACGTCAGGGATCACAGTTAAGTGGCGGGAAATCGTGTACAAACAAAACTCAATCGGCCGCCCCTTCCGAACCGCCATTCCCACTGAATAGCCCAAATCCCTAAATCAAATTGTCCGCGGCCCGCAGCAGCTCACAGAGCGGCCTCGGAGCAGCTCAGGCAAAGAACGAGCAATTGAATCGCGGGGCGGATGGGGACCTTTGTGGGGTCGGCCCCGCACCATGAACTGCTCTATTGGGCTGAGGTCGTGGGTGTGAGTGGGTGTGGGTGTGAGTGGGTGTGAGTGTGAGGGGGCGGGGCAGGAAGGGGATTGCGGTCGGGGTGGTGTCTGAGAGGTAGTGTGTTATAAAGACAGGACAGAGGTTACAATAATGTCGTGGTGGTGTACGTGCAAAGGCAGTGTGCGGCTGGTAATCAGGCTGCGACCAACAAACAGGCTGCGACTAACAAGAAGGCTGCAAGGAAGGTATCTTCATCGGTATAGGCCAGGACAGACTTTGAGCCTTGGGCTTTGACAGGCTGCGACTGACAAGCAGGCTGCCAGTGTCACACAGGCTGCATGCATGTAAGGTATCTTCATCGGTATAGGCCAGGACAGACTTTGAGCCTTGGGCTTTGACAGAGTGTTGCTTTATATTTTATTTTTCTCTCACTGTTGACTGTTGGGAAACACAGCAGGTCACTTTTGTTGGTTTGCATATCATGTTGGAAGTTTTGTTTCCCAATAGACCTACTATTGAAAGTGATAAAACGTATAAATTAGGAGTATATCCTCGAGCATTTCAAATCCTTTTAATCCAGCTTTGTGTCCTTGCTGTACAATCGGGAATTGTAGCTCTGGTGATAAAGTATCTACCCGTAATCTTGTTTAAGTCTAGGGGCACCGTGTCTCAAAGCATGAGGGCTGGTCAGTTGTATAGGCAGAGAGAAACAACACAAGCAGAGGGAGGCAACCAGAGATAAGGTCGTAGCAGCGGTACACACACACCGCCGAACCGGGACCCTACAGGGGCACATAATGAAACCGTCGACGATCAATCGGCGGGGGCCGGGGGCGGCGGGAGGGGGAGGGGGCCGGCGGGCGGCGTTTCCTGTTGCCATTGACGGCGGGGTGGGGAGCGGACACATGTCGGCGGCCGCCCTAAGCGCTGGGTAAACGCTCCATTATAACTGCCCGCCACAGGAGCAGCTCCCTTTACCCCCGCGAGCTGCTCACCCCGGGGGCGCGAGCAACTCAAGACACCAGCAGAGTCACCCTACCCCCCACCCTGCCCTGGACATGCCTTCTCCAGGCGGGGGGATCCAATCTGATCCATGTGTACATAAGGTGTGTGGGGACAACAAAAGGCGCAGCGCATCAAGGCACTGTGCGGCCCTTACAGGGCTAGGCGGGAGGATCCAACCCGATCCATGTGTACACAGGGTAGGGGGTCGGGGGACCCGAGTATAAGAGGCTGCTGGGGAAAGGAGCAGCTCGGGGAAAACCTGAGAATCTCTCTGTGGCATAAGAGGATTAGACATCCCACCAGCTCTCCCCCATTGTTGTAGACGTGATAGCTCCATTCTGTACCTCTCTCTACAGCTACACGACATCTAAAAGACACATGACATCTTCTTACCACCTGTTTGTGTGTATGTGTGTATGTGTAGGTGGGGACAGGTGTACAACAAGTCAGTGCATGGCGGATCCAGGATTTCCAAAACGAGAAGGGGCTCTAAGCGGGGGAAATCTTTGATCGAAATTTTACATTGTACATAACGTAGATCACCACCCCATCCACCAAAGAAAAAACACCACAAAACAGCACACAGGATATGAAGTGTAAACAGAGTTCACCAAGGTCAGCCCTGGACCTTTCCTTCTATGAAGAGGATGCTAAGTAGTTTCTCCAAGTTAAAACAATGTCACTTAAGGTCAAACTCCTTAAAGTCAGGGACATCGTTTTCCCCACATACCCATTACGTCTAGCTACTTCTAAAACTACTGCGCCACGCCGTGGGCGACCACCAAAACGGCTATTTGCGAATTCTATCGGTCTGCACAAAAAGGTTGTCCATTACCGACCATTTAGGAGGACTGCGGGCGACATGACCTCTTTTTTAGAAGCAGAATTCTTATCCCTGTACTCCAGGAGCGCTAACCCTTGAAGGCTGCAGAATGTTTTAATGTACCGCAGCCTTTGTCGTCATGATGCATGTTGTAGCAACCCTGTTAGGGTCGGTATGATGCTTGACTGCTAGTTATTCGCCAGGGCTGCATTCATGTATCATGAGGACAAATGGCAAAGTGCATTATAGCACAATGTGGCACTTAATAGGCTAAGGTGACTCTCCTCCTGGGGTTATATGGGAGATGGCACGTGGATACCTGTTGCCAAGGTAGCCGAGGGGAACAGAATACAAAGAGGTTTGTTAGTCCGTCTCAAGGCCTAGTCATTCCAGAGGGGCCCTCCGACATTCAGAGCAGAGATGAACGAAGGGATGTTCTCTCAGAGTCTGAGCCCTTCCATGTTCATCCATGGGAGGCTGATAATGTAGGACAATTTATCGAATTGGTTTTGAGTCTAGACCAAGAAAGTGGTAGCAGACTGACGGTATCTGCTAGAGATTTGGAGGGTCCCTCTCAGACAGAATGGCCGTCCACGAGCAGAAGGCGACACAAGTATAGAGACCATAGGAGACAAATAACCCTATTATTGGGGAAGGCGCTTATTCTACTTTTAGCAGTTCGTATTAGGGCAAATTTAATAGATTTCTACCTCAATACCTATATAGATATTCAAGATGACCCACTCTCTAGTTTAGGTATAGAGATATGTACACCAAGGAGGTCCTCCAGAGGCCAAGATGCTTCTAGCTTAAGGCACTTGGCAATTACTGCGGACATCCGCTACTAGCCTCGGGACATCATTGGCTTCCCTCTTCATTCTTTTTTCACTCTCAAATAGCATACGGTCTTTTCTTTTACTCCCACAAACTAACTATATATACGCATCTTGACATAGCACTTTATAGTAAATGATGTAACGATGTAACACTCTATCACGACACACCTTCCTGCTTTGGTGAACTTAACCAGTTATGGGCCTCATAGTGCTTCAATGCATTAACATGTTGATGTGGCTACTTACAGGCTATCTTGACGATGCCGCGGCTGCTGATGACATTGGCGTGCATCTGTAGATTAATGCTGTTCCACGAGTGGCACTCACACCAGTAGTTCTTATCTCCGCCGTAATGATCCGAGTAATCCTCCACCTCCTGCCGGGTGATGTCTATACTGGTCTCCAGGTACTTCATGCCTGTCTCCTGGTCCGCCCGCTCCACGTTAACATGGTGCTTAACATGCACCCACTGGTCGATGCACTTGAACATAATCCTGAACTCGGGCAGGTCTATGCGGGAGGCGGCCTGGCAGGTGATGGTGACCGGACGGTTCCGGACGATGTAGTAGACGGGCTCGGGCTGGGTGACCCACCTGGGGGCGCCTGCTGCTGAGAGGTCGTCCTCCACGTGCTCACCTGGAGAAGGGGGAGAGAAAACAAGGTGGGGGTTAATATAGTGTTTTTTTGTTAACGTATTATTCCATGTACACAAACCATTGAACTTAGTGCTATAATGGGTTATCCCTTTATCTTCATAATGCATCACTGCAGCCCTAACTCGCCAGGGCTGCATTGATGCATCATGACGACCAATGAGTGAAACAACTCCTCGTCGGCATGACGGCAAATAGGACATTCCGAATGAAAGCTCTATGCAAAGGGTTAGTATACAATTTATAGTATAATTTCTGGTTTTGTATCAGAGAAGCCAGGTCATACTATGACATTGTACATGTGTGACATTACATATTCTGAAACTGATCCTAATGCAGTTGGCATACTTAATTTGATACATTGTATCATTGGTACTCTATCTGGCAGGCATGTTAATCCGTCAACCTTTTTCAATATCTAAGTAGGTTTATTCCATTAAATATAAAGACCTTCACTGGTGAAGCATGACATATCTATGTTACATGTGCCAGCATTCTTTTTATCTCAATCAGATCATTCTATATCCGGGTCTTGCACCTTTTTGTCTCCAAATTAGTCATGTGTCTCCCTGCAACTTTTTCTCAGTATGAAAAACATGGGGCTGACATGGTAGTGTCAAAACTACAAAATCAGTACTGCAACTTTAGTCATTATATATGTAATTATACCCTGTTGGCTGATAAGATCTGTGATGTAATTGGCTGTGTGTAGGGTGATTACTGCAATTACTTCTTTAATCATAGGGGTAAGACTGCAATGCATTAGAGGGGAACCATGTGTGCTCCTGTCTGATTTCCAACTATGAATACAATGCATATATTTTGCATTTGAATACAGATTTTGGCAAAGTGTATTTTAGAAATTCTATCATTATAAAATGATCCTGTTGAAGGTAACGTATATTTTAATCTGTACTTGAGTACATACATACATGATTGATCCAATATGTATGGTAGGCTAGTAGGCATCCAGAGCAAACGATGGGATCCTTACTATTTGAACATAATAGGGTTATTATAATATTATTTTATCAATTCAAAATAGTTATGCTTAAGGTATACAGCCTAGTATACATACCTATGACTAAGCTCATGTTTAGGGTGGGCGTAGCAAAATAAACAATGGGATCCTCACTGTTCCACAGTCCACACAATACTTTAAATTTATTGCCCTGTCCCCATTAAATCCACATCCATCCACACACCCTTCATGTATATGATGTGTATACATGTCCACACATTAACCTAATGCCCTGTCCTCTTTATATCCCAAAGCTAAATACTGTGCTACATCAAAATTGCATGTGAACATCGGTACCTGAGCAGTATATTGTCACTATGGAGGTTAATAGTCTCTAGTACCCATATTGGCAGCGGGATAAACCCATCCTCCCACCAGACATATTGTTAAATTATAGAGCACTTTTTATGTGTGGGAGTAGTTCCAAAGCAGTGACAAGCCAGTCCGTTCTACGGGTATGAGTTGCAAAAACTCGGCTAATGTGGTCATGATAGCTGACTGTAAATTAGCCCCTGGGAGAGGGAATAATATGGACAGCATATAAAAATGTTATAAGTGTACTGATTGAACTAATACAACCGGTAGCTGGGATGTGTCAGTGGCGATCTTTTATTTATATCATTGCCTTTCCAATAACTCATAAAAATGTTATTATATAGATAACTTGGTGATAAGGATGTCTTTGCAACTAAAAGGGGTATCCGTTGTATGACATACATATATATACATGTATCTGTTTCACTGGTAGAAACACATTGGACTTATGCCCCAAGATGGTACTCCTTCTATGTATCATTTCATACATCTATCTCAGAACAAACTTCATTGAGTATTAACCTTTATAGCCTACACATATGCCTCTACAATATAAATCATGATTGTAAATAGTTCATTCACTACAAGCAGAACCATGGCAAAGAAACCATTTGGAATTTCTATCTCAGTATAACTACGAGGTGTATGGGAATGTTGACAAAATAGTCTATGGAAATGTATGGGTCACATTTCGTCACTAAACCTAGAGAACCCCCTACAAAAACATTGCAAAAGACACTATATGGTGACGTCATAATATAATGCATAGCATCAGTGTATAACCATTTGGTGTGATTAGGCTAATGATATATGTACAGGAACTAAATTGTCACTTATGTATAAGTACATTTCATATGTAGTGTACATTAAATGATAGATACAATGTTTTGTTTCATCTTATGATAGGTTATATCAATATATTACACACATCCATAACACAAGTACCATACACTGGCCTTAATAGGATGGGTCTACACACAGAATGTGCATGTGTCCCCTATATGCATGGGTTGTATTTGTAAACTCTTTAACACTTATATACCACTTATATACTGCCATTGCGTGACTGGGTGGATATCAACACGCAAACGCGCCTGAATATTGTATATACATGTATACATAGGCCAGTACCGTCCAGTGTGATAGAGGGGTGGATTTGTATAGACAGATATAGGGCGATATAGAGCATTCTGGCTGCATACCCTTATCTCTATCTGTATGTGTCTGTCTCTTGTTTCCTCTCTATCTATTTACATCCCTGCCCCCCCCCCGCCTGCCTCTACATGTCTCTGTCTTTCCTAGTTTCTGTCTCTCTATGGCTTTGATTGTCTCTCCCTCTCCCTTCTTGCTGTGTGTCTACCTCCTTCCATCTCCCCTTACCTTCTCTCTCTCTCTCCTCTATTTCTATATTACTATCTGTTCTAGCAAACTGTACATCTGATTCCTGTATACATCCGATTCACATGTGGTCCTAATGCCCACACACATGTCGATCCCAATCCTATCAACAATACATTTAGATACTCCCCCTACATCAGCCGCGCCCATCGTGCCGCCATAACCGTGTGGAGCCCTTTAAGGGCAGCACATTGCTTTAATGCATTACGCCCTTTGTCGTCATGATGCATGAAGACAGTTCTGCCGGGTAACTCACCAGGACTGCATTCAGGCATCATGTTGACGCGTTGGATGTGTCTCAATCCCTTAGGATCGGCATGATGCTTGAATGCAGCACTGGCGAGTTACTCATCAGGGCTGCATTCATGCATCATGACGATAGAAGGTACAGTTATACATATAATGTATCAAAGCACTGTGAGGTCTTTAAAGGGATATAGGCAGCAGCCTCCCGCTGGGGCCTGGCAGCTACATCCATATAGCTCACATGTCAACATGGCGACAGCCAATTGCAGGCCCTAGACATCGATTAACACAAGTCGCCATGTGTTTAGATGACGTGATCGTGTCTGTCTGAACGGGCTCTGAACCCTCCTCCTGCACCCCCTGACACACGCCTGTTAGGTTATTTGGCAGGTACCAAGGCCTGTTACTCCGGGCTCCTTTACTACTAGTAACTACACATTCTCTTTCCTGCTCATCAAGGCAATATTCTATGCCATCTTTCTTCTTGCCTCCTTCATTGCTCCCACTGCCTCGCGTCCTACCCCTCTCCATCTCCCACGTTCTTATTTACATCATGTACAGTTGTATGCTGCCCATCCCATTCCCTTTTCCATCCACTCACCCCATCCCGTTTCCTGCACGTTCTCCAGACCAGCCCTTTCTACCCCTCCTCGCCCCTGGCTGGGCTCTATAATGTCTCCTACCACCGAGTTCTGCTCTGTGTTGTAGGGCGGGATCATGGAGGGTTGTGGCTTATTTGGCATTTCGTGTATGTATACATATACATCCATACACTAGTCCGGGGCCACACGCCGTCAGAGCATGTCAGATATTGGCCTTACACCCGGTACCCGGGCCGGTCGGTGCGGCAAGCTTACATAGCGCCGGGTAATAGGTCTCTGTTGGCCCGACCCCGTCCTCCCTGATCTACATGGAATAGGCGCTTATTAGTGCCTGCCAGGGTCGTGAGCTGCCTTATCAGGTTGTTTGCTTAGTTTAACATTATCACGTTGTGAGGCCGCTTTACCAGGGTTGTACATGATTGAATGTACATGTAGTTTACCAAGTTAGAGTCGTTTTAGACTCAGGGAATACAGTGTGCAAGTAAATGGCATTTAGATCAACTATGAATTTACTCTTGACAACTGAGAATAGGATAAAGAATATTCACAAATGACACAACTAATTGTTGGTATCTTTTCAAGATTCCCCAAGCCCCTGGGCACTAATTTTGCCTGATCCCCCTGGATGGTGTTTCTCCACAAATATGCGGAGGTCCGCAAATTTGCGGAGGTCCGTAAATTTACTTCCATAAATTTGCGGAGGTCCGCAAATATATATGGAGCTCCGTATTTGTATGCTTAAGTACAAGAAAACGATTTCCATATATATTTGCGGACTTCCATAAATATATAGAGAGTGTATTTACGGACGTCCGCAAATTTACGGAAGTCCATATATTTGTGGAGAAACAGAACCCTGTAGCCTACGAATGTACAGCCTAGATCCCAATTCGTCACTAAACCCGCAGAGAATTACCCCCTAGCAGGTAAGGTCATTCATCAACGTCCCCATATACCATTGCACTTTCCCCTGCTGTGTAGAAGTACAACAATTTCCCAACCTATAGACTAGTAGACATTTACTTGTACAAGAACGCCATGTACATAAGTATAATACAACTTGTCAGATAATCCGTCATTATTAGACGATTATCATGGATTCTGCTGAGTTGGTTCCCGGTTGTGGTTAGCGGAGGATATCAGCTAATCACGCCCAAACTGCATGTAATGTGGCGTAGTTGGTAATACAGACTCCCTATGTGTACCAACATGATTGTAGCCCACCCCCTCCTCTGTGTGCCAATGTTATTATCGTGTTATATCCATGTCTAACCCTCACCATGCTATATCAATAGTACATACAAAAACTGTTGGTATATTAAACAAATGGTTTGTGTATCGCTATGTCTCTCTGCGTCTCTGTGTCTCTCAATTTCTCTATCTCTCTTCCTATCTATATGCCTGTCGCTACCTGTCCCTGCCTCCCCCTCTCTGACCCTGTCCGCCCCTCTCTCATGCAGCAACCTCTACATAGTGTTGTCAGTTGTGTATTAGAAGTATCCTATGTGTATTGTCATTGAGCATCACTGTCAGGGACATATGATGGTGACACAAGACTTGTCAGTTTATATGTGTATTGTGGGTTGTGGGGTTTGTGATAATTAAAATGTCCAAGTTATTTTGTTCACCTGGTGTAGGCATTGATCACTTCCAACCGTGGTTCTCCTTTTAAGCTATATAAAGAGAATACCCAACACTATACATATAATTATCACCTATACATTACATAAGATAACACACAAAGAAGCCTCCCTGGGTGATAATTACCTTCACTTATACCTGCTACCATGCCCACTACCACTAGGATGAGGGGCAGGTAGCAACATCCTCCCTTAAGACGACCCTTCATTGTGGTCTCCTTAAAGTGCCCTGGAGGAAAGCACTGCCCATTGGGTTATAGCACCCCTGGAGATGGAGACAGTGCTCCTTCACAACACAGTCCTCCTGCTCCTGTGGTACTCCAGTACTCCTCCTCCTGGGAACCGTCTCACTCCTCCAGTGTTATTGTGCGTGACGGCGTTCCCACGGTTAGAACAACAGCTCCACGCGACCCTGTGTTCACTATACCACCATACAGCACCGGCGTGAGAAAGTTGGTGTAGGACAACAACCACTTTATACAAGTTATCTGGTTCCTCCTTAATGGGGCAAGGAGTAAGTTAACTTGTGGGGTTTGTGGAGGGAACTCCCTGGGTATACCAACTTCCTGGGTTGATCTTTGGGACAAGTCCTACAAAAGACCATATGCCCCTTGGTATCAATGTGGTGGGTGGTATTACAATATGAAGGGATCCTTCCCTGAAAGCACTTTTTATTCCAATATAATCCAAGTGAAGCAGAATCAGGCCACAGATGCCACAAGTAACACAGACTGTGGTCTAGAGTAAGGCCTATAGTGAGCTGGCTGGAGGTGGGTTCCGCTGCTAGGGGTCTGATACCCAAGGCACTTTATCAGGTTTCTCTGAAGTAGACCTCTCCTGAGGTATTGGGGCAGTGCAGCTACAAGTATGGAGTGTACTCCAAGATCCAGGTGTTCTGGCAAGGCTCAATACTCCACGGCCAAACCAAGTAAATCCAAGAGGGTCACACAGAGGAACAGTAGGTGTAATATCCAGTATGAAGAAGTTGATGAACAAGGTGAGGTGTATGTATACTCCTTGTATGTTCCTGTATAATGTGTGGATGGTTGAGGTTGGAATAGATATCCTAGTGGTAATAGTAGTAGTCTATGGTAGCGGCCACTCCATGCAGACTAATGCTCCAACTGTAGTGTGTGTAGAGGAGGGGGTAACTGTTGCTGCTTGGTCCCCTACAGACTGTTGCCGCTGCTGCCTGTGCTGTCTGCTTCACGGGACCTTGTGGCTGCCTCCAGTCTGTTGCGTGCAGAGTCTAGTACTAGTCTCACTCAGCCCCTCCTCCAGCCCTCCTCACTCTAACGCACGGGACACCAGCCCATCTCACACTGAGCCATCCCTACGCGCTGCTCGGCCGCGGCCGGCTGAGCTCAGCCAATCAGAGCCCGGGTCACGGCGGGGCGGCTTTGGTGGGAGCCAATCAGCGACGGCCATAGCTGCAGACGGCCTGGTGGTTCAGGGAGGTGGCTGGCTTTCCGTCAGTCTGAGATCTGTAGGGCTGACTCTGGGTTTCACGACTTGCTGTGGTGTCGGGGCCAACCTCCCAACCTTCCGCCGACCTCCTGCTCAAAGAGGGAGAGGTCCAGACTCCCTAGGGTCGGCTTATTCCCCCCATACACAGGTGAACAGTTGATCCCAGAGGGGAGGGGTTTATCTAGGTGGACATTGAGTTTGGTCACACAAAGCTGCTTACAGGTACTTGAGGGTCCTGTCGTCAAACACCTTACACCCACCACGTGTAGCCGTATTATCAGACTCACACAGAGCCGCCGCTGTACATGGGGTGATACCAGGAGTCCATGCGGTGGCGCCACCACCGGGGGTGGCAGGAACTGACCCTATCTATTAGAACACGGCCGTTTGTGGGTTATGGACTCATACACGTACTGCAACCCACTTGTTAATTTCCTCACTCTCTTCACTTCTGTGGCACATGTTAACCCTTTAAGGGCAGCATAGTGCTTGTCGGCATGATGCATGAATGCATCCCTGGCGAATCTACTCTGACACCAGGGCTGCATTCGAGCATCATGTCGACTCTACTGAGTTGATACACTCCCAAAGAGTCGGCATGATGCATGAATGCAGCCTTGATTCGTGCATCTTGACAACAAGAGTGAAACAACGGGTATAGCCCCGGGGTATAGCACATAATAGGCACTATGCGGCCCTTAAAGGTTCATTGGCGGATCCAGGGGGGTGGCCCGACGGGCCTTGCCCCCCCCCCCCCCAAAAAAAAAAAAGAGGGGAAGAAGAGAGGAGAAAAATGGGGGAAAGGGAGAGAAGGGGACAATGCCATATAGACACAGAACATCAGCAAACAGTCACTCCATGGTCGGCCAGGTTTGCCCCCCCCCCCCATCTGGAGAATCCCTGATCCGCCACTGAAGGTTTAAGGGTTCCTGTCGTCACTCAGGAGTCAATTTTTTGATACAGAGATTAGATAAGCTGATATAAGAGATAAACGGTTCACACCAGCATGTTGGCGATATTCTCATGCTTTACATGGACGATGACAATATGGCACTAGTGGGTTCAGTGGTGTAGGCTTAACCAACATAGGGAACATATACAAATGCCGTCATCTAGTTTGGGACTTTTTTCAAAACCTACCCAACCCACTGTCACTACTTTGGGCAAATGAGTCCAGAAAGATGCATGGGCCTTGTTATGTTTCGTCTCCGTGGTTTCGTCACTAACCTCACCCACCCCCCTAAGAAAAAGCCCCCCCCCCCCAACCCTAGCCGGTACGTCATTTGTGAACCTTCTCATAAATGTCTGTTTCTGGTCAAACATAACAAATTATGACTTCCCATTGTGTGCACATGTGATATCGGATAATCCAATGAGCTACATGGCCAGTATACAACTGATAAAGAGTCGGGCACATACATGCATATTATCTTCCTTGTGCATTATGTGATAGAATATGGAATAATAATAACGTTGATGAGTGAATCTATATTCAGGTGGGAAAAGGTACCCCCTCTTAGCCTGCAAAGTGAAGGCGAATTAGTTATTATAGGAATTGTGGTATACATTGCATAATGATTGTATGGCGATAAGTAAAAATCGATCATATTCAGCAGAGTTAAGTACGACATGTACAATATTTGTCTTTTGAGCGTGTATCTGACTGTGAGGATCATGTACTTGACTATGTACAAATATTCGTCATCATGTTATTGTTTTGTTCAAACTGTACCTAAAATTGGCTTCATTTGAAAGACTCCGTATGAGAAATTTAGTCAATAAAAACATTTTCAAACTCAACTCAAACTCTTCCTGATCTGCTTCATTGTGTGACATGAACTGTCAATTTTCTCCTACAAAGTCACACAGATGTATAAACCATAAAATACAACAACATGCCCCAAGCCTTCATGACCATTTGTCGTCATGATGCACCAATGCAGTGCCTCGTCCGCACCGCCTACTGCGTTGGTGCATCATTATGCGTCGGGAGTGTATCATGATGCATTCCCGACTTACTCAGCGAGCCACATGTGCATGAATGCATCATAACGACAAAAGGTCATAGGCACTGTACTTTCCTGAATGAGTGGTCATTATCTAACAACAGTGCGGGGGAGGGGGAGGGGACGAAAATCGTTGACCCCTCTTAAGGGGGGGGGGGGGAGGGCAGGAAAAGGTACTGCCCTATAGTGTATCTTACTGATTAGAGTGGTGTCCGACCAATGTATGTGCTGACACCACTCATCACAGAGTGGGTGCGTGTCGCTGCACATAAGAGCATGATATACTGCCCCAGACCTCTTGACAAACTGTGGTTGACAAATATGTATTATCTCCACTTGTCTAGACTCACTGTATACGGTATATGAGGCTGGTCAGTCACATTGCCCTTATTTATCATTTCCTCGTCTGGTTATTGCAGCCTGTAGATATTTCCTTACAGTTGATATCATTTATTGCACACTGCTACAAATTCTTTCCAGTAATATCATTTCTTGTACAGTGATATCGTTCAGACATATATGTGCGCATTCCTCACTAATTGCCAGAACTACCGTGAGTTGGCAGGGCACAAAACGATGTAGGCAATACATACGTTATGTGATCTTTTTGTGATACGCGGTTTCAAATATGAAACATGAATAACAAAAAATATGGCAACGGCTGCCTTCGATAGTTTTGGTCTTAAAATGATAATTCTATAGATTAAAATAAAGGGTATATAATTAATACGCATACATTATAAGCCTACGCCTGCATTAGTAAGATTTCCTTGATGGCCATATAACCACATCAGTTATCCCAGCGATATTGGAATACATAAATCACATTACGCAACCCAGCTTATCAGGAACTGTCAGGAACCCTGTACAGTCTGTTAGTGACAGATATATAATTATGTCGTTATCTGCAGCCACTGATAAAGCAGATAACACCTTGGTTGTTTCACCTGCTCCAGAGCTGGGTACCTAGGTTAATGGTGGGGTAAGGGCAGGAGGTGGGCTAGCCCTTTAAGTGTTGCATCGTGCTTTTTGTGCTATGCCTTTGGTCATCAGGATGTGTGAATGCAGCCAGGCCGAGTAATTCGCCAGTGCTGCATTCAAGAATGATGCCGACCCTACAGGATTGATACACTCCTCGTGGTGCTTGAAGCAGTACTGGCGAGTAACAGTACTGGCGAGTTACTCGCCAAAGCTGTATTCATGCATCGTGACAGCAAATGGCATAGCACTTTAACGCACTGTGCGACCCTTAAAGGGTTTGGGGGTGAGGGTGGGAAACACCTGCCATGGGTGGGGTTCCCTTTGTCCCAGTGGTCACCCCTCACAACTAATTAATGTCTTGATCAACTGATAACACTACAAGGATATTTGTTCAATTCGTCCCTACACTAGCATGGCCTCTGATGGGGTGCACAGGAAATTAGTTTTGCTCTTTATCTCTGATTCATGGTTCTTATTTGTTATCTATCGTTCTTTCTTCCTTTTTTTCAATTTATATTTTTGATTCATTGATCATTGTCCTCACCCTCTAGATATTGCTTCATGTTTTTTTACGGTATTAATATCCAACATAAATATAGATAAGCCACACTGTTAGAGCATACATGTTATACAGGTACGTATATTCCTACGATTTGGGCTGGTCATTTTGATTTTAGCAAAGGGCGCTCTGTCAATAATATGCCTTGGGTAGTGATTCCAGCCATTTAACTTTGTTAATAAACATTCAATTTAGACACAGGCTAATGATTCCACGGCTGGCCCCAACTGTGGACCATGAAACAACCAGATGGAAGAAACAATTACCTGCTAGGGCCTGTCAAATAATCAATTCCCGATGATCTATTAGGAGTCCTCTATTTGTAGGTTGTTTCCATTGCCTCTTATCCTGCTCCACCTTTATTGGGTTAGCACAAATAGACGTCGTGTGCGTCAGGACCTCTCACAGCGAAATAAAAACTCTTTAAAAAAGTAATTCATCCAAAAATAGGCAGATCTATATAATAATCATAATTTAGATGCATCATGCCGGGCAAGGTATTGCATTTTTCTCCAAGCACAGGCGGAGGTACCACTGCATGTGGCATGTATAATTGCTTGTACTTGGATGAATCTGTGTGGAGAGTGATACGTATAGACAGATGTCCTCTCAATAGATTCTGTGACGTCGGCAGTAGGCGGGAGTTGGGAGGGGGGGGTTCCTAAATCAGGTGTGTCAATAAAAACACCAATAGGATATATTATTTTGGTCCTCATCTTTTTTTATGAGAGCAATCAGAGCAGACCCAAAACCCAGCTCACCGCAGAGTTGATATGCATGGAGTTGAGGTGTAATGTGTCGATTTGGGAGGGGGACTGGTTGGTATCCCATGATGATATGGAGTCACGGCACGGGATGGCCGCATGACATGTGCTTTGTCCCTGCTTTACATCTTTAAGGACCGCATATTGCATTAATGCAGTATACCTTACCTCGTCATGATGTATGAATTCAGCCCTAGCATGTAACTCGCCAGCGCTGCACTCAAGCATCATGCCAGCCCTACCAGATTGATACACTAACAAAGGGTCAGCATGATGCATGAATGAAACCCTAGCGAGTTGACTCATCACGGCTGCATTCATGCATCATGTCGACCAAGGATATAACACATTAAATTACTATGCGCCCCTTAAATGGTTAATGTGGATAAAAAGTGATTTAGTCCTACACTATTATTAAATATCATTCCGCCTGCCACCCCTCACCTCAGCCTACCCTCTAAACACCCCCTGACCTAATACCAGGTGTCTAAGGCAATAATTAACACACCTAGCTACCCACCCTTACCGTATCCCTCCAGGCCCTTAGGCCCACAAGTGCATTGAGTGGTACCGTAGGGTGTAACTGTTGCAGAATGGTCCTGGGAACCAGATGTACACCCTAGCTTTACTCTTGAGAAGTTTCATTACTATATTTTTTGTTTATTGGAGATACCAATACTATTGCAGGGATTTATCTGTCTTAACTTAGTATATATTGATATCATGTATGTGCATTATACAATGTGAATTAATACACATTACAATGAGAAAGATATCTTCGGTGGTCTATTTTCAATGAACTCGATTCATATAGGCGGTTTTGATATGGTGATTCATATATATTAAAAGTCATATCCAGACGTGTGCCAGTCATACATGGATGTCATAACCAGGGTGGTCTCTGGGTCCCAGCACGCTTAACCCGCTCAAGGCCACTGAGTGCTTTAATGTGCTATGTGTCCTTGGTCGCCATGATGCATGGATGAAGCCCTGGCGAGTCTATTCGCCAGGACTGTATTCATGTATCATGCCGACCCTTCGTGAATGTATCAACACCATAGGGTAGACATGATGCTTGAATGTTGCGCTAGTAAGTTGCTCGCAAGGGCTGCATTCATGCATCATGCCGACCAAGGAAGTAGGACAATAAAACCCTAAGCAGCCCTTAAATGGCTAAGACCGTGTTACACGTTTCCCGCCCCCCACCTCCGCCCTGTCAATCCCCCACCGTTGTGGCCGTCACCGCAGCGCATGCCAAATGTGCCAAAACTACCAGGGGTGCCAAGTGACAGAGGCGGCGGCAGGCCAGGTGCTCGCACACGTTTGCATGTTGTGCATGTTGGCTTTGAAGGCCTGGCGGTTTGACATGCTCCCCTAGTTAACAGGGAGGCCTTTCAATAATTCAGCCCCGTTCATCTGTCAAATTGGGCAGGGGGGGTGTTCAAAATCAGGCGCCTAAATCTGTGTTGGATTTTGGTGGCATTATGGTGGTTAGTGTTTTAGGTTCTGGGACTAGGCGCTATGACCTAGGCCATACGTAAGCCTGCTGGGTGGTGGGGGCAATGGTAGCGGGCGGGCGCCGGGGGTGGGCCATTGTATGTGGACAGTGGTGTGGAAGGTGGAGGGAAGGCCATATTGGTATAGGGCACTTTGGCATTCTTAGTAAAGTTAATGTCTCCGCATCCTAAAGGAACAGCTGGGTTATAGGTTCACACATAAATACACACCTAATGTGACTTAACCCTTTAAGGACTGTAAAATGCTTTAGAGCATTATACCATTTGCCGTCGGGATGCATGATAAGAGTTGCATGAGTGGGCACTCGGCAGGGTTGAATTCATGCGACCACCCGGGAGTGTAACAATCTAGCAGGGTCACCATGATGCATGAGTGTAGCTATTCATGATCAAACTGGCCTACTGCACCAAAGAAATATGCTATCTTTAAAGGTGTAAAGTTTACTGCCAATGACCCGAGCATACCATTATCACAAAGGAACTGAAGACACTGTGGTATTACGCCCGCCCCACAGGGCACTTTCCTATACTACTTACTCGATGTAAGAACGTGCAAAAGGGGTCTACCCTGACTCCTACCCCCCGCACCTTATTGTCGCCAAACCCCTCACTCATCGACATTGACACAGACAGTCATACATTGTAGTTATGATGGTGTATCCTACAGCACTGGTGTCGATATTCTACATCTATGATGTGCCTCTTATTGCCATAGGAATGCAAAGGTTAATCATGCATGTATAGAAAAAAGGAACTGAACACACAATATTGTCACTCATTGTATGCAATGCGGTGCTCTGGCCTCCTTCCAGCTAACCCATTTTATTATGTGTTTTGTGGATTTTTGTTTTAGGCATGCTATGATTAATTGGTTCCCCTATACATGTAGGAATGGTTCCGGTACACTGCCACCAAGTGGCCTCATACTAAGTTATAGTACCAGATGGTGGGGGGAGAAAAACACGATCATTTAACTATATATGGGTGGAATGCGTACACATGTATGGTTGTTAATTAATCATGTATAGATTGGCCTACTTTGTTACCATTGTGTAACTACCCATATGCCTATTTATTATTTTTTGCTTATTTATTCATTTTTTGTTTTGTCTACCAGCTGTACAAAACTAAAGCATTTCAAACTCATTCCAAAATTCACGAAGCTCTATTCAGCGAGGGCCCAACGGCTTAAGCATCTTGGTCTTGTGAAACTCTTCCTAATATCTAATTGATTTCACCACACTGTGTCCCGCCCCTGAGTACCTAATGGCCACGCCCATGCCGCCTCCAGGGCTGACATGCTCCGCCCTTCCTGCCCTGGTCCCACCTAGTTTAATTACTTCCCTATTTCCCGCCCCTTCCCGTGATGCAGTTCTCTCCTGATGGCGGGAAATAGTGACGCAGCAGACGACTTTTAGAATAAGACAGTGTCGACTTGCCAAAGCCTTTAATCCTTAAGTATACATGCCTGATACGGCCACCCCTACGTTAAACCTATGGGAGCTGCGTATGTCATGAAGTATGGTAGTATCGTACTCCAAGAACTATTACATAGCTAGGTCATGGTTAAAAAAAGGAGTAGTTAAAACGTTAATTCTTCTAATGTTTAGATCGTAAATCATGGGATAACATACAAAATCCCACTCAGCATGCATGATATATTTGCACCATTCTTCACCCATTGAACTTTGGTCATATCAGACTTGGGTCCCGCAGCCTCGTGCGATACGACCCAGGTACAAGTCGAAACAATTCAAATGTCTCGCTTTGTCATGGGGTTTTGTCTATAGTAAAATAAACCTAATGCAAATAGTGAAATGTGTATCCTCCATATTACAGGCTGCACAGAGGCAAATATCAGAGTCACCCATTGTCGCCAATACTACTCTCAGACAAGGGTCAGGCACTGCTGGACTTTAATAGATGGGTCAAGGGCCATTCTAGTGAGGGTCAGGCTAGGCTGGACATTCAATAACAGGCTGGACCTTGGCAAATTTGCTTGAAAGTCTGGCCATGCTGGATCCTCATGCCAAAGTCTGGCAATGCTGGACTCTTGCAGGCTGATAGAGACTCTCCCAAGAGTCCAGCATTGCCAGACTATGGCATGAGGATCCAGCATGGCCAGACTTTTAAGCAAGTTTGCCAAGGTCCAGCCTGTTATTGAATGTCCAGCCTAGCCTGACCCTTACTAGAATGGCCCTTGACCCATCTATTATAGTCCAGCAGTGCCTGACCCTTGTATGAGAGTAGTATTGGCGACATTGGGTGACTCTGATATTTGCCTCTGTGTGGAGTAGGCCTAGTGGTAGAATAAAATGACCTAACCCCGTCTATTTGGGGGAGGTGCGCATGCGTGTTTGTGTGACAGGCAGTTTGTATCCTGTTGGTACGTCCAGACGACGTCATGCGTCACGTCTCAGCAAGCATGCGCACTCACACGGACAGCTACATGTGATGTGTTCAATACATGACACAGCCTTTAATTCACCATCGGGAATTTCTATTGTCTGGTTTGGACATAATGGTGATCAAATTTGCTTAATTCGGCCCATTTTCTACTTCTGTTCAACCGCATAATGTACCTGCATGGTGGGGCTTCACAGCAAGTTCTGCACGGAATCTATTTTCAAACAGAATTTGTTCATATCATTGACATATTACTCAATACCCAATATTATCATATGCACAGAAAGTTACCATAGTAAATGACGATGTTGAGTAACTTCAGGCTACAGTTATAACTGAGCTGATCCTTATATATCCTTTTAATTTACCTTTTGATTGACCATGTCTCGTGCATGTCCTAAACATGTCAGGGCCGCGGGTAACTCACCAGTGCTGCATACATGCATCATCCTAATCCTTTAAATTGAGAGTGTAGCAACCCCGTAGGGTGGGCATGATGTTTGAAGGCAGCCCTAGCGAGTTACTCGCCAGGGTTGCATTCATGCATCATGATGACAAAGACCATGAAGCATTATTGCACTGTGTGGCCCGTAAAGGATTAATCACGCATGGACAGAGCATCCTCATTGATTATTCACAGGCCCATCTTGTCCCAGGATAGACATTTTGCTCAGTTCATAGATGGTTATCTTTGTTCAATTGATTTGCCTATGCCAGGCCCTAATGACTACGGCACCGTTAAAAGTGCACTCCTTTTATTTTATTCTAATCAGGTTGGTATGTAAACAACAGGTCGGAGTTGGTAGCAAGGTTAAATAAGGTTATTGATTTTCTTCTTTTTCCTTTGGATGTCAATAAGAGTCAATATTAGCTGAGCTTGCACAATGCAAAGTGGTTGCCGCATAAATGACGTTAGGATGCCTCAGTCTCCTAGCAAGTCCATGCACAGCATTACATGTATCCGAATTAATTACAACTAATTGTAGTATTCACAGTCTATGAATGGTGTATCACAGCAGAGCCTGCAGGGCGAGGCTGATAATTCACCATTCAGGAATGAGTCTGATTTTTAAAAAGTAGTTTTTTGATGAGTATGGTAATGGATTTGTTACTGGTTGTAAGCAATTTTGTACACTTTTATTGGGACAGTGAACAGGGTGATTGCAACTATTTCCATCACCACACTGTGCGGTTTTCTCGTTATTTAATGCCGCAAATTTGGGACTATGAAAGAGTTGCCGCATTTGGTGGGTTGGCTGCATTGGAGGAACATCTTCTAGTATGCTTGGCTGCAATGAAGGGATGGCTGCATTAGAGGGGAGGAGGGTGCAAGCTTGCCAAGCCTGCCATGCGATGCTAACTGCTCATGTATACCATGCCAATGATGTACACATTAGTATCATCCTAGAGATGGTTCCCTAAAAATGTGAATCTACCTAGTACACACTGTCCATATAGCTAAATTATAATAGAAATCTGAATGTAGAGTCATTTTTGTCCTTGTACAAAGGTGTGTGAACGCAGCCGTGGTATGAGTGTTGTCCGTGCAGTGACAATAAGGCCCAATATTGTCCGTGCTCCGCGCCCCTTATTGACTCAGTAAAACACACCTAGCGGCGGGTCCCGACACTAACGCGCATGCGCCGTGCGGCCGTGATGACCCTCTAATGCCTTCCCCAAACAGAGCTGTGTTTGGGCGGCCGACTGGGCCCTGTTTGGGCCGCCCAGTGCAAAGCCCAACGGTACACACTCGTCACCACCAGATTACCATGACTTTTGGCGACCCCATGAACTCCTCGTGGGACGTTAACCCTTTATGAACCGCATGGTGATATAATCTGCTACCCCCATTGTCGTCATGATGCATGAATGCATACCATACGTCATATTGATTCTCCGGGAGTGCATCAACCCTGTGGAGTTGACATGATGCGCTAATGCAGCCCTGGTAAGTAGACTCTTCAAGGCTGCATTCATGCATCAGGGGAAAAGTCCGTTAAATCACTATGCTGCCTTTCAATAGTTAAGCGTTGGACGTGAGTTCAGGATAACAAAAAAATTACATCAATTAGAAAAAAATAGATGTCATTTTATGATCAAAGGTAGACCCAATGGTATTTGATCAGCAACACATTCAATGTTGCTCAGCTGCACATAGAGCAATGCCAATGCATAGGAGGTTCTGGATTAGCTAAATTGTGTTTTTCCCCTTTCTATGGTTATCGACTTTTTGTTTTGGAGGAAACAGCAAAGGGTTAATTTGATAGTCATGTAAATATTTTCAATCAACAGTTTCGATCCAAAAGGCAAATAGAATTCACAAAGCATAAAAGGCAGCGTTTGAATGTCTATCAAGATTCCAAAAATATCAATTCATCCCATCACCTCAGGGCTCGATAGGACGTTGATAGCTCTTACATGAATCTCCATATCTTCTAAACGCTCTCTGACTTTGAGTCTTTGAATTGGGCCTAGTCTATTTCCCCCTAAAGTCCCTTTTCTTACCGAAAAGATCTTAAGCATTAATAACATTCAAGTAAAATCCTGATTGAGAACGCTCCCTGCATTATTAAAGCCACGGGAGATGGAAATTCTGATACTTTAGCGGCCATCTTGGACTTTGCACCATTCGAGTATTTACCGAAGGCCTATTTTAGAAAACTTTTCTTTTCTGAAAGATGAGCATTATTATCAAACTTATTATCAAACTAATAAAGTGCACTATTCAAGAAACCCTCTTCAACAGTTTTTTTAGATTTGCCTTTTTTTCTATTTAATTTTTTTTATTGACCTGACTATGCTGACAAGTTAACAGAACACCCACTCAAGTCTAAAAGTGACATTGGTAATTGGCGTTAATCTGAGTGGTACTGACCACTGATTGGTCACGTGGGTTGGTGTCCATGTTCACCCACCATGCACAGCGCTATTAATGACCATCCAAGCCAACCCAGTGACATGGCAACAGATTTGGCACTTCTCACCTGTAAGGGGGTGGTCATATTCTAACAATTAGGGTTGGGGAGGGGGAGAGTCGGTGAATTTCCTGATTTTTTCTGCTCCCTAGCGCCATGTCTAAGTGTACATCGCATTCGAACCTTATTGGCCGTGGTAAAGAGCGCTTAAAAGTGGTGAAATTTTGCCCCCACCACCACAAGAGGGGTCCACATAATTCTCTCAGTCCGCCCTCAGGGGAAAACTGACCACTCCCTAAGACCTAGACGTGGGGGAAGCTAAGACCAATGCCCTTCTCCACCCACACCTCCCACACCTGCCCTGCCCACCACCGCCTCAGAATCGAATTTGGGAGCCTTACTAAGTGCATTCCCCCCTGAGGCATTCCCCCAAGTCAAGGCGCTCGTGTAATCAGGGGAAAACTGCATCAAACATTAATATGGACATGAATTTCCTTGATTGTCTCCATACCTCCATGCTTCCAACCCTTTCGCCCTTCTCAGACCCAACTGAGGACTGCAATGATGTGTAAGATGAACAATTTTAATTGTCCACTCACGCACCCTGAGGACTGAAATACTGTATTCATGTTCAAAACCTCTAATAGCCTCATGGTCCTTTAATGCATTGTGTCCATTTGTTGACATGATACGTGAATGCAGTACTGCCACATAGCACACAGGGCTGCATTCAAGCATCATGCCGACCCTTTGGGTTGATAGCCGGGGTTGATACACTCTTAACGGTTGCCTGGAGATCACTCACCAGGGCTGCATGAAAGCATCAAAATTCATCACTATAAAGACCATAGTTCTTAAAGGGTTAATGGTTAGAAGATGCACCACCAGGTGTGCCCAGGGGTTAAAACAATGTGGTGCCATGTTTTATTCACCCCCGACCTGTCACGGCAATTCACACACCAAGATGTGAATGATGAGGGAATAGAAGATTAGTCATGCGGAACAGTAGGGGAGTCTACTACATGTATTAGAAATGGAAGGAAAGGAAAGGAAGGCTAAATAGATGCCGAATTATGGAACATTGCTCATATTTATGGGAGGATACTTGAGTTTAATGCTGACAATATGATTGTTTAATGGTGAAGTGGGGTACATCATGTCTTCCCCACCAATTAAGTATTACTCCATTATAGAGGCAATAAGGGCATAACATCGGTTTACGTGCTTTTCGTTTAACAGGTACAATTACCTACAGTTATATTTGTATAAGTATCTATACAGTTCTAGTCTACGTCTTTCCACTATGTAATAATAATCAACCCACATACATGTATTTTTATCTATGCTGTGTTGAATTGCTTCATATGTATACAGCTATTTGTGTGGGACATCAAAACCGCTTCTACAGGAGCTTGAGGCATTTCCATATTCAAACTGACCAGCTGTCTGACCATTCTGGATCCTGGCTTGAAGATAGCCATGTGCAGTCATCTGGTTAGCCCTTTAAGGGTCGTATAGTATTTTAATGCATCATGTCCCTGGTTGCCATGATGTATGGATGCAGCTCTGGGGAGTGATACACTACGTCTGCATACATGCATCATGCTGCATCAACCCCCAGGGTTGGAATGATGCATGAGTACACTACTGTAAGTGCCTCGCCGGAGCTGCATTTGTGCATCATAAATTTACCAAGGACAAGATGCATTAACGCACAATGTGGCCCTTAAAGAATCAAGTTATATGTCCAGCCCCCATTCCTTTGATGTTACCACAAATGCTGTTCGTGGTCCAGGAACTATTCATGACTACTAGCCAGTAAAACAATACACATCTATAAGTAGCCTGTGACCTTGTGTACTACATCTACTAGTTCAGAGTACATCGATTTTAGTCTTCGTGTTCTTTGGAATGGACATGATACATAGACATACATTATCTGATGGTATATGTCAGAAATACATTCTTCATTCTCTTATTCAGAAGGTCTGTTGTTGTTGTATATATTGGAGAATCTATTATTTATTGAATACGTGTATCTGAATTATATTACACAAAAGTATATTCTATATAGATAGGTATCTGATTCTAACGATATCTTATAGCATGCTTGTCTACTGCACTGTCATGGTCATAGCATGCACCGCTGTACCCATTGTAGCCAGATTCTGTGAGAGTTTCCCGCGCTTTGTATGGACTTGTATAATGAAGCAGGAGCAACCATTTGTTCTGCCTGTACAATTCCACCTGAACACATAACAGGAAAAACTATTAACCATACACCTATACTGCATCTATGCCCCCTCCCCAAACCAAGCTGACTGGAAAACACATATTCTACCTTTTCTGCATACACATGGCATTTATACCTATCCATTGTTCTCTGTTTTAACTGTGAGCTGGGAAGGAAGCCACCCAGGGTAGCGTGACAGCAGGAGTCAGCCCACCCTCCACTATAGGAGTAGTCTGGGCTCAGGTGGTCCCCTTGGCAGACCGGTGAAGGTTTGACATAAGAGAGTGCATGTTGCTCAGCCATGAAGCTAGGGCTGTGACAGTACCCCTTCCTCTCCTCCTGCCAAATATGACTCAAGGCCTCCAGAAAGAGGTGGAGTCGGAGGGTACAGTGCATGTGTATGTTGTATGTTAGCCCTTTGAGGACACATAGTGCGTTACATGCAGTATGCACTTTGTCGTCATGATGTAGGAATGCCACCCTGTTGAGTAACTCGCCAGGGCTGCATTCAAACACCGTGCCGAACACGCGCCAAAAAGATCGTCATGATGCATGAATGCAGGTTTGTATTAATGCATCAGGTTAACAGATGCAGATAAATTAAAGTAATTTGCGGCCCTTAAAGGGATATATGACGCATGGGACCATTGTGATTTTTGCACCATTTGTTCCTCCCGGGGCCCACCTGACTCATCCCTGATATGTAAGGCCCTGGAGCAGGATCAACTCCTGGGCAGATAGCCAGCGACTCACAGCAACTCATTCAGCAGCTCATGCCAAACTGAGTGAGCCATGCTTAATTTTGGCCATATTGCTCATAACTATATTCATATTTTATTATCAGCACTACCCTTCAGTACTTCAATCCAAGGTGAGGTTATCCTAGTTATTGGTGGGTCCTGATGAAGGCAAAATGATGCTGCCATACAGTACTCACTCAACAGGTGAAAATTCTATTCCTGTTCTATCCTTACCATAGCATATCAAGATGGCTATAAGATCCAGGAGGATAAGTGTATACACATTAACGTAAACATGTTATGTTATAAACCCAAGGCATAGGCAGTGTCATCTAATCTTAAACACCACTGATATTATTACCACTATACTATTGTTTGAACACACAGGGTAGCTCGAGAGCAGCTCACAAAAAGTGATAATTGTCTTCAAGTATCATCAGGAGTGGCTTGTTGACCGGGTGCTTGAAGGTCGAGTTGCTCCTGAGGGTTATTTGTTATCTTGGAACATCTAAACACGAGAAAATCTTTATTGCCCGCATGGCACCTTGGCATTTGTCGCTGTGACGCATGAATGCAGTTCTGGCGAGTCTACTCGCTAGGGCATCATGCCGACCCTTCTGAAGCGTATCAACACTGTAAGGTCAACATGATCCTTGACTGCTGCACTGGCGAGTTACTCAGCAGGTCTGCATTCATGCATCATAGCGACAAAGGATATAGTATATTAAAATAGTAGGCCAGCCTTAAAGAGTTAACAGGGGGTTGGCTCAGGCTTGTTGTTATCTTTTTCCGACCTGGGAGTAACTCAAAACGTGGGTTGTGTATTGTGGCGCATTCTGTTTGGATTGGACCACGATTGTGTTTTGGCGGTTCCCTAAACACAAGTAAGCTCACACTTCAGCCGCTGGAAGGCCAGCGACGTGAAGAATCCCCATGTCTCATACACCTCCAATAGTCTCTCAGCAGGAGAGCAGCTCAGTACTGCTCAGATAATAAAGAAAAGCCAGTGTATAGAAAGGAACTGCTCAGGTGGCCGATCCAGGCCATATTCTACCTGTCTGGTAAACTGAAATCTGACTCTGCAGTTGGCGACCTAATATTTGTTGGTGAGCTGCTCATGCAATGTATAGAGAGGGGGTGAGCAGCAGCTCCAGAAGCTCATTGTGTCTCAGGTGAGAGTAGCATTGTTTTACAGGCTGACATTAACCCTTTAAGGGCAGCATAGTTCTTGAACGTGCTAAGGGTCTGGCCGACATGATGCATAGATGCAGCGTGAATGCAGTCCTGGCGAGCAGACTCACCAGAGCTGTATTAGTGCATTATGACAACCATGGGCATAACACATTAAAGTACTATGCGATCATTAAAGTGTTACAACAAATGGGGAGCCTAGCTATAGCCTGTGTAACTTGAACGAGGACTGGGGGCCTGGATGATATTTTCTACCAGTCCATTGTGCTCTAACCACCGCCCCTGACGGTGTAAGCAGGGAAGGTATTGTTTGGGACTGGAACGTCATTGTCCCATGGCAGTTTAATATTCAGTCCTGCAGTCGGAAGTATACAGCGTATCTCTGGATGAAAGGGAATTGGGAATGTAGAGACTAATGTATACGCCCTACAGTATTTTACATTTCCTATCGATGTGAAACTATGCTTATCATATACAGCAGGTGTCTTATTTCGCGCCATTGTATACACAGGAATGTAAAATCTTTATTTCTAATTTTGGGTCCCCAGAGTGAGAGCATACACATATTGCATGAGAGAACCATGAGAGATTTTTTGGTCTGGGAATACGTTGACATACATGTTCCCTATAGCCTATAATTAATGGAAGAATCCATAATATTCTGCACGTTTATGTGCTTGTATTGTTTGTCGAACGGTGTAGTAAATGTCTTATGTCCGGTCATATTATATTCAGAATACCTACCTGTATTGTCCTCATGAGATTCATGCACGTTCATCATTTAAGACAGTTAAGGCCTCAATGTGCAATGTCAATTATGTTGGTTCATGACAAAATGTAATGTTGCTTAGTAAAGTAATTTGTTAGGTGAGTTGGTGAGAGCTGATACGTTGTGGACTTACTGAGGTCAGACATCTATCTATCCTATATGACTCATTACACATCTCCTACACCTTTTGACACTTGATACCACCAGACCTACACCACCAGGGAGTGCCACTCAGTTGGCTGACTCATCTTAACAGGTGTAGCTCTAGGTATGTATCTTTGCATCCTATACTGATAGGATCTTTAATCCTTTAAGGACCGTTTATTGATTTAATGTATTTTACTGGTAGTCATGATGCATGAATACAGCCCTGGCAAGTAACTCGCTAGGGCTGCATGAATTTATCCCTGGCGAGCTACTCGCAAGGAGTATGAATTCATGCATCATGTCGACCAAGGAGCATTTTTCATTAATGCACCATTTAAAGGGTTAATACTATGATATCCCATACAAGGGAGACCCCCCACTTGAAACGGGATCTCAGTTTTGATTTCTTATCATGCAAATAAAGGTATACTGTGAAACGACCTCTGATGCTCATTAAGATTAGCTGTGTGCCTGGGTCTATCGTACATCTCATTATACTACTGGGTGGTCAGTTTACCCTACACTCCCCATGGCCAATATGGTGTACTGTCGCCAAGTGACCCTCATCAGTCTCTGCAGCCACGGGTCCCTGTAGATCTAATCTGTCCTTATGTAACTTAGTAGGGCATGCAGGGGGTAAAGTATATAGGCAGCTCTACCCACAGGAGTCAGGGCTTGGCTAAAGCCACCTGATAGAATCTACCGACGATAATTACAATCAATTTTATCACTTCAATTTCACTGCGCCAAAATTCCCACACTGCTTTTCATTATTGTAGTTGCACCATACACGTGCAGCCCCGGCCCCTGCACTCTCAGACTAAAGTGCCACCTATGCTCGTTCCCAAAAACGAGAAATAAGGGTGTTTTTTTCATCCTCTTCCAATGTCCACGAAATCAAGAAAAAGGGGTATTTTCCCAAGAAAACTTCTCGTTTTTAAGAGAAAAGGGGGTATATTTAGAGGCCAAGTTCTTGGGATTTAAAAAAAAGGGGTTATCTAACACCCACTTTGATTAAAGGATGTAGGAGGATTCCCAATGAGTGGTCTAAAGTCAACACACAAGGGAAATGTAGAACCAAAGAGTGAAGAGAATTTCCTTGAAATTTCATTAAAAAGGGGGTGGTGAAAATGATGTCAGCGTTTTGCAGAAAAAGGGGTGTTTTTTTACCATGAAATATCCGTGTTTTTCCACAAAAAGGGGTCATTTTCTGACCCAAATTCCGTGGAAAAGGGGTATTTTTGAGGAGGGGGAACGAGCATGATGTCATTTCTGTCTGAGAGTGCGGGGGCTGGGCGTGCAGCAGTTACTGTGTTTCCGTTTTCGACCCTACATCAGAGAGGACTGTCGTACTGTTTACTTTAACATGACGTAGATCTAAGATTCTAAGTTCTATACGGCCTAGGGGCTATTCGCTCTATTGCCAGGCTTAATTCTCCCCCATACCTTTGTCATTGTTTGTCACACTCAGTCCAATCCCCTATTGTGTAACAATGATATGTTTCATGAATGGTCCCTTACACATTATTGCACTATAATTATACTGTTTTTTCAGCGGGCTGATGGTGATGGTGTACGTTAAACCCCTTGTTTTAATGTGCTCTAACCACCGTGTCTACTCTGCACGGCTGCATTCATGCATCATGCGGCCCCTCGCAAGTATAAACCATGTAGAGTCGGCATGATGCAGCCCTGATTACTTAACTGAACAGGGCTGCATTAATGCATCATGAGGACCAAGCACATTAATCCAACATGGAACCACTAAAGGAGTGTGACCTACATGGATGGACCTCTACAGAAACCCGCTGACCTCCAAGCTGGTCTTTCCAGCACACACCAACACGAGCAGGTGACCACAAGTACTTGAGCTGCTCCCGGAGCTGCTCTGTTTACAACTCGCCGCTCTGTTAGTAAACAATGCCCCGCCCCAACCCACATAGCCTAGAATAAGTGTTATCTCTGCGGTGAGGCAGTACTACTAGTAGGCATCTTATTCTTCACTACTCGGACTCCCACCCATGGGCTATGTAATGTCCATCTGGTAGGATAAATGCTGGCCGAGGCCGCTTATTCTTGGCTTTGAAAATCTGGAATGGATTTTAAATGGACCTCAAGTAGCCAAAACAACTTGCTGCCCATCTAAAGATATAAGTAGAACATTTTAGGTGGTTCTATGTCAACATTGCATTGATCATATGTCGTGTGTTGTAAGCTACACATAGTACCATAATAACACGTCGTTCAAAACTGTGTACGACATTGTTTCATTCTCCTATACTAATACATAGTAAAATGTATTTTCCATTAGATCTCACAATCAAAATGATTATTGGGGAGTTATTTTCCACCATTTATAGAGTAGGCCTATATAATTATAATCTCTCTCAGGCGAGGTACCGACTCCTTTTGGAGGACCATAAGCATGTTAGATATGCAATGTAATACTAAAGCATCATATGTAAACCAGGTGGGGAGAGCCTCCGCCCATGTGGCAAGTGACACACAAATATTCAGCCTCTGCCAAGCCTCCTAAACCCAAAACCCCGCCTATCAGGACCCAATTCTCGGCCACTGATAACACGAGACCACACGAGAACGGCTACACTCCTCGCCAGATGCAAATGGCGGACGGAAACGGAAAGCCTATAGCGAGGGCAGGTCCGCAGGCACGAATTTAACCAGCACTGATAGGCCTCGCTATTACGATGCCCACCAGCGACTAGTAGTAGCTCCGCAGTATCTATCAGCTGGGCTCTTGATTCGCTCCGAGATAAAACTCATGAAAAAAGTAAATAAGCTTCGGCGGTCTGCTCCCCGGCCGACCTGAGTCACACGAGCGGAATGCAATTTTCTGCCGGCCGATTTATTTGGTGCGGGTCTGTTGTCGACTTCCTGTGTCGTCATGGAGTCGGTGCCTCGGCGGGACCGGAGGGGCCACCGACCGATGTTATTAAATTCCCTACATGAACTACATGAGCGAGGTGGGCCAAGCATGTCACAGTCACAGCAGGCTGCGGGCAGATCGACCCACTGCTGCCGAGCTGCTCCCTGATTGACTTCCGGTGCAATTAAACTTATATTATCGCTCACATGAGGAGGAGGCCTACGAGGTCCATGCATACACCGCTCTGTGTGTTATAGCTATACACTGCAACCAGGCAATAACAATATTTACCATTACTTGGGATAATGTAATAGGTATACCATGCAAGCACACTATTCTGTAGATCTATGCGTTATTTCTCACCTCATAATGCTTTGCATATTATAGGGAATGCTGTACATGAATTTGATAATCCCTTTCTGCTGATATGTCCACACAGTTATATGCAATTGAAAGATAGAACCTGTGTATTTCTGTCAATTTAAATGTTCAAAACTGAAATATATTTCATAACTGTAGTGGTTTGTATAAATTTAATTGAGACTTGCATTACTTATACATGTATTTAAATATATTCTCTGTCCTAATCGTTATGAACTATCTAGTCTTCCTCCCAACGCCACCCCCCACTCCCCTTTCACTACCATCTCAAATTCACCTTTACTCTTCAAATCCAATCTTCAGACCCCTCAGCCCCTCTCCAGCTCACCCTCCCACCTACTGTTCTGAAAAACGGGATCCACCAGGTTCCTATGTACGTTTATTGTCTGGGAGGCTTGTGGGTGTGGCAGGGAGGCTGTGAAATAATTACCTCCACACCCCAGGGTGTGAGGTCGACTTGGGAAACCTAATATGATTCCCAAAAGGATGGGTGTAATTGGCGGCCTATATTGGATTTCCTCACTGGTTATGAGTTTTCTTTTCCTCTTATTGTGCTGGGTAAATGGGTTTACAAACAAACCTAGCATGGTGTATGCTACCCCGGGTAGGAAGTATCAATCAACTCACTCAGCCACATTGGCTATGTTAGTCCTGAGGGGAAAAAAAGAGTTCTACTGCTGTCTATAATATAGCCAGTGCATACACTGTAAAAATTCCCCGTTGGTTTTACGTAGATTTCCCCGTAAAATATTACAGGCTTTCATCGTAATTTGAATTACGTTGAAATCCTGTACATTTTGATGAATTTACGTTGGCATTCTGTAAACATGTACGGTGGAAACACAGTTCTTTATATTACGGTGAATCCTCGTAATATCATAATAAATTTTCCTTTAACTGTGATATACAATCTTTCTGACTACTGGTATGTTAATTTTGATAGGGCTAAGTTGAGGCATATTAGGCCTCCTCATTTAGATAACTTGGATTACAGGCCTCTACCATGAACGTTTTGGGCAGGCAGAGTGAAAATAAAAGCTGTCATGCACTTTATTAATAATTTCACTGTAGAATTTTTTCCTTTACATGTGGTGTTTCTTAGTTCAAATACAAGTTCCTAAAGTCGTGCTCCAATCCTCATATCCTCATTTACACTAATCCCTCCCCCCCTCCCCCCCCCGCACCCTCTGACTTCCCGCCATCCAGGTCACGTGATGACGCCATCCAAGCGTGGGTGACGCCATCTTTGTATATCTGCACTAGTACTGGAGTAGCTGCGGTTACAGGAGGTCAAGGAGGACCATGGAGGACGCTCAAATGACAGGCAGGTGACTTAGGAGGTGCTGGACGGTGCTACTATATATGGGGAAGACACACAGAAGTCGGGGAGAAGACTGAGGAGGTACTGGACAATGCTACTATATGGGGAAGACGCACAGAAGTCGGGGAGAAGACTGAGGAGGTACTGGACAATGCTACTATATGGGGAAGACGCACAGAAGTCGGGGAGAAGACTGAGGAGGTACTGGACAATGCTACTATATGGGGAAGACGCACAGAAGTCGGGGAGAAGACTGAGGAGGTACTGGACAATGCTACTATATGGGGAAGACGCACAGAAATGGCCCTAGACCCCTAAATTCGACATGGCGACATGGCCATTTCTTAAATTCGACATGCGACATGAGGCCTAGTGACATGCGACATGAGGCTTAAAATCATAGTGACATGGGACATGGACAGTTCTTAAAATCGACATGGGACATGAGCATTTTTTAGCGACATAGACATGCGACATGGCCGTTTCTTAAAACCGACATGCGACATGGGGACCCCCCCATCAAGGGCCCCACAGAAGTCGGGGAGAAGACTGAGGAGGTGCTGGACAATGCTACTATGTGGGGAAGACGCACAGAAGTCGGGGAGAAGACTGAGGAGGTGCTGGACACCCGAAGCTAGACGATGCTACATTGGGAGGAGGACACCTACAGGTCGTGGATGTTTCTAAGGAGGTACTGGAAGATGCTACTATAGAAGGAGGATGTGTACAGGTCGGAGAGGTGACTGAGAACGTGCTGGACGCTGCTAGTTTCTCAACCAACAACATTTACAGGATTCTATCACTCTGACTGGCTGGGAGAATCAATGAATTGATGTTCAATAAAATAAAACTAGCCCTTCATTATCTGTAAATCCCAAACCTGCATTAAAAATAACAGAGAATCATCATAAAATAACAGTGAATCACTGTAAAATGAGATATGTAAAATCATGAAAATTTTCCATGAATACTGAAGAAGCATCATAAAATTATGTGGAAGCACCGTAATAAATTAACGGGAAATGCCCGTAAAATTTACAGGGAAATTGAAAATACGGTGACCGTAAAAATAACGGGGAAACTCTGGCATTCATTGATGCCGGTGGATTCACCGTTATTTTACGGGATAATTTTTAGAGTGTAGTTTAGATAGAAACGGTTGTAGGTCTACATGGCCTACATGTATAAGATATTTCGTCCAGAGGCACTATGACACTTCCAACTACTTGGCCCTTTCAAACAGTTTCCTTTATACTTGGTCACACAGCCTGTCACTGGTAGTGGCAGTTGGGGCATGCAACATAATCACCATGCACCTGGGAATTAGTGACATGGGAGAAATATTGGTTACTTTTATGAGAATTACAACCCCTTAAACATAAACATCTGAAGTTTCATACAGACAATACAAGTCACACAACGTGTATGCTACTAAGCACTAATCCTTCAATCAATCCACCACTAGATCAAAATAAGTCTTATTCAACAAGTGGTCCAGTTAAAGAGGATTACAATAGATGAAACTAAGCCCGACAGCGATAAAAGCATGTAATTGCCTAATCCACCCACTCGACCCTCCCTGATCGTGCAATCACAAGTCAATTCTACTGTTACAAAACATGCTTAATCCCATATCATGTAATAGTATTCTGGAATTGCAGGACTTTAACATAAACATGTATAGGTTGCATGTAGCGGATTACCATATATTAGGAACTGAAAAACTCTTCCTTCAATGTGGTACTTAGCAGGGGGTATATGTTAGCAAAAGGCAGACCATGGATTATGTAGTATTAAGGTAATTTGGGCGGGCCAACAACATAGTGCTTGTCCAGGATCACGATGGTTGTACTTAACATGGATGTCATAACTGACTGTGGTTAAACGTGTTGATAGTCAACTGTATTGGTTATTTCCCAGGGTTTTACTATTTATTCACTAACTGTACGATCAATCTTTAACTGGACGAGCTGTGTCCAGAATCGTATACACTACACTGTATATTAATCGATTTTGTAAGGCACAGTACCTGTCCGCTCACTCTGTAGCTATAGTGTGTGATCATATATGTTTTCTGAACCAATTGGATAGGAGGAACTTGAGAAATAACCCCGAGTTCTACTTGTCATAACTAGCAGGAAGTGGAAGTGTCAGGTTCCATAACAATTAACATCAGGTATATTACATGCTCCCTTTGTGTGTGGTGGGAACCATGTGAGGGGCAGGCTCTCCAGGTATTGTACACAACAGGTGTAGATGATATCAATTAAGTATATTAGCCTTAGGGTGCCTATATAATAGAAATCCATAGTACTTAACCCTTTAAGAGTCGCAGCGTGCTTTAATATCTATGCATTCTGTTGTTACAATACATGGTTGCAAGACTCATCAGGGCTCAATTCATTCATTATGACGATGCGTCTGGTGTATCAATCCTGTAGGATCGACATTATGTTTGAATGCAGCCTTGGCAAGCTATTCTCCAGGACTGCATTCATGCATCATGACGACAAAGCTCATAACACACTATGCGGCCTTCAGAGGGTTAGTTATTTGCTCCAGACTCAATACAGGAGTGCGTGAATTGAGATGGTTGTGATTGTGGGTTGCTTATCAGATTCTGCATTGTTTATCCAGAGATTTGCCCTCCACTACTCCCCCTAATGTCTTTCTCACGTGGATTTAAATAATACGGGATCCTACCAACGTATAAGACGGAGAAAAACAAAGGGAGGCACGATAAGATTGTAGCGCGAGTAAGTCAAGTTTATACCTGTCATTAACTAGCCGGGGTATTGTTAGGGTGTCAGTAGGGAATGGTGGCCTGGGGAATGTTCTAATTAGGATTCTCGTATGGCGTCAGCACACCTGTATATTCAATATGACATTAACTAATGAGTGGGAATGTATTGAATGGTTGGTGCACCTGTATACATGGAAAAGGAGGGTTGGAGTCTTTGGCCTAGTTGCCATATATATTTCATATATTTATATATACTTCATTCAGGTTCAAGTTCGTGTTGAAGCCTACATCCAACTATTCTATATTATTCAGGAAACCAAGACTGACTTCTGTTTGACAGAAGTGAGTTATTTCATGTATTTCACTCTTAATCATGCAGGAGTGTGTTTTTTCTATTTGGTATTGAGTAGGAGTAGGAATGGGAATATAAATCTTTCTGTGCTTTCATTTAGCACCGTGATTATTCCGCGATTATTCCCTGCCATGTGCCACCCGCAGTACACAGAGCGCGTTAAATAGCCTGTATATAAAATACCAGAGCCCACTCTCTGTGAAAACCATCACGTCTCGCCTGTCACGTGACTAGATACGAGACTTGGCGGGATCAGAGACGCCCATGATTGGTCACGTGTCATCAGGATGCCACTGAGCGTCCCCTCCAACCCAAACACAACACAACCCACAGAGCAGTGGTAGATGTGCAGCTAGCCCTTTAAGGGCGGCATAGTACTTTAATGCACTATGTCCCTTTCCGTGGTAATGCACTAATGCAGCTCTTGGTGAGGAACTCAGTCGTGCTGCATCTGGCAACATGCCGACCCTGCTATGTAGACTTGCAGGGGATGCATTCATGCATCATAAGCACAAAGGGCACGGTGCCTTATTTAAAGCACTCACCTGCCCATAACGGGTTGGGGGAGGAGCAGGAGGTGGTGTAGATGGAGTGAGCAGATCCTGAGTCGTTCAGTGAGCAGCTCGATAAACACATTACAGTGTACGAGCTGCTCTACTTAGACACTGATGGCACAAACACACCTTCTGTTTTATAATGTTGCCACTGGTTTATTTTTGACAACTCTCTTTTTTATAGCATTGTCACAAAACCTCAATCTGCTAAAAGTATAAGTTTGGTAACAAAACAAAAACTAATTTTGTCAGGAAAGTCCCAATGTAGGTGCTTTCTATATGTACTATATATTCATTTGGATTTATAACCCGATGGGATTTTAGATGTACATGTATATCACCTGCATTCTGGCCTTGTAATCAGCGGCTGTCTACAGAGTGATACTTTATCATGTTGCCGGGTCGTAAATCAACTAACAAGCCCTCTCACACCGGGAGACGCTGTGAGAGAAGATAGGCCAGCCACACAACCCGATGACAACTCCTTTGGGTTTCATACATTCCACCTAAAAAAACACCGAACTCCCCCAGGTGTGAGTGGAATGGAAAAAGTTAGATTTGTTCAACACACTTGGAGTGTTCATTTTTTAACCACATGGGGGGGGGGGCATCCCTCAGGGGGCGGGACGGCAAAGGTTGCACCTGTTTTCAGTGGAAAAAAGTACCTGTGCGTTACAATGCCATGATACATAAAAGAGTCAATGATTAAAAGAGGACCAATTTCTTACCGATGTATTGCTAAGTTTACACCTGAGCGTTAGTACCAGTATGGTAGATCACATGCTGCACAGCACTCCCACTATCAGGGGCCATGGAACCTGTCTAGCAAAAATAGTTTCTTGTTCATTTCTTCCTCTTGCTTTTTTGTTTTAGTCTGATTCCTGGCCTCTGGACCCCAGCGAGGGGTAAGTGCTAGCAGCTGCTCTGAGTTTGGTTAGGAACTTAGACGGGGAGTTTAGCACAGGCTGCCACAGTGGTGATCTCCCCGGAATGATGACATGACACTTGCCAAAAGACATACAATATAACATAACCATCTGCCGAGGATGATACCCATAAGAAAACAACCCACGTCGAGACCTACTGGGTACCGTCCCAGCATTTTTGTTTTCCCCTGGCAAATGGACATGTTTTCTATAAGCAACCTGGATTCCTTTCTGGAAATAAACCCAAGTGCATGCACCTGAGGGGAAGGCTAGATATTGGACTGGAAATAGATAATGATGGGCTTATTGACGGAGGGAGGAGAGGTGTGGGAGTGGGCTGGGGTGATAACCCTCTAACACCCGCATAGCACTTTATGCACTATGCCCTTTGTCGTCATGATGCATGAATGCAGCCTTGGCACGTCAATCCACCAAGGCTGCATTCATGCATGATGCCGACCCTTCAGAAATGTATCAACCCAATTGGTTGGCATGAGTTACTCGCCAGTGCTGCATGCATGCATTATGACGACAGAGGGTATGACACATTAAATCTCTCCGTGGCCCTTGACGGCAGTGGGCGGGGTGGGCGATAATGGGGAAGGTGCAGAGGAGTGGTTCTAGGTGGTGTTTGTGTTACCTTGATACAGGTGTTACTTTGTCAGAGCTGTAGGGTGACGGCGGCGGCAGTGACTAGCACCACCTGGTGGCTGTTTGGTTTGTAACCCTAGTGTCTTTTCTCTCTGTGCTCTGCCCCCTGTTTCCCTGGTTCCTGCCCCGCCTGTCTAACACCTGCCAGTGGGAAACAAGGCGATGAGCAGCTCAGAAAAAGGCACGTTACTCAAGAGTTGCTCACACATGCAGGTATTGCTCATATGAACTCCATATACTACAATGATGGAGATTGTCTTGTTCACTACATTTTTATATAGCAATACAATGAGCATGACCTATCTGATGAGGGGATAATAATGCTTTCTACCGAAGCTGTTCACATAGATATTGCTAGTGTATGGAACAGGATCGTATACAAAACAGTATGGAGCCATTTTTGTTCACTTTGCTTTATAGTACCGGTACTTGGAACTGGGGAGCATATATGTATATATATATATATATATATATATATATATATATATATATATATATATATATATATATATATATATAAATATATAGTGGCAGGTCATATTTTATTCTTGAGCACGTAGAGTAGACATATTTACAACAGCACTGCATTATAAGCCCACACGTAGAAGGTAAGCATGTCCTCTGAGGGGGATTACCTCTCGTATAGCACAAGCACGCCGAAAGGGCTCACAACTCTGAGTAGTCCTGGTAGAAGTAAATAGGATGAACTACTCTCAATCCGCTCACGAGCAACTCACCATGAGTGTTGAAATCCCCATGTCTCCCCCATGCAGGTATAACTCCCCCTAAGCCAAGGTAAATATGTAGGTGGTGGCTGTAGCCATAATCTAGGTGTCGACAGGTGTGAATTATAGGGACCCTTAATCTGCCCTATACCTTTACCTCTCCCCAGACACACATACCAGGCCACACCGGCGAGGAAGGAGCAACTCAGTGGAAGTAGGCAGTCAATGTAGTCAATGTACATCAGGAATGCCTAGAGGGTATATGGATGGGTATACCACCTGCAATTAGCTAGTGTGAATAGGTAAATGGTGCACTCTGGCTATTCGTGTACAGCTTGTAGATTATACAAGTGATAACATTTCTCATTCTGCTGTATTCAGATGCAATATAAGCCCCAGGATAAATCGTGCATTAATGCTTATTATGATGCACGAACGATATTCAATCAAGTTTTTATATGAAAAATACTGATGCTCAGGATACTATTTTGAACCAAACAGCAAAAGAGCCTGATATAATCTCCTGCAGTATAATCTCCTATGACAGTGCTGCTACTATATGACAGTCCAAAGATGGCTTATACAGAATCTATAGCAACTGTACAACCGTGATCTGCAGTAACTAACGTGATCTGCACTACTGCAGATAACGGCAGACCATCCAAACGTGATCTGCATCAAATTAACGTGATCTGCATCAACATACTGACATTGGCGGATACAGGTGGGTGGCCCGACGGGCCTTGGCCCCCCCCCCCTCGAAAAAGAGGAAAAGATTCTATCCTAAAATGCGTGAGAATGCACCATTTCAAATCTAGACCATCACAATTTTCTTGGGGATCATTACCCCAAATTCCCCGTATACGGCTGCTGTGCTTCCCTCGTGGGAAACAGGCAGTTATTCCAGATTGGCCAGGTTTGGGCCCCCCCCCCTTCTAGACAATCCTGGATCCGCCACTGTACTGTGATCTGCTACAACCATCAAGCCTGTATCTGCAGATTTTTGTCAATTTCGGACATTTTTCTAGTCAAATTGACCATTATTAGAAAAAGTGACCTAAAATTTGCAATTTCCAATACTTTTCTCACCAAGACGGTCATTTTCGGAAAATTGATCTTTTGGTAATTCTTAGGAAAGAAATGTCCAAAGTGGACTGTGGGCAATATGAAACAATCACAGGTCTATACTTTCTAGGTGCCCAGGTCGCCCCTGGGTAATGTGACACAACCCCAAAATATTTCCTAGATGTCCCACATGTCCCCCTTCAAAAATAACACTTTTTACTTCTGAATATCCACAGACAATCACCACATTGGCCTACATGTTTTGATACTGATAGTATCAGGAAGAGGACGAGTTCTATTGGTGCAGAGAAGGGCTTTTAGAATCACATAAATTGATGCAGATCAGGTCATTTCGATGCAGATCACGTTTGGGTGGTCTGCCGTTATCTGCACTACCGCAGATCACGTTAGTTACTGCAGATCACGGTTGTACAGCAACCCCTTTGCGATGACGGACAAGGCTAACATCTCACCCACAGATGAAGTAGCAGAGTACAGCCTGCACCTAAAGAGTACCACGTCCCGACCACAGCAGGGTTCAACACTAACCCAGGTTCCAGCATTAACCCTTCAAGGGCTGCGTGATGCTTTAATGCATCATGTCCTTTATCGTCATAATATATATGGTTACAAACCTTGCGAACCTACTCGCCAATGCTTCATTCATGCATCGTGCCGACCCTTCGGGAGTTTATCTATCCCAGCATGATGCTTGAATCTGAGGCTCAGCATGATGCTTGAATCTATCACTAGTGCATTTCTCGTCAGGACTGCATTCGTGCATCATGACAATAAGGGGCATGATGTATTAAGGGACTAGGTGGCCCTCAAAGGGTTAAAGGGAGATGGGCGTGGAGGCTGGGCCTACTAATCTTACCATAAAACCTCATTTAACTACAAAGTCCTGGTGGGCTGCAAGTCGAAACCACTCCTTAGGATTATTCACTAGGGTTGGCTCGTACTGGGATGACTCTCCCCGAAAACACACACCACAGACCACTGCGCCACTGCCCAGTTATCAATAATAGCCACTGGGCCTAGCTAACCCTTTAAGGTAGTGTGTCATGCCCTATGTCGTCATGATGCAGGGATGCAGCCCTGGCGAGTAGCTCGCTAGGGCTGCATTCATTTATCATGCCGACCCTTCGGGGTGTTTCAATCCCATAGGATCGGAATGATGCTTGATTGCAATCCCGTCAAGGCACTCGCCAGAGTTGCATGACGACAAAGGCCGTAATACATTTAAGTAGTATGCGGTACTTAAAGGGCTAATTTGCATGGCTGGGTGGGTATGACGTCCTTATATAGTGTGAGTGGTGGACAGACGGACAGACATGACCATCAAACATCACTAAAAACCAATATTATCTCTTGCAAAAGTTAGGCTACGGGTGTTTCATTTATCCTAAAGAGAGATGGAAACCCTCAGACCTTTTCAAAAAGAGTGTGCTGGTGCATGTATGATTCTACCGGAAGTTAAGATGGTGGATAGTTACGGGCCGTAGCACGAGGAAGGACACACATATTTTTTAGCAATATGAGAGAGGTGAATAAGGCATGCATGGACGGAGCTTTGCCGCACATAATTGGCTGTATATGTGCTGGGTATTTGAATAAGCGCGGGGATACAGGGGTATTGCATTGAAGTGATGCACTAAAGCTATAATGATTCATATTCACCGGTCTTGTATAAGCGGCGTTGTTAAGGCATCACCTGCATCGGAATTCACAAGCGGCAGGGTATGTCTACTGTGACTATCAGTTTGTACTGCTTGTTGTGGTGCACCTATACGCTCGTTGCCTATCCCTTCTCAATGTTCATGTTTGTATAGGCCAAGTGTCGGTTCTGATTAGGAGCTATATAAACAACATATGCATGCTGTGCCCTGTTAGACCACCGTCATCTTTTTCCCAGAAGATATCAGAAGGGACTGGCTTTAGGAATGCCTTAATAGCCCACCGACCCCAGTCTATCCCTGGGCTATTAGACAACGATTAGGAACATGTGCCATGACAGCGGCCGCCGTAGAGAAAAAAGGGGATTAAATTTCTTTGATGACCCCCTCCCCGCGGCCACTTCTTTCCTAAAAGGTTAGAGCAGTCAATGTTCTGCTGTAATTCAATGAGCCAAGCAAAGCAACCCTTGCTGATGATATGACACAACTATTGATTGTTAAAGCAATTATATAATATACCATGCATCATCCAACATCAATGGACGACCAACTACAATGAGCTATCTCAATTGGTTCGCTGCAGACCTAATAGTACGTGCTATGTCTGCCTTTAATCCTTATCTTCTAGATCTCCCCTGATTTGTATACACGAGGCCATATTGCTATCAAAGTACAGATAATATCCCTGCATCGTTTGTTGATTCCTGTACTATGCTATGTTTCAGATACAGCTAGTGGCAGACTCGGCAACATGTGGAGGTGGAACCAAACGCCAAAGGAGATGAAAGTAATGCTTAGGGTGGTATGAAACAGGACCGGAAACAGGTGAGGGGAGAATGTGAACATTGCCATCAGGGTCTCTCCTCCAGAGGGTACATGGGGGTACATGAGAGTACAGACCCCGCCCATCCCCCAGCTGACCACTAGCCTCATGACCCCCAGCACCTCTTCCAGTACCCCAGACCCCAGCCCATCCTGCCCGGCCCTTGCACTTAACACCCGTAGAGGAAATCACATGCGTTCTAAAGAAAGATTTGAAAATAATGGGATATTTTTCCTCAAGTCTTTGCTATTCTGTGTTTTGTCTTCATGATACTAAAGTAAATCATGGCTTCTATCATAACGATGCATTTATGTCTCTACCAACCTTCTGGGAAAAGGCTTCAGATTGCGTGGATAAGGGATATCTTTTGAGGATAGAGAATGCAGGTGATGTCTCCATATGATGCTGAGTGCAGGATCCATCCTTCCTGGTATCCAGCCCTGGAGGAGTGAGCTGCTGCACGGGATGGTGGCCTGCTCCAACAGATGGTCAGTGAGCAGCTCCTTGAGCTGCTCCTTGAATACCGGCCCCAGCAGGAGCTTCTCACTGCCAACAGACTTTGGTGATTTCTTTGTAGAATTTAGAGAACACCTCAGAGCTAGATGTATACTTGGTGTCTAGAGCTGTAGGCTTATATATATATGTCACTTTGGAGTAAGGCTTTCCAAGAGGTTTTATTTATCTCACACTGAGAGGTAGAAGTAACAACACATGTGGGAAGTATACTAATATAGCTGAGATCATTTGGTAGTATTCAGTAACATTATAGAAAAACTTTGCGGCTCCCTCCCACAAACACTTCGGGTCATGTCATGTATTTAGCACATGTCTGGTCTGTCTTCTCCATCAGCGGCGGCCAATGATAGTCAGGCTTACATTTCCACATTTCCCATGACCTGGGAGCAAAGGGGAATCAAGATAGAGAGCTCCCCATCACTGCATGCAGACTTCATCCCTTCAATCGCAAACTGGTAAAGGTATCGTTTTAAGAGCTACTCATCCAAGACAGATGTCCCCCAGAAGATTCTGCTTAAAATCCCATTTTACCCCAGCTAAAACACCCTGCTCCTTTTCATCGTACCAAGCTCTACACCGGAGTGAGTGACTCAGTAAAGTAGGTCGTTTTTGCTGCTCACCCTTCCCCCCTCCCTAGAAACCCCCACTATGAACTGCTCCATGAGTTTACCTCCGTCTTTATCCATGACCTACATTGAGCAGGACCTTCTGGTTTTGGTTTTCTGCTCAGGGGTCGCCCTCAAACCCGAGGCGTGCATGCAGTGGGCTGCTGGTTTAAACATCTGCCCTTCTCTTGGGCTATATATGTAAGCTGCGAGAGCTGAGAGCTCCGAACGTTAATTTCGTGTATCTCATCACATATCTCTTATAATCCCTTTGCCTACCAATGTATCATCTTCTCTCAAGCATACGAAAACTAAGCGAACAATTTAAGGTTGGTTTAAAAAGGTATCAGTGTTTCTCCCAACAGAAGCTCTATATACATGTTATCAATGAAAATTACTCAATCACAAAAATGTGTCCATCTCGGTAATTTAAGACGGTTTACAGGTAAAGTGGGAGGACATACAGAGTATTCAGCCTGTCGGACCATCCTGCATACCAGGCAGTGCTCTCATTTAAACACACTGCCTGGCAAAGTGTTTAAAATACTCTTACTGAGCAACCCAGGTATAGGTTTCGCCACCTCCCCCAATACATCTTAATTCAGCCACCACTGCTGAACGCCAAAGGGAATGAACGTCTCTTTCTACCGAGGTATATGTGTTAGAATCTCCCTCAGATGCGCTAGGTGTGATATCAATGGGGCTGTTCGTCTGATGCTGAGACCAAATGGCATGCCTACATGTGTCCTCTCGGTTGATACCTCCACTTCTAGTTTTCACTGAGATACTTATTTCAGATACTAGTAACCGTGTTCTTATGAATGTGGGTGAATGGTGATCGATAGAGACCGATATGTAATGGTACATTGTACATGTATACTCTAGTATGTAATTCGCAGGTCTCTTTCTAAAGTCAAGTTTATGAAATTGAGGTTCAGGTGATCTGGTGATTGCTGCCCCCTGGGCTGCTCTCCTGAGCTGCTCCCCCTGGGCTGCTCCCCTGAGCTGCTCCCCCTGAGCTGCTCCCCCTGAGCTGCTCCCCCTGAGCTGCTCCTCCTTGGTACACACCGTCACAGATAGCTGTTTAACACCCAGCTGTTCATGTAGATCGTGGGTTACTCACAATTTAACGACGGCATAGCGCTTTAATATGCTATGCCCTTTGTCATCATGATGCATGAATCCAGCCCTGGTGAGTCTACTTGCCTGGGCTGCATTCAAACATCATGCCCACCTTATGGGTTTGACACCACCCTATAGGGTTGGTATGATGCAACCCTGACGAGTAGACATGCCAAGATTGCATCCACAATATGACATCAAAGGGGACAGCACAATAAATCGCTACACAGCTGATAAAGGGTTAATTGGCCGGGCCCTGGATCTCCTACACAAATATACATGCTCACACAGGGCAGTTCATTGCTGCCCCCTGTATAGTAAACAGCGGACCCCAGGTACGGCCATCACTGAGTCAATCTTGTGTAATGTTTAGTTGCTCTGCAAAGTGGGCCGGCTATTGGATGCTGCCGCTGGCACTGTGGCTATTACAGGCAACTTGAACAGCTCAGTGAGCAGGTCACTGTGGTGTCCAGATGTCCCGTGAGCTACTCATTGAAAGACATGCGGCGGCATACATAGACAAAACTCCACGTCATTGGCATTCATGCACATCATACTTCACGAGTCAGTGGCGGATCCAGGATTGTCTAGAGGGGGGTGGGGCCCAAACGTGGCCAATCTGGAATAACTGTCTTTTTCCCGTGAGCAAAGCGCAGCAGCCATACACGAGGACTTTAATTTTGATGGTCTAGATTTGAAATGGTGCATTCTCACCGATTTTAGCACAGAATATTTTTCTCTTTTTTTTTGGGGGGGGGGGCCAAGGCCCGTCGGGCCACCCCCCTGTATCCGCTAATGCGCCGAGTTGAAGCTGGGTCATATCACACGATGCCGAAGGCTGAGTGTGATATGACCCAGCTTCAACAAGTGATGTATGATGTACATGTATGTTAATAAGTGGGGTTTTGTGTTTATTACATGGCCCTACAGTCTTTAAATGAAGAAAATCCACAAATTTGGAGGCCATGGAGAATGGCTACACCATACTCCGTGGGGGTATGGAGTACGGAGCTCCCATAGGCTTAGCATAGAGAAGGCCGTACCACCATGTAATAAAGATATAGGTTTCGTTTCCAGTAAAATCATAATATTGCAAAAATCATAATATTGCAAGTAGCAATCTTAGAAGTAGCAGAAATATGTATTTAAAAACATAAAGTGTGTCAGCACTGATTTGCCACCTCCAGTCAGGTGACTAGAAATCAAAATCCTTTTCTTTTGTCTAAGATGACAACAGAGAAAAATCTCATCGAAGGGATTCTCTATGTCACAAAACAAGAGTTGATCATCTTGTCAGACGGGTGATGCAATGACAGAAGGGTACTATGACTACATTGATCCATCATGACTTTACCCATGCATCATGACGACCTATTTGACTGTGACGTATTCTTTAATAATGAGACTCAATGATGGACTACAATATATGTAGTTTAGTTCTTTTTGCTAAGAACGTTATTGAAGGGCATGCTCCTTTCCTCATTCAGATATAAGATAGTTACTAGAAAACCTGTAATGAGTACGTCATCAGTCATGACGTCATCCAATCTCTAGTGATGACGTACTGGCGGTAACCAATGTTATATAGGAGAGCTGTTGAAGAGCTCGCAAATGACCTCTTCTAGGATACCCTAAGATGATGCCTGGAGAAATACTCTCATTTTCAAATAGCTTTCAGAGTCCTTTCTGATTGGCAATTAATAGTTAAAGTTCTGGCTCTATATCAGGCTCCATATTCTAGTCTATTGAACCTGTTGGGCTCCCCGACATTCAGCAGACATGCATATCAGACTGTCAGTGATTATCAGTCCCTGGACAGCAGAAAGGTGCTCCAGGTGTAAGGCACCACGCACAGAAAGCTGGTCTCACATGCCACAGTCAGGCATATGTCTCCAAAAGCACCCTCATATGAAAGTCAGGCTGACTTTGACTGTAGAGACAGACTGTTTTGAGACTATCTCACAATTTTGAGACTATTTAGCCTGAAGGTTGCACGGTTGTCACAAAACTATATTTTGAGACTATCTTGCAATTTTGAGACTATCTAGCCTAGCAGACCCTCGTCTATGAGAGTTCAACATTGTCTGACTTTCGCACTCAAGGGTAGTCTGGCAATGCTGAACTGTACCTAGAGTGAGAGTACAGCTATCCCAGACTCTGGCTATCGAGAGTCCAGCCAAACTAGACTTCCTTATGGATGTGAGCCTAGCAATGCTGGACTTTGGCCTCAATGAAAGTCAGGCATAGCTGGATTCTCTTCTGTATAGTAAGACTACTGTAAACGTATATATTTTCGCGCATGTATATTTTCGCGATTTGGCTACAAAATGCAATTTCACGTGTACTTAAATTCGCGGATTTTGCAATGTTTTAGTAGTATGGCTACACTGGATAAATATTCACTGTGTACATATTTTCGCGGATTTTAAAATCCGCGAAAATCGCGAAAATATGTACAGCGCGAAATAAAGTACGTTTACAGTAGTTGCTTATTTGCATTGGGAGATAAAGAAATCCCATACAAAATGATAGTGTTGTCCTGAACAGCTAGGCAAGGGTCTACTATCACAGACTACCAGTCATATAGGTATGAAACAATATTGAGATACATGCATGTACCAACATAAGTCAGAGGTGATCCCGGAATCTTAATGTATATTTTCCAAATCCACAAGAATGGTTTCATATATCCTACGATTAAGCTCAATACTGTATTGTGGCCCCACCTGGTAGCAAACAAAGAAGGCTCAGGCTACCTGACCCTCATCCTAAAGACATTACCTGACTGTGGGGAGAAAGTCAGGCTGACTCTGGTATGAAGAATTGTCTTGCCTGACTGTCATTCAAGGATCAGGCTGACTCTCAAAAGGGAGTCACCTTATGGGAGTATCAAAGGAGGCTCAGATTAATGGAAGTGAAAGTCCAGCAGACTATCTCACCTGAGTCAGGCAGTGCCTGACCATGGGGAGAGTCCAGCTGACGCTCACTTTTTTCGTGTGTGTAATACTGCGAAACATCCCAAAATAGACAAACTTGCCAAGTAGGCCGGCTTCCCTACCAGTTGTCACTGCAGAGTGTTACATGTCCCATCCATGTTTACAGACAGCCCCAAATGTCTCATTTTACTGAGGAATTTTTTTTTGTCAACCCATACAACTGTAAAATATTTCCAATCATAATATCATCAACCCAGAAAGCTGTGAGGGATTTCTGTGACATCTCTGAAATGAATCCATATAAAGCATTTCAAGCAGTCACTTTCTATCCAATTTAGAGGCTATTTGTGTCCCATTGATTGCGTTGTAGCGGCTTCACTTTTGTGACCTATAATCTTTGTTTCCTCACAGTATTGTGTACATACTCAGACAGTGTTTTGTTATCACAGCCAATTGTACTACAGAAAACAGAATTGGAGGGGGGGCTCACCATTAACATCCATAGTGAAATGAATGACATATACAAGGAAGTTCCTCCCTTCTAAACAATAACCCCGTTTGGTAAGGGTTTATATATGGCAGTTAGTTGTAGATGGTGTGCCCATTTAGAAACCACCTGTGACTGGGAGTGGCGTTAAATCTATTAGGATATATCCTCTCTGTGTAACAATGATTGTGTATGGGTTGCGGGATGCGGTGGCTACTACTTACAAAAGGGGGTCTACCCCTTCCCACCAGGTGTCCCATTGACGCCCTGATTAGCCACCCCATCACTCCGTCTATCGTTCCTGTTAAACCTTTAAGGGCCGCATTGTACTTTAATGTGTTAATGTTATGACAGTTGCCGCCGTGGTACATGAGCACAGGCAGGGACGACCCTCCCTGCGGTGTTGATACACTTCCAAAGAATCAGCATTATCCATGGATGAAGCACTAGTGAGTAAACTAGCTGAATTCATGACAAAGGGCATAGCACATTAAGGCACTATGCGGTCCTTAATGGGTTAATGGTTGGCACTGAGCTGTAGGTGACAGTGGGACCTATATTTACCCCTCACCCCTCTACCTGCTACCCTCACCTGTAAGGTGTAACACCCACCTGTGTCCAGGTAACACACCTACAGATACCCACACCTGCACACATGCTATACAACAAAATGCACCATCCCTTTGTTTCGTTAAACCTCTTAGTGCGTCAAAGTGCTATATGAGTATATCATTTTGTCTGTGGGAGTGTATCCACCCCATACGATCGGTGTGATGCATAAACAGCAGCTCTGGCGAGGGATACATTCATGCATCATGACGATAGAAGATATGTAAGGCATTATGAAGTCCTCTGACATAAGGAGAGTATCTCCGATACCTGGAAACTCCCCATTGGATTGTGAATGTATTGATTTTTTTAATGTAGAATATAGAAAGGGTTGACACTTCCTAGCGGTGAAAAATGCCCAAACTTCATGTATCTAGTCCTGGAATCTTTTAAGACACAACACACTTAACAATAAATTTAGCCTGCTACATCGGCACGGTGCAAAACTGCAAATGAAGCACTGATACAATGATGCTATGTATAACCTAGGCCTACTTGGACGTCATGGGTTGAGCTGTTTCTGATTTAACCCATTTAATTGGACATTAACTGATTAAGGGAGTATTCTCAGCCTCCTCTTAGGACACAGATACAGTGTAAGACTTTGCGGGACAACTGAGGGAAGTGGTGAAACCATTTCTCAGCGCGCTTCCCTTATGCAGGGACGATGTGTATCTCTTCATCTTAGAGTGAGGAAGTACGGATACTGAGTCGGTAAATTACTTCAAGTAGCTCGTATACATCGTCACCTAGTATTCTGTAGAGCGGAGCCTATACTTAGAGACAGACCTACATCCTCCTCCACACCCTTACCCCTGTAACCCGACCCACCTTAACAGTCAGCTGGACACTGGTCACCCAGGTAATCATCCCGGCTGGGAAAGGTGTACTATAGGTGGGGGTATAGAGGAAGTAGTGGGAGGGGGAGATACATCAGAGGCGGCACCCTACCCTGCCCATCCCCGCCGCCCCTAAGCCCCTCACCTGTCAGCCCTACCACCCTGACCCCACAGGTAATAATAAGGACGCTGTAGGGATTACACACCAGCCTCCCTAACCCTATATAGTATTATAGTATAAGGGCCGCGTAGTGCTTTAATGCAGTATGGTCGTGGTCGTCATGATGCATGAATGCAGCCCCATGTGAGTAACTGTGCTGCATTCGAGCATCATATCGCCCCTATAGGGTCGACACACGTCCGAAGGGTCGGCATGATGCATGGATGCAGCCTTAGAGTGTGGACTCGCCAGGGCTGCACCCATGCATCATGACGACAATCTGCATGACATATTAAAGTACGATGGAGCCCTTGACGGGCTAACTACCTCTTGTTGCTCTTTTCCCAGGCGTCTTCAGAGGAGGGGGCTGGGGTGAATAGGAACCCCGCGGGGTACCCCTGACCCCCCGCTGGTGGGGCACAAAGGGGCAGCAGGGGGGCTGAGGGGGTGTATGCCCACCATCCTTACAGGCCTTACAGGGCATTAGCAGGTATTTACACGCAATCGATACGTGAGCCGCGCCAGGTGAGTAGGATGCACAGGGAGGGGGGAGGGGGAGAAGTGAAATCGGAGGTCGTATACCCTCACAGGGTGCTTACTCCTTGTCATCACATTGAGACATTGTAGGATTTAACCAGGGAGAGTTGTGTAATGTTGGACTTAGTTTGGTTAAAATTCCTACACACTGTCAGGTAAAAGCCTAAACTAGAAGGCAGATATAAGAACGACCAGACTGTGTTGTGACGCTTTTAACCTATAAAAGAGGGATGACTTTCTTTGCCCATTCTCGGACTCCCAGCCCAATTCCACCTCCCTCAAGATAGGGATCCCCCGTTGTTACAAAATGGGCAATCCCTAAAAGGCATAGGTTGTCGAGCCTTAATCTTTTGATATTAACACCTAAACAGCAATGGTAGTAGGTCAAACGTTGCTGATGAGAAACAACAGACGGGAACCACTGCTGTGCACCCATTGAGGGGACTCCATATATACGTACAGCCACTTTATATAACAGCTTTTACTTTTTATCAGATACCGTTTGATGTTGTTTCAAATGATTATTCCTAATTAGTGGCCTAATTAGAAGGGGCTGCATTTAGCCTGCTATAGGGCTGGTATAAATCATACTTGGCCACTTAACCATTTAAGGACCACATAGTGCTTTAATACAATATGCCCGTCATCATCCTAATGTATGAATGCGGCCCTGGTGAGCAGCTCGGCAGCATTGTATTCATACATTCATGCTGACTCAATGGGGTTGATATACTCCCAAGGGGTCGGTACGATGGTGCATGGATGCGGCCCTGGAGTGTAGGCTCTGCAGGGTTGCATTCATTCACTGTGACGACAAAGGGCGTAGCATGTTAAAGTACCATGCGGCCCTTAAAGGGTTATAGACCAGGGCCAAAAGTCTGGGAGATAACATCAGTAATTAAAGCACCGCCCACGACTGCAGCCGCTTCTGATATAAAAAGAAAAAAAGTGTCTGCATGTCCTCAACCTAACCATTCAATTCGATAAGAGGCGATGCAGGATCTATATATAATATAGAAATGGGCAAAGGTGTGCTTAGCTGTTTATAGACGACATAGCGCTTAAATTACACAAAGGCCATACATGAATAAAGTCATGCCGATCGACCCTTGGAGATTGTATCAACTGCAATCATGCATCATGACCACAAATAAGCACAATGCATTAAAGCAGGGGCGGATCCAGAGGGGGGGTTCTGGGGGTCAGGACCCCCCCCTTTTGGAAAAAGATTTAGTTTATTTTAATGATAATTTGATCCGCCGCGAGTCGCGGCGCGTCACTTTTTCGGTACTTTGGTGTTTGGTGGACCCCCCCCTTTTCAAATTCCTGGGTCCGCCCCTGTAAAGCACTATGTGGCCCTTGAAGGGTTAGCAGGCTGCCCCCCTACTATGCGCTCAGTCGGCGACTGCATAATAAGCCCATAATAAAGCTAAGGGGTAGACAGTCAGGACCCCTGGTTGTAGTAATTACAAGGTAATTAGTGTAATTAAGTCGTTATTACCAGCGGCTGTCCCTCTCTTGAATTTAACCTGCTTATATATAGGTGTACATGTATATACATACAGTATAGCATGGATTATGGTTTACTCACTGTGATTTACTTCTGAAATTGTTAATATTGTGTACTTTTATTTCTATGAGTGAACCCATAATCCATAGAACACAGCACTAGTCCGTACATTTGCTGACCACATGGTTTATTGATATATTGCTAACAAGGAATCAGCATGGTCGAAATACAAGAAACAAGGCTGAACTCGATCAACGGCCGAAGCAGTCGGGCGCATTATTTCAATCATTACATGCAAACAAGCGTTGGCAAGAGAACCAAAAACATCTACATGCATGTATTTTGAATACCCTGTTCGTTTTTTAGCACAGATACAATACCAAATTAGATATCCTTAACGTGGTTACAATGTCACCAAGGTCTACTGAAAGTACCGATAACCTTTCCAGGGCTCTCAGACACGGCCTACAATTATAGAGCATCTGGAGGAGTCCTGAAACTGGGTCTAACGACAACTAAGGGGAAAATAACCTGCTGTTATTAGCGTGTAAAACATTCACATGAATCGAAAGGGTGTATTTTGGAATGATGCTCGTATATCAATGTGGATCACAGCAGGCTATATAGATGGTCATGGTTCTTTTTGTGTCGCCTTTCTTTTTGTGTGCCGTGTTTGTATGTTGTGTTGTGAACTTCAACTTGAACCTAAACAACAACAACAACAACATCAACAACAACAACAGAATTGTCTACGGCGTAGCCTGCTTATCAGTTTCTTGATTTTGTGATACAGCATTTAGTTAAAAATAGCTATGTTTTTAACGATATATATACTTCTAGATTAGCAGATAGCTAGAGGTATGGGTATAGACCCCTAAAATCGACATGGCGACATGGGCCTTTCTTAAAATCGACATGGCAACATGGGCATTTCTCAAAATCGACATGGGACATGGCCAGTTAAGTGACATGTGACATGGGCATTTCTTAAAATCGACATGTGACATTGGGCTTAGTGACATGGAAAAAGAATATCATAGAGTGAGGTAGGCTACCAAAACCATTCCTCAAATATGGTCACTGTGGGTTTTAAAGTTCAAAAATTTTCCTATGCCCCAAGACTCCTATTTTCAACTGTCTATATGCCTCTAAATTACTTTCGTTAGTGACACTAGTGACATGGCTTTTTCCTTAATGACATGTGACATGGCCATTTCTTAAAATCGACATGCGACATGGGGACCCCCCCCCCCCCCCATCTAACCCCCCAAGAGGTACAACCATATCCGTCCTATCCGTAACCCTTTTGGTCATGTTAACAGAAAAATCCTAGCTTTATAGTTGCTTCTGCCCTAGTAGTCCATAATATACACCCCACCCCTTGGCTGGATGGAGGGTGCTACTAGTATCAGCCTACGTATATAGCTCTACCCCTAGGGGTGTAGGGCAGATAAGCGGGTAGCACGACATAGACCCCCCATTGTGGTCCCTACCCGACCTTCTGTGCACTGCCAGGTAAAAAGTCACCTGTCCAACATTACCTTCAAGGTGAGTAATAGAGACATCAGCCTGGGGGCTGGTATAGCCCTTTAAAGGCTGCATAGTGCATTAATGCAGTACGCCCTTTGTTTTCATCATGTATGAATGCAGCCCTCGTGAATAGACTCACCAGGGCTGCATTCATGCATTATTATGACCCTTTCGGACTGTATCAACCCTGGTCGGTATGATGGCTGAATGCAGCCCTGGTGAGTAACTCGCCAGGGCTGCCTTCATTCACCATGACGACAGAGGACATAATGCATTAAAGCACCATGCGGTCCTTAAAAGGCTAGACAAAAATCAGGACCTCTCCCTTGCACCAACACCCTCCTTACTACATGCGCTCTGTTTGTTGCCTTAATTGGTGACTCCCTACACCGTGGTGAGGGGGGTGTATATGCTTGCCATTAAACGCCGAGGCTCCAAGTATGGAATTAGCTTATATGTTATGGGAATTCGCAGTGTGGTGTCTTTACTAGTTCACAAACTGCCCTTAAAAGGATTTGGAATTAAAATGACCATTGAGGTGTCTCCATCAAATTTCTGCTTCCAGCAATAATTGCAGAACTATCAAAGAAGTACTCCCTCCCCCTTCTTGATACATACATGTACATATCCAAAAAAATACATTTTTCTTATTTTAAGAATATAAGTTAACAATCTCGTGTGGCTGGCAAACGACCAGTTTATAAGAAATTGTTAGCCACGTGAGATTATTTTTCTTATTTTATTAATATGAGAAAAATTACGCTTAACTCTCTGCCCTTTTGTAATCCACCCACCCACCATACATGTATGTGTCTATCGCTGTCTACCTCTCCTTTTATATATTCATGAATGTCTTCTTTTTTTAGGTTTTGGCTAAGGTTTCCTCTTTCCAATTAGTTTTCTTGGTAAAGGCCAAGTCTATATCAATGCACTGGTCTCTCTGGTGCACAGCGGGCAACCAAACGACCCCCTTGCAATGCCCACCGAGCCCAGCCAAAAAGGCATGTGCAGATCCAGTCCAGGCTATTAACCCTTTAAGGGCCGCAGAGTACCTTAGTATGCTATGCCCTTTGCCAGCATGATGCATGAATGCAGCCTTGGCATGTTAACTCGCCATGGTTGCATCATGCCGACCCTTCAGGGTTGATACGCTCCAACAGGGTCGGCATAATGCATTCACGCATCATGCCCACCTAGGTCATTAAAACAATGTGTGGTTCTTAAATGATTAAGGGGAAGGGTCATGAGCATCAAGTGCTGCCCACCTGTATGCTCCTTTGTCATCAAGGGTACAGGTTTTTAGCAGTTTTTAACACCATTAGCAGTGAGGGTATGTGTCACCTGATCCCACCTAGTGGTGCAGGTTTTGTCACTAGACACATGCTTCTCACAGTTTGTCTACATGTTTGGACAAAGCCCCTTTGGGGGGTCCCAGTCTAGCACCCTTGACTCCCAGGTCTTGACTCCCTACCTGTGACCTTTGATCTATCCATGGGGATCCCCTAACGGGACCCTTTGTTAAGTCCCTCTTACTACCTGGGAGATGTACACTGGAGTATACCAACTAGTAAGGCGTCAGACGGTGCAAGTGCATTCAGTGATCTAGACACAACTTAATCACCTGTAGGTTCGGAGGTCAGACCTCAGACATACACATACAGATATCATTCGTGCAACATTATGATAAAATCAAGGTAGAGAATGAATGTGATGGGTAACAGCATTGATTTCAGTGGCTTTGTTTTTTGCGTTCTATTTGCAACGTCAGAGTATTGTTATATACCATGCCCTTTAACTATAATTGCTGGACTGTTAAGAAAAGATCTTGTCTGGTTTTCTGTGAGTTCTCTTCAAACTCAACTTAAGAAAATATCTTTTGAATCTCCAATGCACATTTTTCATTTTCTACTCACTCCCCTCAGCCTCACCCACGTCTGTCTGTTATTCTGGACATGGGGCAGTCTACTATAGTAGATATGTCTAAACACTAATGGTATGCTGACCATGTTGATGTGGTCATTTGGTGGGTATTGTTATACCCTCGGGTTGTATAGGACTCTGTGGTCAAAGGCTATACGCCCTGACCACAACTAGTAAGCCTCCCACACACAGTAGTCATCAATACTGTATTGGGCGCAGGGAGCAGGAGAAGGACCTACTCACCGAGGTTCTATGCAGAACTACTACCCAGGGCCAACGAAAATAAGGTTGTGTTCAGGTAACATGGCCAAACGAATAAGGCATGTAGGTTGGTTTACATCTTTTTTTTTCTTTTTTTTTTTATTATAAATTTAAGGATGATTTGGTAGATTTGACACATAATTTACCATATTGGGGTCTACTTTTCCCCATAAGAAGGTCCACATAAACTTAGGGTTGGATCAGAATAATAGGGTAGGTCGGGCTATCCTAATACAACCGTTTTTATGCATATGGAATAGGTACGCCCCATTGATGAGCTGGTTAGTGAGCTGCTCGTTGTGGTCAATACAGCAAAGGTATGGCATTGTGATGTCGGCAAGGGGACCTAGTAACCATTTAAGTGCCGCATAGTGACTTAATGGAGTACTGGTCTTTTGTCGTCATGATGCATGCATCATGCCGACCCTACCGGATTAATACCAAAGAGTCGGCACGATGCATGCATGCAGCCCTTGGGGGTACCAGGGCTGCATGCATGTATCATGACGGCAAAGGTCATAATGCATTAAGTTACTATGCGGCACTTAAAGATCTGGGGTTAAAGGGCAACCAGAGGTACATGAATGTATGTAGAATAGCAGATATCTGGGATTGCTAATGAGTCAATGGACGTGCTAACCTATTTTGTCCATAATCAGCTACTCTCACAGTGAGCCATTACAGTAATTGATATGCTCTTAGCAGACCCATATACAACACCCTCAGAAAAGTGAGAGTCATTGTCGCTAAAACTACCCTCACCTGAGAGTCAGGCAGTGTCTGACCCTCAGGTGAGGGTAGTTTTAGCGACAATGACTCTCACTTTTCTGTGTGTGAAGGCATATGGAGTCTAGAAGGGAGCTCACTATCTTCCCTGTCAATCTTAAGAAATGCTCACTCATATCCTTGTCGCTATATTTTATTCCTCACTTCATTTGTCACTATAACTTTCGATTTTCAGAAAAGGCCATGTCACCATGGCAAATCTAGGGGTCTACCCCCGTAGTGAATTCTATTGAATTTTGGAAATTTTAATTTGGCAGAAGATAATACTATAATGTAGAGCCTTTTAACAGGTTCCAATATGTTGATGTTGTATTTGTTTGTTTACTACAGGATGTCTATCAACACCAAAACTAGGAGTCTGCACTTACCAATCCCCCAGTAAAAGTTAGATTTTTCTTTGTCTTCGTTTATGGACACTTTTTCATTAAAAACACCCTGCAGTGGCCAATGTAGGCCACTCTTTGTGTCAGTGTGGACGGTGCTGGAAAGGGGTATGTGTGTACTTGAAGTTTGAAGGTTGTCTCTCTCCCACCTCCCCTATCCCTCCCCACCCCCGCAGGCTACAGACCTACGTACAGTACGTAGACGCCCTAACTTTTGTTTCAATGTTTGACATGTCAATTCTCAGTAACTAGACGTAACAGGCGTCACAACCGCCCCCTGGAGGGACTTGCCCCCTCCTCCACTTTCTAGCAGGCATGGAGATTCAGCAGACTTCATCCTAAAGCCCATTAGAGTCCCAGTTCCCCTTTCAGATTTGTTTATACTCAGATTGGGCATGGTGCTATAGTTTAACCCTTTAAGGGCCGCATTGTGCTTTAATGTGCTATTTCCTTTGTCGCCATGATGCATGACTGCATCCCTGGCGAGTTATTCATGCATCATTCTGACTCTTCAAGAGTGTATCAAGAACATTAACGAATGCAGGTCTAGGCAGTAGACTCACCAGAGCATTCATGGATCATGACAACAAAGGGCATCGCATATTAAATCACGATGCGGTCCTTAAGGGTTACCAGCGTGGTTTCCACTCTACGCTATGTCTGGGTGGTCTAGCTCTGTATAGGACCTGCCCACACAGATGGTAAAGTTACCTCAATTCCCGTACTCTAATTACCCCAGGGTCGTGGTCCCGTCAGTCACTGTTTAAAGCAACAAAGAGGCTTTTTATGCATAACCTCTGAAGGAAGATATGGTTTGTATACAACCACAAATTATATATATTAACCCTTTAAGGGGCACATAGTGTTTTAATTAATGCACTATAGCATTTGTCGCCATGATACATAAATACAGTCCCGGAGAGCAAACTCGCCAGAGCTGCATTCATATATCATACCTGTCCTATAGGTTTGATACACTCGTGAAAGGTCGACATGGTGCACTGGTCAACACATTGCCAACAATTTACTCACCAGCACTGTGTTGGTGAACCATTACGACAAATGTTACCTTAAAACAACATGCTGTCGCAAAAGGGCAAAACTGAAAAGAGAACATACACTATACCTTAAGTGAGGGACAACTATATACCATGATAGAGGTAACTCACCAGTGTATGATTGTGGGGTAATCGCAAAGTCAATCATTCCCGTTGACAACTTACCTGTAAAAGAGGAAGATTGGCACATAAACATACAGGTGTATACAGGTGGTAAACAATGCTGGTATTCACGGGCCCTGACTTCCAGTGTGGAGGGCAGCGGTATGGGCATAGGGCAGACTATAGACATTCAGAAGACCTAAAAGAAGTTATGTTTGGGTCTTTGGCTATAAACACTCCCGCTGCTTTTTTGGGGGGTATTTTTGATGGCAAGAAGAGACAATGTTTTAGGGCCACAACTGGGTGATTTATCTTCAGAATGCAGGCTACCGATATTGGCTACCGATATATCTATCATGCAAAACAATCATGTTTTAACAGTGGATCTATATCTACACAGTATATCACAATTGACCATGTTACCTGAACACAACAATTCTTTTCTTGGCCTAACATTTTCAATGATGAATTATCAAAATGTCTCTATGCAATAAACGCTGTTGCTGTATTTTATCTTCTGATATTTCATATCATAAGAAAACCCTACTTTAGTTCATTACTGAGTCTTAAATGACAATCTGTCTGCTAACATTGATTTAAACCCAACTTCGGACGACCTTTGTCCCTCTTTGTACAGTCTTGAGGGGTGGCTTTTGCCCTGAGGGCTATTCGAATTAGGTCAGGTCTTGTGAGTTATTTTTCTATTCGGTTATTCTATCAGCTATCTTGTACAATACAGAAATGTCTACCAATCATAGTGGTCCTCTTTATGATATACCAGAAGGCTGTCAATACTAAATCAACGTGCGCATAATTACAACAGCAAATATTGTATCTATAAGCCATTACTAGTTGCCAGTTTCCTGTAGTAACATCAACACTCATTGAGGAACCTGTCAGGCAAATTAGTCAATAAATCTCTAAATCATACAACAAATTACACAATAAATCTTGAAAGAAATGCTAAATGGTATATGCTTCAATTGTACAAACCGTTTAGGTTAAATGATATGCCATAACTTACAAAATCCATAAAGTATTGAAACATAAATGCATAGAACTGATTGATTTACACCTCCCCCTCCTGCTTGGTACAATAAACAGACAATGAAAACTGCAGTGTATATCTACAAATATACCTTAGCTGAAATGACTAAGAGTTGAACTATGTATAGACAATGAAGATTAAAGGTTATGTACTTGTATTGTATGACAGGCCAGCCTTGTAGGAGGAGCCACGTTGGGTCATGTTTACAACGAGTTAATATGCACGTGTGGTCATGTCAGGGCATGGGGGGCATGCCTGTCTCTCACCCTGTTGTCCTGCGTGTGGATACTGTTAACCCTTTAAGGGTACCATAGTGCTGTAATGTATCATGACCTTTGTCGTCATGATGCATGATGCAGCCTTGGGAAGTCTACTCGACAGGACTGCATTCATGCATCATACCGAGAGGAGTGTATCGACCCCATAGGACCGGCATGATGAATGGATACAGCCCTGGCGAGTAGACTCGCACAATGATACTGCATTGTAATAAGGGATTAAAGCACAATGCGCCCCTGAAACTGTTAAACCAAAACTGATTTCGTGTCGTTATGATAAGTATTCTCACCCAGGTCGTAATGCCGAAAAGGGTAGATAAAATAAATTGGGAAGAGATTTTGTTTAACTAATAAAAAGGAAGGACAGACTGCAATAAGGACATGGAGAAGACACATTTAAAAAAGAAAAAATATAAGAAGATAATAGCATATAGTGGAGCAGCTAGGGAAATCATGAGTATATATAAGCTGAGGTGAGGTTTTGGTTAGGGTTGTCCCCCCCCGGCCTCCCCCTGCTTGTTGGTGCTGTATGGGCTGATGATGGATGCAGGGCGGGTTAGAGACTAGAGATAATCCGGGGGGAGATGTTCCATGCTCCACGGCGCGGGTTATAGCCTGACACCCTACCCCTAATCCCTATCTCTGTGCGTAGACCCTTCTCCAGGGTCTTCACGAGCAACCAACGCCCTGTGGTATGCACCTCCCATATATACTGGTGCACCCCACACAAGCCAACCACAACACACCTTAGGCCAAGGAGGAAAATTGTGTTCAGACAACAAGCCAAAAAAAACGATGGTAGGTGGGTCTTTTTTTTTACAATTGTTTTAATACTGATTTGGTGAATTTAGTATGCTATCGGGACAGACTGGTGCTGGGGGTGTGTTAGACTGGCCTGCCTCAGTGAGAACTGTACTCCGTCACCACTACCCCCTCCACCTCCTCCTCCCCTCCCCTGGTTGTTCCCACTAGAATTAGACAGTTGAGAAAAGTATAGTTGAGAAAAGTAAATTTTGTCTTTATTCAAATTCTAGGACTTGAGCAAGTCTAGGGGTGTGTATATGTGGAAGTGGAGATTGCATCAGCAATAAGGGTAGTTTATCACCCTCGTGCAATGACATTGTTTCTGCCGCTTTAGCTGAAAAAAAAAATTCTCAATCTTACTTTTTGGAAATTCTAAATGGATATTTTGGAAACATAGAAGAGGGTAATACCTCTGCTATACTGAAGTGTCCAACGAATATGGGCGCTTTCGCTGCCCTCAGCCTAAAATCCATAGAAAAGCGGATGTTTTGAAAAGCGTGAATGTGGGTAAAGTCGCCTTTACACCTGGAGTGCGGGGATACAGGGATGGATAAGGGGCGGGCATGGAGGAGGTGTATATCACGGTGATAAGGCGTTTACTGCTCGTGCATCATATCCCTAATCTTGTTTCCCTGATGACTCTGGTGAGCAGCTCAGCAAACCGTGAGCTGCTCGTCTGGTCCGTGTCAAATGCTCATAAAATGTATGCTACAGTATAGTGGTGTTGGAGAATTTAGTAAGGGTTTAATCCTTTCATACATTATGCTATTCATCATGATGATGCATTATACAGTCCAGTTGAGTTGCACTAAGGCACCATGATAACCCTATGGGGTTATAGTAGGCTCAGATTATGGGTCAAACACCAGCTCATTATATATGGGATTAGCTGTAGCTTTGTCATTTATAAAAGGTTTGTTGGGACTGCCAAAATAAAAGAATATTCTTACATAATTCAAATATCATTAAGTTAAGTTAACATAGGATATGGTCAGGCTATATAGAATGGCCTAGAGTTTTCTAAATGTGTGTGTGTGTGTGTGCGGGGGGAGGGGGGTACTCTGCCCCCACGTCTAGAATCAGGGGGACCCTCCCCCCATTTTTTTCCTTGACACCCCAAATTGATATATTATATCTATTCAGTCGTGTATAGGGATATATGCCAACAACCCTATATACCTTCTATAGCCATTCAAAAGCAAACCATGTCAGAATACCTTTCCCTATACAGGTTCTACAATCTGTGTTCCCAGCACAAAGACTAGCCCGGGCCAACCAGTGCCTTTGTAAAACACTCGGGGTGGGCCGTGTTGGGTAGAGTATCCGACCCTTCATGTGTTTAGCTGTATTTGTAAACATTTTAGCTGTATCATCCATCATTCCTCAACGTCAGGACGAACAGGGCTAATCCCTGACCAAATATTGAACCAGTGACCCCTGTCTGACATTGGGTCTACGTTTGACCCCACTGGGTTCAAATTGGGTCACTGGAGAGTGGGCTAGACTCTATGTATATTTTAACCCTTTACTGTTTGGTTTTTGTAAGGGGATTTTGCCTTAGATCATTATGTATCCTTACATTTAGATCAATACTCCTGTGTTCAGGGAGAAAATCTGTCAAAGGTGCCATTATCAGGAGTGAATATTGTTAATAACAATATTTGCAAATTAAGGACAGGTGTGTGTCTTTTAGCGACATTCTCACCTAGATCTTTTTTAACACTGACCCAGTCAGATGACGAGTGGTATGTTACTAGTGAGGGTTAGGCTTACTTACAAATAATAAACGTAATAGTAAATACGTCGAAATGAGAATCGCACACAAACCTTGATACTGGGAAATGAGTTATCATTTCAGTACATGAACCCCAGGTCAGTGGACTATAACTTTGGTGTCTGGGGTTTTACAACCCTACTTTACAGTGTGAAGATCAAAGGCTGATCCTCCAGGCGGGGTATAGCCTCCTAGACCTGGTGAAGCACACCTGGAGGGGGGGGGGGTACTCAGTATAGGATGGGTATCATTAGCTGGAATGTAGCATCTGAGAACTGATATAGGAATAAAGGGACTTAACATTTTATAAATGACTGGAGCAAGCTATATCATTACAAAGTAGCCTAATGCTAAATGGATGGTGGCTCCTACTAAACGGGGCTGTCATCTTACTTAAATTTCAATTTGAGAGATTCTTATTCTGTATATCTCAATGAACATCAACTTAATGAATACGAATATATTTGTTCTCATTGGATAACAGAATGATGCCTCCTTGGAATATAGGGGGTAGTAAAACAATGTACCTTCTCAGGGGATTTTCCAATGCCGAAATAGTAGGGCCTGTAGTTTCTAAGGTAAAAAGAAGTAGTGCCCCAACGACCTAAGGGGTAGAGAGGGGTGAGTGCCCCCACACCCCTGGATCCCTACCTCTCACCTGGAGGGCATACCACACCCACACGGTGCAGGCTGCGTCAGGGCTTGATATCTTTATAATGATGGAGGATCCTAGAGAAACTGTGTGATGTGTTGTGGGCCTGTGTGAGCTGCACGCGTTGGGGAGATGTATACACTGTAGGTGTTTCCTTGAGTGTCCTATATATAAGATATTGGTGTTCTGCTTCAAACGATCAGGTTCTGTAAGTGTGTGTACTAAATGTTTTAGGATGCCTTCAAGCAATCAGCGCAGTGCTAGCAAGTAAATCGCAGGCATTGCTTCCATGCTTTATGTCCCATAGGATGGGCATGAGGTACTCGCCAGGCATCATGGCGACAAAGGACATGTAATTATGATCAAAACAATATCTGAAAATTCTTAAAGGTTTATGGCAATCATTCCTGGGTTAGATAAAGCTCCATGGTGGTATTATGGAGAGTATATTAAACAGATGTGCGGTCTCAGAAATATTACTATAATTGGACAGTAGTTACAGGCTCAGTCGCAATTATCATGAGCACATTACACTCGAAGTTGGCACATGTATACATAACACATTATACCACTGAAGTACCTCTATATGTAGACCCACATAAAATATAGACCAAACAGGGTCCAATATATCACAGGCCACCTCTGCAGGTAACTGCCTAGGGATGCCTTGGAGACCAGAGTGATTACTCTGCAGGGGATTCCAATTCTCCAGGGGGGAGTACAGGAGGGTGCATATGAGGGAGTGGTCATATTTGAGCAACAAGGGGGTGTGGGGTGATGGATTAAGGGGGGGGGGGTTGAGACAAAATATATTTGGATACGTTACACTGTTAGAAGTAACCACTGTACATTTACAGCAAAATGTGCTGGCAGTTTTGGTTCCAGCACATTTTGCTGTAAATTTACAGCAACTCAGTTGCTGTAATTTAAACAGAAGAATGTGCTGTAATTTTACAGTATATTTTTCTGTTCAATTACAGCAAAATCTACTGGAACCAAAACTGCCAGCACATTTTGCTGTAAATTTACAGTATATTGTATGCTGTAATTTAACAGCAGAAAGTACTGTAAATGCTATAAGTTGAGTTTTTTATCATTAAAAATTGTTATTATCAATTGATCTCAATTGATATGCATGGAGAGAACCTTCCTGCATTACTTCAGTTGTATTATGTATAAAAAAACATTACACAATGTAATGGTTTTAATATCTATCCAGCTAAACTGTATGTGATACCAGCACTACACAGTTCAGACAGTTAAGGATTTAATATTTCCACAGATGTGGTATCTACTGTATACTTTTGCTGATATCTGCATTATTTGACACATTTCTACAAGTTGAAATACTTTGTACAATATCTTGCTGAAGTTTCTCTCACACATTCTTATTTTACTATGTTTTGACAGACAGGGGGGCTTTATTTACCCCCCAAAATACAGTGTGTACAAGAATTGTCACAGGAAATGATATAGTGCTGTCACCATGTGGCAGAAATCTACAGATCATGTGCTGTAAATTTACAGCAACATTACTGTAAATATGATTTACAGCACAGAAGTCGGTAAATATACAGCAAATAGTTCTGTATTTCCGACTACAGCAAAATGTTCTGTAAATTTACAGTATATTTTGCTGTAAACTAACAGTAACTATTTACAGTGTAGGTCCCTCTTGGTGGGTCACCAAAAAATCACCCGTATAAATTTAGTGACAAAGCCAGCGCTTAACTTCATAGATAAAAGGGGTCGGCTGCAATAGATTTTTGTAAGTTCCCTCGACCCCCTCTTATTCTTTAAAATGACCACCCCCTTATTTACCTTATATACCTGTAAGGCATACCTGTGCTGCCCCACCGTGGAAGATAATTAAAACAATATTCCGCGATACCTGGGAGGAATTCCCTGGGGAGTACAGTCCGCCGACACTAGACCCCCGCGTATCAATCTCCCATCGTGTTTCATACCGGGAATTACCTGGAAATGGAACTCCATGGGTGGGGAGGGCATGGGTGTGGGGAGAGTTAGGGCAAGCCCTCCAGTGGTCCACTGTCTAGGTGTATTACTTCTTTTCTGGCTAGATAGTCCCCCCATGAAGCCAAACTCTGCACCCTATAGCCTTCATCTCTGGAGTACCCCTACCTGGCCACACCCCATCCCCCCCTCCAGTGCCCCACGGTCTGGACGCACCCTCCCTTGAGCCGAGTCATCATTGCCTGACTTAACCCCTAAGGGCCGCATGATGTTTAAAAGTTCTGAACCCTTTGTCGCAATGATGCATGAATGCAGCACTGGCGAGTAGCTCGCTAGTGTTGCATTCAAGCATCACGCCGACCGAACGAGATTGATATCCTCCCCTGGGCTGGGTCCGTTTGTATCTATTATATGTCGTTTATCCATAACATCTTCAATAATATATTTAGAGATCACCTTTACTGGTTACATATAACACAGGTACACATGCATAAGTACATACTTGATACATCTATACCTGCATACGTCTTTTAATAACTTTTGTTGAAATATGGGCAATGATCCACCATTCTACATACAAACACCAAAGAATCAATTTGCATAATCAATCCAGATGAGCATGTGAAGGACCATTTCGCATTTCAACAGGTCTCTGCATGGGTCACCTTCTGCTAATGACACCGACCTCACCACAGTTAAAATAAAGCTCTACCTTCTGCTGATGACACAGACCTCACCACAGTTAAAATAAAGCTCTACCTTCTGCTGATGACACAGACATCACCACAGTTAAAATAAAGCTCTACCTTCTGCTGATGACACAGACATCACCACAGTTAACTAAAGCTCTACCTTCTGCTGATGACACAGACATCACCATAGTTTAACTAAAGCTCTACCTTCTGCTGATGACACAGACCTCACCACAGTTTAACTAAAGCTCTACCTTCTGCTGATGACACAGACCTCACCACAGTTTAACTAAAGCTCTACCTTCTGCTGATGACACAGACATCACCATAGTTTAACTAAAGCTCTACCTTCTGCTGATGACACAGACCTCACCACAGTTTAACTAAAGCTCTACCTTCTGCTGATGACACAGACCTCACCACAGTTAAAATAAAGCTCTACCTTCTGCTGATGACACAGACCTCACCACAGTTAACTAAAGCTCTGCTGGAGTGGGTTTCCAGTACTTGGACCCATCCCAGACCCATCACCCTACCCCCTGCAGCGACGTAGGGGGCAGCCTAGAAGTCTCCAGGAACTGTTCCTGGGAACATCCACAGGGGAGGGAGCTCGTCATGTGAGGTCTGCAGTAAATGGTCTGCGTTTGCGGCATGTGTGGGCCAGTGCTGGACATTGTTCATATCTTCTTTTACATCATTGTAAACATTCCTCATTTCATGAACAATTTCAGCAGGGATCCGAAAATATAACGTTGCTGGGAACATTTTCTTGATGATCATCATAAGGGCGGAGTTGTCATTTTCTAACTCAACAGGAGGGGTGGGGGAATCCACAGAAGACCGAATTTCTTCGAGCCCCCCCCCCTCCCAAGGAAGGATTCAAATGTGTCGCTGTGGACCCCTATCGGTATAGATGGTAACGCACTGGCATTTTTCGACAAAAGGAGGTGAAATGCTGTTGGTCCCCGCCTTCAAGGAATCCAAATGCTTTTGGTTCCTCTCTTCCAAATTCCAAACCCCTCCATGCTGTGGAGAAATGACCACTCCCTAAGGTAACATAACATGTATTAGCATTCCTCATTAGGTGATCTATTGCTTCATACATACCCTAAGTTTACATACAAACCTCCATCACGTGTGAACATCATTCATTCCCCCTATAGGGGGCCAGATTTAACTAGTTATAACCTCATCACCTAGAGGGTTAATAAAGTGCAGGCAGGTCTGTGTAAGAAACACGGGTTCCCACCGTGCTACAGCAATGTTCCCACACACACACATACAGCCACCAATCAGCAACACATCACGTGACCCTATCACGTGGGCAGGCAGCGGTCAGCAGCTGACCACTGATGGTGGCCACCTGGCGGACAGTGCCCCCAGCACCTATTAACCCTTTAAGGGCCGCATGGTGCTGCAATGTACTATGCCCTCACTCCTGAATGCAGCCCAGGTAAGCATCCCTGCCATGCATCATGCCGACCCCTCACGAGTGTATCGACCCTGTAGAGTTGGCATGATGCTTGAATGCAGAACTGGCAAGTCAATCACCACGACTGCATTCATGTATCATGACGATAAAGGGCATGATACATTAAAGCACTATGCGCCCCTAGCCCCCTATTAACCCGTACCGACCTCTCTGATCCTGTATGGACCTACCCCTAGGGCCCCCAGGGTACCCCCACCCCCAGCACTCACCACAGGTGACTTCACACAGGCCGCCACACCCCCAGGTATACCATGTCCACCCCTGTCTATATACACCTGGAACCTTGAGTTTGAATTTTGTTCCCATTTTAGAATTTGCTGTATTTGAATATTTGCTTAATTTACTACCAATTTTGTTTAGATTTACTATATTTGATTATATACCTAGAGGTTTCTAGTTTAGATTTGATACCAATAATTCATAGCAATGTTAGTGTTGACAGAATGGTTCCTACAACAGTCAGGGGCATATATGCATCATCCAAACCACTATCCAAGGAGGTAGCCCACCAGCAAAGTGTATCTAATCTCATAAACTGTGTTACCCTCTCTAACATTACACTTAATAGCATGATAACATATTAGCCAGTCGCCAAGACAGGCATAACCAACCTAACATCTTGCTAGCTATTCCAAATTAAGAAAACACCAAAAGTAAAAATTCTTCTAGTATAGGGGACATACCTTCATAAGGCTGTTTCTTGGTAATACAGGCAATAGCCTTCATCAGACATGATAAAAAAACAATTAAAAAAATATATATGCAAGGCTCCTGCACACATGATTGCTCATTCAGATATAAAGGTCATACATAATCTAAATATACTTTTTGCGATAATCTTACACTGTATGATATAAGATATATTTATGACTCAATACCAAATGAATACTCAAATCCAAATGGAAACTGCAACTGTTGGTGTAGATGAGGTCTACTTTACCACACATGTCTGTACTGTAGGCCGCACACACGCCCCTCCCAACTCAGGTAGCTTTGGCTTTCATTGGGGGTCAATCAGAAATGTACACATAGTTTAACACTTCAAACTCCTCTACCCTGGTAGGGAAGATATCCCTCTAATCAGATACTACCTGTGCGTTGGGCTCTCTCAATCACATGTACAGGTTAATACTGTATACAGAGATAACGGGTAGAAGATTGATTTTTGTCTCCGTAAGGAATTATGATAAAAGCAAATAACTGTTTGCACATTGTCCTTGTATATAAATGTATTGTAATATGTTTCTTAGGTTAAATGGAAGTTTTTAATTAGATGTTTTATGCATGTATCAGATATTTCTACCATTTCTCAGCCTCTGTTGCCCTAGAAACCACCATATACTCCTAAGGCCAAAAAAGGTGTGTTTCAGGTACCTAGTCTGAAAATCTAGGTAGGGTAGGTCGGATTTATCTTTTTTTAATTTTTTTTTTTGCTTTGGCCTGAAAAGTAGCCAAAAATTGACTCGAAAACTTCAGCGTCAACTCGCCGACAACAGCGTTGACTCGTGAACTATCAAATCAACTCTGAATTAGCCCAAAAATTACTTGAGGCCAGACCCCAAAAAATGTTTGTCAATTAGCCCAAAAATTACTTGAGGCCAGACCCTAAAAAAAGTTAGTCAATGGATTTCGCCCATCTCATTTTCGGGAATAAGAAATTTTCCCTCATTTGTTTCAAAATTGAGATTTTTCTTTTTTTTCTTCTGGTGATTCCCCCAGATCAACCAATTAATTCTTTTGTTAAGGGTTCACTAAGAACATTGGTCAGAAGCGGGGTAAACAAAAATTGTCATTCGCTCCATCTTTCCATCTCCGTTGAAAAAAAAATCTTTCTTGAAATTTTTCTTTTTTTCAGAATTGGATAAAAATTTCTAGGGCCGGCCCTGTTTTGCTAGATAGGGTCGGGTTACCTGAAACACACCTCTTTTTTGGCCTAAGGGGTAACTAATCTGTAGTCCCATTATGTACCTTGTCCGCACCTGCATCCGTATACCCTGTAGAGGATAATTATCTGGGGAGAACCCTTGGGCCCGGGCCTCGGGCATGAATTGCAATGACCCGTTTTATTTTCTAAACTAAGCACAGGCACGATGCTCTACCGATCAGAACATAATTTATTTTCCTCTGTTTATACAGCACGATTTGAAGTAATTTGGGAGCTTAGGCATGAGTGTGCATTTGTAAAGCAAGGAAAGATTCCAACACTCCGTATTTTAGCTCTTATTTTAGAACCGGAGTAAACTCGATGGGTACATCGTATTTTAATTCATTGTTTTGTTTAATACAGTTTGTTTGATGGTTAATGATGTGCTTTATCTCATTTATGATAGGTAACTTTATTACCCCAAATTAAGACATATACGTCTATATCTATGCATGTATGGGGCATAGGCCTATACATGTAACATGCCATTCAGACAGATCATCGTCCACCACCTACACCAAGGCTACCACTGCGGCAAAGGGACCTTTTGCACAAACAATGTTCTGCGGAGTTTCATTCCAGGTCTGTGAGTTCACAAAAACATCCTCAATGAGGCTCCAGAGTGCTGATGATAATTCACAAGTTGCCACACAACGTTACAGGACCAGCGAGCTGCTCTTGGCGCGAGACGAGAAGCAGAGCTGCTCAGGAGCTGCAGAATGGTCTCCTCCAGGGGGTGTTTGTTGCCGCACTCCTGCACCCGGCTGACACCATCCGCATTACAGAAAGCTGCCTTTATATACTGAATGTCCGTGGCCAGGTAAGGTTGTTTTTTTATGACGATGTCCGTGGAAAGGAGGTGTTTTGTGACTGCTCATGACTCCACGTAAGAGGTCTTGCAATTAGCAGAGTGGCGGGACCGGATCAAGTATGCACACTGGTGTTGGGAATGGTTTATCTAATATTCCAGCGTTTTACAAACAAAAGGGTACATTTCTGGCTCCAAAAATCCTTGAAAAAAGGTAAAAATGCTGTTTTTTTCACGCCATTATTTGTGAAAAGGGTGTGTGTTTGAAACCCCAAAACCAGGATGATGTCTGAATAGGTTTTGGAGTGCGGGGGCGGGGTGTTTGTCAGCTCGGAGACACCAATCATCAGCTTCCCCATCCCTGAGCTGCTCTCTCCTCTCCTCTCAGGGCCAAGTGGCCATGACCCGACACCTCCTGGAAGACGAGCACAGCCACGAGCAGCTCTTGGAGCAGCTCACCCCAAAGTGAGCAGCTCACCTCAGGAGCAAGAGTTTAAACTACTCTGCAGTGACTCAGAACAACACATGCTCGCCACCTACAAGGCTGGTGCTCCTGAAGGTCCATCAGTCACCGGCAGTGGGGACAGAGAGCGGAAGTAGCGGCTGCTGCAATGTCAGTCTAAACCTTTAAGGGCCGCATAGTGCTTAAGTGAGCTATGTTTCCTTCTGTCGTCATGACAGCTCTGGTGAGTACTATATTTTTTTTATAGTAGACCCTGGGAGTGTTGAAGCCCCATTGGGTTGGCATGGTGCTTTTGATGTATAGCACTGTCTAGTTACTCACTGACCAGCATTGCATTCATTGATCATGCTGATCATTTAAGCTTGGACATTAAAGTACGATGCGGCCCTTAATGTGCTAAGGCTGGTGGTAATGGCAGTGTGGCAAGATTGAGCTGCGAGTGGGTGGTAACATAGTTTAAAACTTCCACACTCCCTCCAGAGGGAAAACTTCTTGAGAGCAGCTCCAGATGGGTTGCTGCCTGACCCCCCTGGGCCTCCAGGGTGGCCCAGGTCTGCTGACCCGGGGCTGTGACAAAGGCCAGCTGGAGGCCCCGGGGCGCTGCCCCATATCCATGTGTAGCTTCTAGACATGGCGTGAAAGTGTTTAAAGTGAAGTCTAACAATAACATTGGTGGTGGATGTGTCACAGCTATATGTATGTCTGTGTGTATGGTGGTGGTGGGAGGCAGTCTATTGTACATGTCCCCAGTGTAGTGTGTGTGTATGGGAGGGGGTAGGATCTGGCAGGCGAGGACTGTTATGGGTTGTGCAATAAGGTACAATAAGGTCAAGCATACTATTCATCTTCCAGAAGAAACATTGTTACCATATACACTGTAGTCAGGTATAGCGGTGTATTTCATAAAGGAAGACATTTTATTTTGAGCACGTGGAACTCACTATTATAGGATAACAATGCTGGGGACCCTACAAGCTTGGTGTCAATTTAGAGCTTTTGTAGCTCCCCAATTCTCCTTTCACATCTGAAATGAGCATGTGAATCCTTTCACATCAACTTCCACAAACTCTGCCAGCATTAACAATAGGCTTTGAACCATTCCCCTCCCAAGGCTAGAAACTCCATCAAGAATACCACACATCACATGTCAGTCCCCATGACTGTTCCCGTCTCAGGACCCCTGATCCTCCCCTCTCTTAATGAACAAGTCATGTCAGGTGTCAAGTGAGCCTCCAGACCCTACCTGGTCGGCCGTTCTACAGGTGCTCCAGGACCACAGCCCCATCACCCTTTCTACCACACCTGTTTCACCTGTCCAACTCTCTGCTCACCTGTCTCACCCATAGAGCATGATCCTGAGGCTACCTACAGGCAACGGTCCTTCTAACAAGGTGTCAACAATGACACCTCACGTGGGTCATCTAAATAGGGTCTCCCTTTAAGGGCAGCATAATGCTGTGCTGTTCTATGTATTTCTATTCACTCTGTCGTCCTGATGTACGAATGCAGCCCTGGCAAGTCATTCACTAGAGCTGCACGATGAACATCACGTCACTATGCGGTCCTTAAAGGGTTAGACATAGAATACAGTATGTTAGGTTAGGATTCAGGTAGTAGGGGATGGCCCTGACCCCTGCTGTCAATGACACCCTGGTGAGGTGCTGGGTTTGACAGTTAGGGTGTCGGGGTTCCCAGGTACAGCGGCCGGGGATGGGTGCTGTCACTTGCTCCCCTTGACAGCGGCACTGATTAGTGACACCAAAGAGCAGAGAATGGTGGCATCGCTGACACCAAGGGCTGCCAAGGACCCCAGGAGGAGAAGGTGATTTGGGGGATGGAGGCTTATCTTGTTTCCAACTGCTAGTCTTAGCGTTACATTGTAGAACTGGCAGAAGATATCCTCCACAACCAGACACATTGTTCATGGAGCAAAGACTGGAAGTATTGTCTTTTCCTCAAGGTGCTAAAGCATGGATATGGTTTCTTATGGGAATCTGCTGCTGCCAAGGTATGAATTAGCAAAAAAGGGCATTGGAGCAGTGTAGTTGGCATTATTTTGTGTATTGCTTTGGATGAACATTTGTGCGACACTGCTGAAGAGATAAAAAGCAATTCCTAAATGCAACCAGCAATAGAATCATCCTAGAGGGAGTTTGTTGATTGCCCAAAGGGGAATCACAGAACAATGAGGCCAGTGTGAGTAGGGCTCAGTGGAGGTCCTCCAGACTATTAGGGTATCAGCAGGGGACGTGGGGGGGGGGGGGGGTAGACAGGGTGCTGCCTGCCAACACACAGGAGGAGGGATTAAGGTCTGTCAGGTCAACGAACATGGAGACCAGGGTATCCTGCCTTGACCTCCACTGTTTTACTTATCTGTAGAGATAGCTCACGTAAGTGGATGTATGGGACGTTTCTTACCTGTGATTGTTTCTGTAGCCCTTCACTTGTGAACCAATACAAGAGACCTGCAGCCTTAACTACTGACCTTTACCGTCGTCTTTTCCGTTGTTATGCACTGCACTGTGTTATTACTTGCATTGATTCAAAGGCAACTAATTTATAATGTAAGCTGTGTTTATGCTGAAAGTGTTATCATTACAGGTATACTGGTATTTACCTAATAATAACTGCTTCCCCATAACATCAATTATAGCATACAGAATATCAAAGTGAGGCAGATGTTATCAATCATGTACTAAATGTATGAAGGCCCCACAACAATATACAAAATAATGTGATTGACACTTTAAGTGGCTATGAAAACATGACCAGATAGAGGATGCCCTCACCTAACAACGATTTCAATCAGTGCCGAATGGCTGGGCCTCTATGATAACAGTCTTCAGCCCTGCTCAGCCAGCCACACATTGCCCCCAGCAATTCCCCTTCCATTCAGTCAACCCAAGCTATGTCAACCTTAATAACTGCCAGGTTCACCTTTAGTGTCAAGCTTAGAAACATGTAAATCGATTGGTGAATTCAAATTGGTAGAGGGTTTGTATTCCTATTTCCTCTAGAGCAGAATATATTATCGTTTTCTCACATCTGTATTTGTGATGTCCTGCAGAGTCAGTATATATGAGGTTATCGATATTTGTATCCTGAAAGTATAGTGCTTTAATGTGACATGCCCTTTGTCGTCATGATGCATGAATGCAGCCCTGGCAAGTAACTTGCAAGTGCCACATGCATGCATTGTGCTAACCCTTCGAGAGTATATCAACCCCAAAGGATCGTCATGATACATTGATACAACCATGACGAGCAACCTACCAGGACTGCATTCATGGGCCATGACGACAAACAGCATATCACATTAAAGCACTAGGCGATACTTAAATGGTTAAGATGCTGGTACTAGTAGGGGTAGGTCAGCCCTCTGACCCTGGAGGCCCTGACCAGTGGGCGCGGTGCACCCTGGGGCTGCATGCCGTTCCCCATCCTTGATGTCCAAACCAATAACAAGGGGCCTTAAGTCCACGTCAAGAAAGGACCGACTGTGTCAAACATTTGGCACTTCAAACCGTCCCCCTCTAATCCATCCCCGCCCGGCACCCACATGCATTCTGGGAACACTTCACATTCTAGTTCCCCATTCTCTTTCTCTCCATAGTTGTTTTACTACTAGTATTGTATTATCATGAGGCTGTGTACCCTGAATCTATCTAGACCCCCATGTGGCAAGAAGGGTTCCCATTATAAAATCGATGTCTTATTTGCGTTATTGTCAATCAAACCTCAGAAACGTGTGAACACTGTATCGAAAGATTCACCATGTCTTGCATAGGTCTAAAGACATGCATAATTATATATATACTTCTATTCGCAATATCTTCAAGGCAGGGTCCAGTTTTGTGCATTTCCAGAGTCTGACAATGCAGCTGGCAATGCTGCTAGGTCTTGAGGAGCGGTAGTTTTAACCACACTGGCTGACTCTGTGAAGGATTTCCAATGTCCTTTGGAGGTTGTTTCTGTCGTACCACCAGAGCTGTATACGCTATAGCATGGTGTGTGCCGGGTGAATAGAGGTCGGCCTGGTAGGGTGCTAAACTTTCATCCTCAGTGTCTGGTCCCTGCTACTTGTGTCAGGATGCCTGCCGTGCCGTTATAGTGCCCACAGAGAACATATGCCCCGACACCTGGGCAGTGGGGAATTCCACGTATTGGTATCTAATGCCAGAAGGGTTTGTGTGACTGTGAGGGAATGGTAGAGGGAGGAGAAGCAGGGTAGGAGGGCAGTGTGGGACTTCTCAGCGTGATCTCCTGCCACCATTTGAATGGTGGGTCAGGACCCCAATGGATAATAAAAGTTGTTTTGAATCTACCAGAAATTTAAAAGATGACTACAGAGTGGATTTTTATTTCCTAGGGCGTAATTCTACTTATTCTACTTTAAGAGTTCAAATAGGTGTGCTTCAATAACGAATCAAAGGCAATGTTCAGTAATACAAACAAATTATTATGATGAATGGATTACATAGAATAATGTTCAGTCTCTTTTGTTCAATATGTTATCTATGCTGTTGGTTGTAGGAGGCAGGTCCGGGCGGACTTGCTGACGAGGTGTTGGGAGGACCCTTGCTTGACCGAATATGATATGGTTGCTTGACCGAATATGATATGGTTGTGTAGTCGTAAGACATAACTTGTTGTGGTTTTGAGCCCAATGAGCTATCTCAAAACTCAAACTCATCTCAAAAACTCATAGAAATTCGAAATCCAATACCCAAAGCGTGACAGGAAGCAGGGGTGTGTCCCTCCCTACCATTTCATGCCTTGGTGAACCTCAGGATTTAAGTTCAAGTTCATCTAGTAGCCCACATGTAAGGTAGATTTACCTAGAGTCGACCACATACCTTAGGTCGACGACCTGGATCAGTACTGTAGTTACTCATGCCTTATGAACTATCTAGTCTGCGAGTAACACTTTAAAGGTGTGCTCTTATACACAAATATAGGATGTAATGTCCTTGAATATATACAATTACAAGCGTCCGACCCAAGGTATGTGGTCGACTCTGAAGCTACACTATGGTCTACCTCTGTAGGGGTTGGTGGTCAGTTGGAATTTGGAATGGTCATTCTGGTAACTCTGTGGACACTAGCAGAGCACTCAGTGGTCAGTTTAGAGATTTGGAGACAGCTGTTAGCCCAGGGGAGGGGGGTCACATGCCCCCTGGGTATACGTCGCCACCTACCGGAAGGTGTAAGCTTCACTGCTTTAAATGATTAACCTCTGACCTATAAACACATAGGTTGCTGGTGCAGTATGGAAGGTATAGAGTCCTTTTGGGTTCTACAGTATGGACCCTTAATGGGCAGCATAGTGTTTTAATGCCGTGATGATACATGAAGACCTGCAAGGGATGCATTCGTGCATCATGACAACCATTAAGGTATCTTTCAAAAGTAAAGTCGGTATTATGATAAGGATCGGTATGGTGAGGATCAGCAAGTGTGATGATAATACAGAACTGGCAAGTCCTCTCTTCAGGAATGCTTTCATGCATCATTATGACAAAGGGGTATATAGTATATAAAAGCAACATGCTACCCTTTAAGTTTTATACTGCACAAAGGTGTGACCATATTAACATGAAGGCCTAAAACATCCTATCACTTTCAATAATATGTACAGCTTTAAGAAGGGCTAAGATAAGAAAATACCTGTCTTTCAAATGGCATAGTAACTATTTACAGACTGGACTACGAATAGATTCTCTATATCAATAGTACTTCAACTGAAAGGCAATTCCTAGAAGGTTTCAACTCACATCTCAATTTAGATGGTCCTAGTATTCCCAACAGGTTAAGGTTACAGATACGTGCAAATCCTGTGCACTTATAGGTGGCCTGTTAACTGTAAGACGGCGACAGTAGGTAACAAGAGACGAACCACAAGTAAAACATAGATGACGCTCAATGGGAATGAAAATAAATAAGATAAAAATACAAACTTCAAAGTCAGCCCCTTAAACATCTAAAGGCTATGTGTGTATCCCCAGAGAGATACTATAGAGTCTCCCCCCACCTCTTTTTTTTCTAGCTGGAAGGAGGGGGGGGGGGTCACTCCACATATCTTCTTTGTGTGAACATCACCTTAAATTTGGTTTCTTTATCAGGGGAGATTGGGCAAAAGACAATACCCTATTTGAGGGAAACCAAGAAGAATATATTCTAAATAAGGATGCTCATGCAGCTAATATTAAAAGATGGTAGAATGGCACTAAACGATGTACCCCAATATTTTTGCTATGCAATATAGTTTATAAAATTCATCATTTATTTCTGAGAGGTCTTAAAATATTTACTCTAAACAAAACTGCCTAGAATATACAAATCTCCCTTGAATTCGGGTTCACATATAAAACTTACCAACGCTGAGAAGTGCCCCCCCCCTCCCCTCCGAGCTCCATCTACAGTCAGTGAGTGCTTCCTACAACTACAAGTGTTGTGTTATGCTCAAAGACTACTGTTTGTGGTTCTAAGCTATTGCCTTTCAATGGCGGCCATGCCGGCTTATTAGCCGCCCCGCTGACTGCCCATCTAGCCACAGAGTGGGATGTGGGAGATGGAAAATAAACGCCACCAGGACAGGGGCCTTCTATGTCCAGACACACTAACAAAATACGTTACCATTGCAAGCGTTATGTTGACGATTCCAAACACACACACACACCGCTTCCCCGTGGCCTAGGCTAGGGGGTTGGCTTTGATCGGATTCCTTGATAAATAACAGATTCTGGTGGTGGGGGATATCATGGGTGCTGGGGTATGATTTGAGTGGACAGCTAGGGGGACGTGATGGGTGGCTTTGCTGTATACTTTTGCGTGGCCCAGATTTCTAGGTTGGAGGGGTGAGTGGGTGGGTCGGCCGATAACCCTAGAAGCTCTTTAAGGGCCGCATAGTGCTTTAATGCACTATGCCCTTGCTCATCTTTATAAACAAATGCAGTACTGGCTGGTTGCTCGCCAGTGCTGCATACAAGGATCATACCGAGTTTATTGGGTTGATACACTCCTGCATGGTTGGCATGATGCTAGGGCTTCATTCATGCATCATGACGACTATGGGCATAGCACTATGCGGCCCTTAACGTGAAGTCTGGGGGGGGGGGATGGAGGTGGCTGCATCCTGGGTGCACGTGGAGGGGTGCATGCACTCTGCCTGATGCAGTTTGCCAACATAGGGTTAAACTTCCACTTGAAATATAGTGCAACCCGAACTGGAGAGGACCCACTGGGTCAAACACAGTTCCCGCCTCTGCAAGTACTCAAAGCATACCTTAACCCTAGATATGAGTTTATGTCGTGAGGATGAGAAATTAAAAAACATTATTGCATAATTCCATGAGCTCATTTTAAAATCCACTAGTACCTTTCTCGCTGTTAACATTACCTCAATAAAATGTCAAATAACCCAATTCATCCCGTCTTTTTTTGTGCAGAATCATAATCAAACACATTATAGAAGTGGGTAAAACAGCCTGGTAGAACACGGGACTTTGAGCGTTCATGGGAATAGGGGTGGAGGTTATGGAGCATAAAGGGCGGGGAGGAAGGGGTGTGACCTTGCACCTCCAGAACTGTTTTGGAGGGTAGTAATTTAGCTTGTCACCTCCAGTCAGAACCCTAATTCCCCACGCTACCAACTGGCTACCTACCGGACATGGGGGCAAAGTAAATAACACACGCCACTTTATGGACTTTGTCCTAAATGTATATACCTCAGGGCCTACTCAACGACTATAAGTGTCATTCGGGAATGAAGGCACCTGAAGGTTTATATTTTGAATGGCCTTTGTCCATGATGATCAGCATCCTGACATTGTTTTAGGTTCCAGGTATGGCTATCGATATACATGGTATAGATAATCAAATAGGATATTGTCACGCCACAAAACCCCTTATTATACCTTCATCAATTGTATTACGTCATATTACGTCATATTACGTCATAATTATGATTTATGATTATTAATATTCATATTTATTATTATTTGTAATACGCACAATACTTTATACATATTTTCAATCCATATGTCCATCAAAGTACACCTAGACGTCAGACATACATATTACTCACTAAGCCAAGCCAAACTAACCCCCATGCATAATTAATCCATAGATCACAAGCAGACCCTTATCCCAGGAACAATAGGTAACGGTCAGCCCCTCCAGACGACAAGGCACTGACCGGTCACCTATACACAAAACAAATGAACTATATGTTGACCTCAAGGATTAACTGTCAACACATAAAACAATGCTATAAAGCTGGACACCCTTAATCAGTGTGGCACCGCCAAAGCCACTTGAGCCGGCTGGAGGCCACCTGGAAGGTGGGCGACAAAGCCCCCATGTGTGCATGCTACTTATTATGTAATCCATTACCCATAATGCACTGGACCCAGGCTCCCCACCCGCGGTCCAGCGCACACCACATGTTAAAGCCATGAATATATAATTATCCAATCAAATGTCAAATGTATATTATCCAATGAAAACCACTGTTACATCTACTTCCGGTCACATGGGCACCCCCTCCACCTGCCGGGCACCTGTACTTATACCCCGGTCAGATGGAGGAGGAAATCACTTATCATCTTGCAACCATCAGTAACTTATATACTGAGCCCTAGTGACTGGTACTCTGATATTAATACCATTATTAATAAAAGATACCAAGTATTGAAACTGACGTCTCACCTCATCCTTACGCCCTCATTGATGTGGAAGGGTTTTCCCTAGCCACAGAGTGGTAGAGAACCGGGCAACCTTCAGCTACCTGCGACCATGAAGAAATTTTTTAATGCAGAGACACCAGTCCCTCAGTGACCTATCATCACGGAGGCACACTAGGAGCCAGGGACCAGCACCAACATCAGGTCTACAACCCACCAGGAGGAAAGGACCAAGCAACAACAAGCACATCAACAAGTCCACCTCCTGCATCTACAAGGACACAGTAAGACATTCTAAAACAACACTTATAGACACTGTACCTATTATACCTATAGACATAGCTACCCCACCCACCTCTCCCATTCGTGTTGAACCCACTGTCAACATGGCCGGAGACGATCAGGTAGAGGTAGAAAGACAACGAGAACTAGACGATAGGATATCAAGAAAATTAGATGAACAATTAGCGGCCCACAAGGCAGAGCTAGAAAGACTTAAAGCCGATCTCGCAGACTATAGAAATGTCAAGTCGATTAGCGACCTGGCTAGCGCCATTTCAAAAGCTAACAAGTACACCATCCGTGAACCAATCAAATTCTCCAAACCAGACATTAAGATGAGCACCAGAAAGTGGTTCACCGACCTAGAACGTTTTGTTAGGCTTAAATACCCTCAAGAAGATCATCCCATCCACGTCACTTGTGCAGTATATCTAACTGGACCAGCGTACGAGTGGTACAGTATTCAGCCCACTAGTATCCAAGACGATTATGACCTTATAAAGAAGGGACTTATCCACCACTTCAAGGATGTCGAAAACGACATCAAACTATTGACACTGTCCCAATTTGACCCCACCCTACAAACCATGGAAGAATGGCTAAAGGATGCCAACACCCACTTCCAAAACAAGGGGGTGGACATAGAAGCTGCCATTATCCAGGTAGCCACTGTACTAAATGAGGACTACCGAGAGGCGATCAGAGCGGAGAGTCCTACTACATGGGCCTCCCTCTGTAGAGCACTCAGGTGTGCATACCTCTACAAGAAGACCTCCACACACAAGGTATCATCCCTGTCCAACAACACCCTAGATCCAGTCATAGCTGCTCAGTTAAGGGAGAAGGACAGGGAGAATGAGAAACTGAGAGACCTTCTACAGAAGCAACAGGAAGTTATGGAGACCGAACATACCGTAGCTGCTATGGGAGGTGGTAAACCAAAACCCACCTACCACAAACAAGCAGCTACACCGACACAGCCTCCATCAGCAGACTTCGCATTGCCACCTAACTATAGGGGGAGGAGAGAAGACTTCGACATCAACTACGTCGACAACATCAGGAAGGCACGCTCAATGGGCCTCATCCCTCCCACCCACCGATTCAAAGGGGGACCCAAAGACATTATAACCCTTCTTCAAACGGGTTCCCTACCCCCACATCACTTCAAGCTCATCCAGAGCCAACAACAACAACAACAAAGGTGGCAGCCACAACAACAATCATGGCAGCCACCACAACAACAACAACAACAATGGCCACAACAACAACAACAACAACAATGGCCACAACAACAACAACAACTACAACTTCAACCAACGCCACAAAACCCCACTCCACAGTACACCATGGCACAGCTCGTCAGCATGATGAACGACCTCACCAAGACGACGGGAAACTAGATTGTCATCCTATGGATAGGCCTCATCAGGATGACAAAACAATCCCCAACACAGAACAATCAGCATCGCCCATCGACATCACGCCACATGACCCACAGACAATCCACAACGCTGCACCAGTGCGCGGGAAACCTGCCGACGTCCAAGCTACCCTGGAAGTCGTCCCCCCACCACTCCCCGACCTACACATGGAAGAAGGTGAGCAGAGTGTTTTGTTTATCAATATGGTCAATGGCAATATAGATCTACAATTCAAAGATACCAACATCCCCAGTCTAGTAGACACAGGAGCCACCGTCTCTTGCATGAGAGAGGGTCTAGCCTCCACTCTATCGAAACTAGTTCCTCATGAGTTTTCACGAATCAGGTCCAAAGTTTATCTTGCCGATGGAGCATTGTGTCACATCAAAAGAGCTATCAAAATCAAATTCAAAATTCAAGGCAAAACATTCAGTCATCAATTTGCAATTCTTCCAAATTGTTCATCACCAATCATATTGGGAACAGATTTTCTATCAAAGACTAAAAGCAAAATCAATTACTCCACTGACCCAACTCCAAAATCTCAACCAATCAGGGCAGTGAGAGCCATTTCGATACCTCCATTTTCCGAAATGGCCATAACAGGCCAAGTCACATGCTACCACTCAGTCAGTCAAATCAATGGTATAACAGACAATTTTGACAGATCAGACAAACTTCCAAATTACATCGTACAACGTTCAGTCGTGACACCTGACCAAAGAGACAGACACCCACTGATATTATTGAATATCACATCTAGAATCTGTAAAATCCAGAAGGGTGAAATCGTAGCCTTATATACAAAAACAGACATAGACAAAGAAAATCATATATTATCGACAGGCTACGACGACACACAACCCGAGGAGACAGACAGAGACATAGACATAGACATAGACAACAACTCAACTATCAGTGACAGTGCATCATCAACAGGGTCAGACAAAACATTCTATGTACCAACACCAACATACTCAGAGTATTCTGACTCCGACATGGATCAATCCATGTCAGACGACGAAGATCATATAAATATGGTACAAGAGAAGACAGGTCACGACGAACAAGACATAGACAAAGACATGTACATAGGGAAGGACATAGACATAGAACCAGAAAAAGAAAAATCACACGTCTTCCAAAAACCAGACTGCCTCACAGAAGATCAATTCACAACATTTTGCCAATTAATCGAAGAATACGACGACATATTCGTGGGAAAAGATAATATGATTGGAAGAACCCATCTGTACACCCATAAAATCAACCTGATCCCAGACGCCAAACCCTTACAGTTCTACCCATTCAGAATGGCCCCGCACAAAGCTGAACGACTTGAAATTGAATGTCAGAAGCTGGTAAAGCAGGACATTCTGGAGGAAACCAAAACGGGTCCCTGGTCATCCAGAAGCTTTCTTGTAGAGAAAAAGAACGGGCAGGGTTACAGATTAGTGACAGATTTAAGATACGTGAATTCCCAATCTATCAACCAAGCTTTGACATCACCACGAGCAGACGACAGCCTAGAAATGATTGGTGAGATGCGACCTGCCGTGTTCTCTAAAATGGATGCCCAACAAGGGTACTTCCAGATACCAATTAGAGAGGACGACAGGGACATCACAGCCTTTCTCACTAGGACCAAGAAGTATAGATACAAGACCATGCCCATGGGACTCGCCAGCAGTGCTCAGGCTTTCCAAGCTGTAGTCAACTTGATCCTACAGAACCTGCAGTACAAATGTGCAATCCCATACTTAGACGACATCTTGTGTTTATCACCTACCATAGACCAACATTTCATTGATTTAAGAAACATATTCGAAGCACTAAGAAATGGCAAACTAAAGTTGAAGAAAACCAAGTGTGAATTCTTCCTAGAGGAACTTGACTTCCTAGGAATGAAAGTCACCACCGACGGTATCAAACCATCTCCAGACAAAGTCCACAAGATCCAGACATTCCCCACACCGAAGACCACAAAAGAGGTGCGGTCATTCACTGGACTCGCCCAATTCTATAGAAAATTCATCAAAGGGTTCAGTGAAATTGGTCGACCTCTATTCAACCTACTCAAAAATGGGAACAAATTTGTTTGGACAAAAGAATGTGAGACTGCATTTCAGACCCTGAAGGACTCTATATGCAATGACGTCATCTTGCTGTACCCAGACTACAACAAACAGTTTCATCTTACAACAGATGCATCTGGTACAGCCCTGGGAGCTACTCTTTCCCAGGAGAAAGACGGCGTTCTACGACCAGTAGCCTTTACGGGCAGAGCACTCCATGACCACGAAAGGAATTATGGTGCCACCCAAAGAGAACTATTGGGAGTAGTATTTGCTATAGAGTACTTCAGACACTACCTAGAAGGAAGACCATTCGAGTTATATACTGACCACCAAGCCCTCATCCACATGTTGACAAAATCAGATAACAAAAACATGTGGGCAAGGTGGGCACTCAAAATTCAACAATTTCAATTCAATATCAGACACATAAGAGGCAAATTAAACATACCATCAGACGTTATGTCAAGACGAGACTACCCACTAGACAACACACCAATGACAGATCCTCCACCAAAACCCAAAGCCATAAGGGTGCAACATAGAATTATGTTTGAGGATGACATACACACACAGAAATTCAAAGAAGACGAACCACCATTGACGCTACCAAAACGACTACCCAATTCAATTCTGAAGAGAAACTCCACCCATCACTTCTATTGTGAATGTATGGAGGAAAACACAGAAGACATAGAAGAAGTAAAACGACTTACCCCCCAACTCAGAGCAAATCCTGACATCCCAAGTACCAAATTACATCATTTTGGGCTTCCACAAACAGAATACAAGGGACTGTTAGCAGCCATAGTGGCCTCGGTACAACAGGAAGTGGATTCAGCTGCACGACCGGTCCCAGGCCACGCCCCACAGCAGCTGACAGTACCCTCTACATCCCTAGAAGCCCTATCAACATTCATAGAAGAAACTCAAACAGAACAAATAGAGCAGGTTGCGGCGACCCGACCGGTCCCAGGCCACACCCCGGCACCGCAACCTAAGAAAACCACAGATAAACCAAAAACGAAGAAGAAAAATGAGAAGCCTAGAAGAGACGCCACAGACATGGCAAAACACTTGGCCAATCAGACCAATCATCTGATTGAAATGATAGAGAGCCTCTCTGACCCACAGATCTCCATACTCAACCTCAAAAGAGAACAGAGATATAATTTACACACGAAAGCTATCATCACATATTTAGAGAACGGACAGGTACCCAACGACAAAAACAAGAAGGAAACGGAGCAATTTATCAAAATAGCTGACGACCACATCATGCTGAATGATATTTTGGTCCATATCAACACGGTACTATGGAAGAAACACAAGGAATTCTCATTCCAACCTGTCATCCCAGATGACATGAGACTTCCCATCTTGAAGCTTTTTCACGACCTCCCAATGGCAGGACACGCTGGCGCACAAAGAATGCTGTCGACCATGCTTCCCAAAGTATATTGGAAGAGCATGGCGGCCGACGTCCAAAAATTCACAGCGACCTGCCACGTCTGTTTGAAAGCCAAAAAGATGAACCTAACCAACAACCTGCCAATGACGGCCCATAGTACCCCTTCTTACCCATTCCAGTTCGTCCACATAGATGCCATAGGCCCACTACCACCAACACCAGGAAAGAATGTATACATTCAGGTAGTGGTCGACAGGTTCTCTAAATTCTGCATAGCTTACCCTACTACATCATTGGACGCGGAAACAACTACCGCAGAATTCATAGAGAAGGTTGTCCTGGCCGAGGGTATACCAACATACCTCCAGTCAGACAATGGAACGTCATATAAAAATTCAAAATTCAGAAACATGACATCTTCCCTCAACATAAAACATGTCTTCAGCTCGGCCTATAGACCAAAATCGAACGGCCAGGCTGAGAGATATGTGAAGACGCTGTCTGAAGGCATACGGGCCTACTGTGAGGAACACCAGGACACATGGGATGTATTCCTACCACACCTCGTGTTCTCCATCAACAACACAGAGTCCGCCACCACTGCCTTCACACCGTTCTTCATTATGAAGGGAAGGAACCCAAACACCATAATAGACAACAAACTCAACCAGGAAGAAGAGAAAAGTCTAAATCTCCACATCATTGACAAATTAAAGAAAATAGACTACACATACAATCAGGTCATTGAAAACATCGAAAAGAGGACAGAACAAATGAGACAACAACACGACAAAAAGGCAAAACCTACAAAGGTGCAGAAAGAATCACTAGTGTATGTCAAGGTACCCCGACTGATGGATAGAACAAAATGTTTGAAACTTCAGAAGGTGTACTCTGGTCCATACATAGTGTGCAAATTCGTCTCAAAGACATCCGTCCTCCTCAAATCTGTGATCACAATGAAGACAATGAAAAACCCAGTCCATGTAGATAGACTGAAACTCGTACGTCACGTGAGAAACAACGACTTCATACACAGACTCATTGACCCGAACGACGACCTCATAACCAAACTATGGAAGAAAGACGGAGATTCATATAAAGCGAGACCAGCGCTTCTACAAACCAAAAATATATATAAAGCAAAGCCGGCCCACTCCAAGGTCAAGAGGAGGACACCGGTAGGACTAAAACCATAATATAAACTATAGAATATATAAGAGGAAAAGAGTTATCACCTATATTACATAAACAACAAAAAGCTCACTATATCATCGCTACTATTACAAAGAGACATCAACTGTCTTTATTATCAACTTTAATATCAAAAGGATCAACACTGACTACTACGACTACTATTACTACTACTATTATAATGATTCACAAAGAATCACGACTTACACACCGATCATCAAAAGAAATACTGGAAATACAGTATTTATCATCCAAAAAGCGCACAAGCTTCATCAACTATTATTATTATAACTTATAATCCATCGATACCCATTTCACCACACACGTAAGTGGCAGGGCGACTCCATATTATTGCTGCTCCTTTAACAAACTGACACTTCAAATAGAACTATTATCAACATGTCAAAATCCGACATGAAAGGACAGTTTGCGCACTCTTATTAATCCCCCCCCCATAGACCAGTGGAAAAGCGGTGTATGCAGGCGGCCGCCCGCATGCATCGCAGGTGTCAACAACACCAGGAGGATGACCGCAATCTGAGCCCTGGATGGCGCCACCACTGGAGCGCGCAAACAAAAGCTCCACTTATGGGAGTGTGATAACGACCAACATGGCAGGGTGACATAGCCACCACCCTGTACCCAGACCAAAGGGTATAAGTTCCCACACATCCCCCCATCTTTCCACAGTCACCCAGTGACCACACCCCTACACACATCGATTCAGTCAGGAGCAGCCCACAGTTAATTTGGTAGATCCCCGCCAGTACTGCGCACTTACACTCATCCTTCACCAACTACCGCCTATCAACTATTACTACTACAAACGATCGACTACTACTATTATAATTACCAACTATCAAATCCCAACAACTCGGGAATCATGAGGTATACACTCTACCTCCTATTAATCATCACACACATCATTTACACGGCAGCACAACCAATAGTAAGGCAAAATATCGGCCTCATCTATGAACAGCTGCCGGGACAAATCATCACCGGTCATGACCTACACGAGGTCATACTGGCCATCCCCTACAACATCCCAATGGCTCCTCGTCCGAAGCCACTCATTTACAACACCATCAGGACTCTTCAACTGACTTCACTAGGACCCCATGACAGCCATGACGCCAAGATGTTACAACAAGCTGCCGACCTCGACCGACTACTACAAAACGTAGATATTAACATTATTAAGACTTTAAAGAACATTGCACACTTCCTCTCGGATCCTATTACTAACAGGCCAAAGAGAGCTATCCTAGGATTCTTAGGGGAGCTCTTTAAATCAATCTTTGGCCTGGCAACCACTAGAGACATGGATTCTATCATCAACGTCATACATCACCTAGATGCTAGAATTGGTACACTGGCCGACGTCAATGTTAAAACTGCACAAGGATTACATGATGTCACCCAGCAACACCAGCAGTTTCTAGACACTTATATAAAACAACAGGACGTTGTACAGGAATCTCTACTCAATATTACCGAATCCATAGACTCATGGTCTGATGATTTCTCCACAACCCTAACCTCCATCCAAGCCGACCAGGATCGTAGGATTACCCAGTCAGCCATCATATCGGCCCAGGTAATTGTACTAATGACCAGGATCGCCTACCAACAAGGGTTATACAAGGTGGAAAATTCTCTCAGATTATTGTCCACTGGAATATTAGCACCGGATATGATCCAACCCACAGAACTAGCCCTCAAGCTAGCCACCTTAGACACACAACTTAAAATTAGGAACCCAGGATCCGAGGTAACCATTATTGACACTGCATATTACTACTCACAACCAGTTGCACTATACACCTATTCCAAAACTCACTTATACATTCATATTAATGTTATCATTTCTGCCACAGACGCAGCATTTAACTTATATCAAGTAATTACAACTCATGTCCCCATTAACACCGAAAATACGACAAGTTCTGGATCTACCCTATTACACACTGACAAAACTTTCCTCGCTGTCAACGAGGCAGAGACATTGTACTTAGAAATGACAAACGCAGATTTGCTTACGTGCCAAGGCTCGATACTGAAAGTATGCGCTAGGACCATGCCTAGAATACGCAGTGACCAGCCAACCTGCCTCATGGCGGCCTTTAAAGGTGACCAGGCAGACATAGCCAGACTCTGCACATTTCAAGTACACCCTCTGAGACCCATACAAACCCGTGCTATAGCTATTGGTAAAGACAAATATTTAGTAACTACTAACAGGGAGTACTACCACGTCATCTGTCAGCACATGACACCAACTACTAAGAAAGCTTCGGCCTACGCAGTTATTGGTGTCCCATGTATGTGCCACTTACAGTTTGACTCATTGTACCTCCCAAACACCAAAATTCCTTGTAACGAATCTTCTTCAACACACTTCCTAATGCACGCGGCCAATACACCCATACTACTTGCACTCACAAACAACCTGAACATCACAGCATCATCACTACATCACGAACCAATACACATACCACATCTACATACACAAGCTATCATCAAATCTATGATAAACATCAGCAAGTTATCATCAGACATTACATTGGACCTGGAACCCTTCACCAGGAATATCCTAATAGAAGCCACCAACGCAGCAGACATCTTAGACCGACCCATCCAGGACACACCCATACGTGAGAACATAGCTAGCTTCTTCGCTAGCCCGGTATGGAACTATATAGTACCAGTCACTTGCATTCTAAACGCCGGAGGATTCTTCTACTTATTATATGTATCCAAAGGAAAAGCACTATTCGCGACCATCCCAACCGTTAGTGCTCGACCCAACAACATTTCTTGGAAATTTATTAACCCCATCCCCCAGAGTGAAAGCAAAGAAAACCACACTATCAATCTAGATCAATACGTTGATGCCCATAACATTTTTACCCTAATATTTGTAGCATTAATCGTATACGCTGTTATCAAAACCATCTTCAAGTGTAAAAACAAGATTACACGTCACTTTGGAATGACAAACTCGGGACACAAAACCAATCCTACTATTACGCTCAAAATTTACCAAGGACACGTCAATCACACCATCCCACTGCTATCCCTACCCTACGAACGTGACTCTATTGTTAATGATTTCATACCAACCCTGACGGCCATCTCAGCCCTGTCATGCCCATACCCACGCATAAACATGACATGGAACGGTCCCATATCATTCAACATCAACGGAAAACAGAAGTCATACTATCTACCCAACCACGTCATACTACCCCTAGCGGCACGGTTTTCTATCATACCGGCCCTGAAAGACGACACCACCACCACAGGATTAACCCTTAAGACTATTGAAATGACTACATCCCTACATCCGACTGAAGCCCAAGACAACATTGACATTGACCCCGACAGTGACAACACTACGTCACTTATCAAAAACCCAAAAGACATGACAACTACCGAACTATTGACAGCCATTGTTATGAAAAAGAGTGAGACAGGAAATGAAACATAAAAATTTATTATAGAAGGTGATAACTCAGAACGAACTTCCTCCATTGCCCCTCGACATTGAGAATGAATATCAAAAAGATCAAGTATTGCCAAAGATCATTACATAAACAAAATACACTGCTCGAAACCTATTGCTATACATGTACTATCATACCATACTAAGTATTACACATGGCCTATGTAAACGCTTAGTACATCTATATTATTATTGAAATGAATTTCTTACAGCTTCCTATCGTATGAATTGATTGTATTATAAACTAGGACGGAAGCGCGACATATAGAAACAGTACGTCACATTACATTTACCACTGTACCACGACTCGTATCATGTAAATAATTGGTAAGGTTAAAAGCTTCAAAAAGGTATAATCATATAAATAGAACGGAAGCGAGACATATAGTACCAGTACGTTACCATAGAAATATTATTATTACCACTGCATAACATGTATGTATAAAACACTGTACTACCTAGAAAATGTGATTAAGAACCTAGTCATAGTCAAATGTATAAGATAGATAGATACAAAAATCATAAAATACAAAAAAAAATGTTCATACAAATACTTTTGAAGCGTGACATAACTCTTCCTCTACTACTTCTCGGCCTGCACGAGGGCGTGCAGGAGTTGTATTGGGGGGTGCTGTCACGCCACAAAACCCCTTATTATACCTTCATCAATTGTATTACGTCATATTACGTCATATTACGTCATAATTATGATTTATGATTATTAATATTCATATTTATTATTATTTGTAATACGCACAATACTTTATACATATTTTCAATCCATATGTCCATCAAAGTACACCTAGACGTCAGACATACATATTACTCACTAAGCCAAGCCAAACTAACCCCCATGCATAATTAATCCATAGATCACAAGCAGACCCTTATCCCAGGAACAATAGGTAACGGTCAGCCCCTCCAGACGACAAGGCACTGACCGGTCACCTATACACAAAACAAATGAACTATATGTTGACCTCAAGGATTAACTGTCAACACATAAAACAATGCTATAAAGCTGGACACCCTTAATCAGTGTGGCACCGCCAAAGCCACTTGAGCCGGCTGGAGGCCACCTGGAAGGTGGGCGACAAAGCCCCCATGTGTGCATGCTACTTATTATGTAATCCATTACCCATAATGCACTGGACCCAGGCTCCCCACCCGCGGTCCAGCGCACACCACATGTTAAAGCCATGAATATATAATTATCCAATCAAATGTCAAATGTATATTATCCAATGAAAACCACTGTTACATCTACTTCCGGTCACATGGGCACCCCCTCCACCTGCCGGGCACCTGTACTTATACCCCGGTCAGATGGAGGAGGAAATCACTTATCATCTTGCAACCATCAGTAACTTATATACTGAGCCCTAGTGACTGGTACTCTGATATTAATACCATTATTAATAAAAGATACCAAGTATTGAAACTGACGTCTCACCTCATCCTTACGCCCTCATTGATGTGGAAGGGTTTTCCCTAGCCACAATATACAACACTGGGTCAGTCTAAATTATTAGTCAACTACTGTAGACCATGGCGTACGATGTGGTGTCTAAAATGTCTTTCTTTTAACTAGAAAAAAATTATCGAGAGAACGGGGAGTGGTATAATATTGCCAATGTGAGATATACCAGATATACCAGTATATATGGGTGTTTGGGGGCAGGGGAGGAAGTCCAGACAGCTGACCAATGTCCTACCATTGACACTGGACACCCACTATACCTTCCTCTTCTACTGTAGCATACACTGCCATAGACGCCATTTTAAACCTTTAAGGGCCGCGTCATGCTTTGCTGTACTATGCCCCTTGTGGGTCCCTTGTTGTCATTATGCATAAATGTATAGCCCTGACAATCAGGCTTATATTCATGGACCAAGCTGACCGTGTGGGAGTGTGTCAACCCCATAGGATCGGCATGATGCTTGAATGGAGCACTTGCGCGTCATATGCCATTGGGGCAGAGTCGTATTGCCTATACCCATGTATCAGTCTGGTGCCTGGAGAGTGCACTGTCCCGTGTCTAGCCCTAGACCACTGGTCAGTCCCTACCCCCGCTGGGACCAGCAGGGGGTTCAGGTCAGCAGTGGTCAGCAATGTAAACAGCGGTCACCTAACCCGACCATACTGTCCACCTCTACCCCTAATGGCCAAGTGTGGACAGCTCAAAATGGGATGGGGGGGGGGGTATAAGATACTATACTTCATGTGAATCGCACGTGTAAAAGGGATGCTATCGGCTATTCAGTACATACCATACCTCAAAGAGAAATATCTTTCAGCTTATACCGGTTAAAAATTTTCTCACGATTTCTTAAAACGTTTTTTGAGGCTTTGGCTTTTAGTGGACCCCATCTTCTTTTAAATTCCTGGGCCCGCCCCTGTTATACCACAAAATGTAAGCTTGTTCATATTGTACGAATCCCATTCTAAACCCATGAAAGAAAAATGAACCTAATCTTTTTTGTTTTGCCAATAAACCCATTTCCATATTCTAGAATTGGTTCTCTTCTTGTGCCAATTGTGCGTGCAGGGGACCACACCTCTGTCCTGGGGCAGTGGGTTATAGTACACACTGCACTGGTAGCTGAAGGGTCTAGGGTTTCATATCTAACGGCTAATTGTTCCACCATATGTCTGCCCTGTCTACCCCCCACCTGTCGGTACTAGAGACCCCAGGTTGTGGACACTAACTATGTATGAATACGATACTCTCATACCCCGTTCACGCCCCTGGACATCCATATGACACCCTTTCTGTTGGCTGTGGCTGCACGGAAGGTTAGAGATCCCAGAGATACCGACTTCGTTAAAAGGTGCTGCGAGCAAGACTGATGAGAATTGATCAGTGTTGACATATTTGAATTATGATCATTCATGTATTACCCCTACCCTCTCCAATATACTGATTGCTGTTTAAATAGTTGAAAAAATGGAAAATATTTGTTCATTATTCGTTGGGATGACAGCAGGTTATCCACTCAAGATATTGCTCAATTTTAAATTAAAAGAAAAACCCATGGATAGATATGGCTTTCTTTTGGTTTAATGTAGGCCAACTCTAAAACTCATGACACTGGCAGAATGATTCCCCATGGGCTTTATCCCGGGGAAACAAGATCATCTCTAGTATAGCTTGCTCGTTGTCTAGGTTTAGACAGCATAAACAGAACAACATGTTGGCTGGGGAGAAAAACGGCGCATTGTTTATATTTACAACCACAGAGGCTGTGCCCCTTTGTTTCCTGGTTCTTCTTTCCCTCTCCAGCAAGCAAAACATATCCCTTTCTGTGTGTACATTAGATTATCAGAGTGATAGGGTGTTTTGGGACTTCCATGCAGCTGATCGTATCTTGGGATTGTAACTGAAAACGTTATGTTACAAATCAACAGCAGTCATGTTGTATCATGGAGTAGCTGTATCCCGAGGACAGTTGTACATTGTATTCCATGGTGAATATAGTAGCCCCATTGATTTAACAATATAATCATTAAATGCTTAGCCTACCTCATGCACACCCCCTGTTAGAAACCCCTTTCTAGTATCTTACGGCCGATGAGCTTACTTAACTACATAACTAAAAGAAAATATGTTGATCAATGTTGTAGTGTAGTACATGAAACTAACACAATGGAGCACTTGGATTGTTCACCACTGAGGGTTATGATTATCTTACTCGGTTATGCCTCGTGAGATACCTCCAGGATACAGTAACCATCAGTAATGAAAAATTCTCATGTACATGTGTATCTATTTGAATGTCGTTTCAGGTCAGAATAATAATCTAGAGTATGTGAATCATATGGTTATGCTTTTTGGTCATTCTGTGTTCCAATGAATAGATCATTTCTATCATGCAGTGGACAAGTTCATTGTTCATAATTATAGATTCTCATTTTGATGATTACAGAAATGTTTATGTAGAGAGTGATGCATTTGATTACTGTAATTCTACTTCACCAGACAATGTATAAGTAGACCTGTGTATACACATAAAATTTGGATGACCATATGCATGCACCATATTTTCCCCACGCCCCACCCCCCTAGCCCCGCCCTTAGCTGTCATCTAATTAGCCGGTATAGGTCCGTGCAGCCTGTGCGCATGCGCGGTTCCCACGGTCCTCCATGGTGTTAGTGACCCTACAACCCCCCCCCCCCCCCTCCCATACTGACACCCCACTCCCAAATTTTACCGCCAGTATCCCTTCCCTCCCCGGTCTAATGAACCACCCCTGGTGCCCCACGCATAACCCCTCACAATTAGCCAGGAGTAGAGGTCAGTTACAACGCCTTGCTGGTCGGCAGTTGCACCTGGTGCTGTATTTCACACTTTTTTGTCCATTCGCTGGTTGTTGTTGACGCAGGGTACCAGCAACAGGTGCTGATTACCGGCGTGTCCATTAGATTAACCATTTAAGGGCAGCATAGTGCTTTAATGTGCTGTGCCCTATAGCTATATTGTCATGATGCCTAGATGCAGCCCTGGCAAGTCTACTCACCTTTGCTGCATTCATGTCCACCTTAGACTTAGTACAGGATTTATACACTCCCGAAGGATCGATATAATGTATGGATGCAGCCCTGGCAAGTTACTCGCCAGGGCTGCATTCACGCAGCATGACGACAAAAGGTACAGCACATTAAAGCACTATGCGGCCCGTAAAGGGTTAGAGCTTTTTGTTGCTGGGCCCTGATGGTGCGTCATGATCAGGTGACAGCGGGAAGCCTTGACCACATCACCCACCTGCTGCTTTTGTGTTTGAGAGAGAGACTAAGCAGTTCCTCTCCTTTTTAAATGTTATTTCCCAAAACAGGAACAAATAAGCACATTTGATATGCGCGATGGAGAATCATGGCATGTTCCCGCAAACAATTTTGGCAAGATAACACTTTACTGTTTGACTGCTTTTCCAAATGCAATGTCTTAAAAAACATATATATTTATGAATTGGATAGAAAGAAACCCCCTAGGGCTCTTTGGTTTGCGAAGAAGATAGTACACGTATATAATTATACGCCTTCAGAATTGATGTCGTTTTGTAACATCCACCCCACTAAGACACTTATCTATTATGTCTCTGCAAACACAGACATTTCTTTAGAGACCGTATGTAGAATAATAGTACTTTCAAATATGTACTATAACTGCATGTTTTACTCTATAAATATACAATATAGGCATATGACCTTGATTGCTAAAGATAGCATTGTGACTAAATATAACAATACAAAAAGTGTGATGGTGACGCAGTACGAAGCTACAGAATGGCTTCCCTATAATTGGAAAAAAAAAAATCGAAATAACTAAAATGGAGAAAAATAATTTTAAAAAAACGATTAAAACTAGAACCACACGTGGGCAGTGACATTTAATAAGACAGGTGTTTCCTCACTGGAAGGTAGAGAAAAGACATTTACAGGTAAACCTATTTATAAACTACTTATAGTGACTCTATTTGGAAGCTGTTCTAAGCTTTGACACTTCCTTAGAAGAAGGAAATGAGTTGCTCATAAGGCAGGAGTAAAATGACACGCACGTAGTGGGAATGGCTACCTAGGGGAGGGGGCACTCAGGTATGAAATGGCATTGACAAAGGAGGTGGTGAAGAAAATCGGAGGCACTCCAAATACAGATGACAGGAGAAGCAGTACTTATGTCTGGTTTACTACATGTATTTGTATCAGGAAATAAAAGTGCAAACATCGTGGTACCTTAAATGATGAATGGGTCAGTAGTTTGGAGGAGGAGGAGTCAGTGGGAAGATACCATCAAAGAGCCAGTGCCCCCCCCCCATGTACCTGTAACTAAATAGGACAATAGCTAAGGGTCCCTAAATCCCTAGTCTCGGTGTGGGACACCGTTATGGGGGTCGGATTTAGGAGATATGTGGAAGAGGCTGAGTCCCTGCTACCTGCTGTGAGAGTGATGACGTAACACAGGTGGCAGAGGTATTAAGGCAAAAAAAAAAAAAAGGTTTGTTTCCAGTAACATGCCCCCAGGGCATAGACCCGGCCGGTCGGATTTTTTTTTTTTTTTTTTTTTTTTTTGTTTACTTTGCCGGAAGGCCTGTATGTAGCTCTCGTTATAGGGTGATTTAGTTTTGGGAGTAAATAGTACAGTACTAAGGAGGGGATGGGTTTGGGGGGGGGAGGTTAAAAAATTTGGACCCCTTGACCAGGGGGGGGGGTAAACATCTTAGACCCCTCTTGGGGGGTTCAAAAAAATTTAGCCTGTTTTGAGACAAAAAGCCAGCGCGTTACTATGCTTCAAAGGGCCCGCGCGCGCCGATTTTTGACCCGTGGGGGGGGAAACAATTTTGACCCCGCGACCAGGAAAACCCACCCTCCCTGTTGTTAAAAAATGATCACTCCTTAAAACAGCAATTTTCAGACCCCCTGTGCGGGTTATAGGGTTCTCACAAAGTCGAGGTGCGGGTTATGGGCGAGATGCGGGTTATTCGCGACTCGAGGTGGCTCTAAATATCATCAGAAAAATCTGAAGAAATTTTCAAAGGGGACATGTGTTTTTCTATGCAAAATATCAATATCCAGACCCTCATGCCCATGTACATATTTTCGTGGATATCTAAAAGATTTTACCCCTTGCCTGGTGTTTTGGTTATGCATTTGGGGAAATTTTACAGTTTTTGCTCTAAAATCCTCAATAATTGTGCGATTTATGAGCAGTAAAATCTCAATTTTAGCCTCCAAAAAAAAAAAAAAAAAAAAAATCTTGCCAATCTTGCTCTGGTAGACCCGGTCGGGTGACTGGAAACAAACCTTCTTTTTTTTTGGCCTAACCAATAGGGGGCCTATTACCTAGAAAGGGACACCCCATTGTCCAGAGGTGATCAGGGCATTGGTCACGACTAGTTATAGACACCACCCTACCTTGTGCCCCCGGGCTTATCCATTCTTGCATTTTGCCCCTATTCCCCTCCATGGAATCTAACCTACTGGCTCTTTGAGGGTATTATCAACCGCAAAACTATACAGCTCCTACTACATGCATTTTGCCACTTGACAGTCCCTTGAAAATTGCACTATTATTATAGTATTATACAGCTTCTTATATTCTGATAACTCAGGTGATAATCCCCTGTTAGAAACCCCTTCCATTAAGCATGCATCAAGTGTGACATCCTCTAATTATATAACTTCCAGTCACTAACATCCCTTGACTGTAACTCTCATGTAGCTTTCTTCTTTCTTCAGCTACAGCTACAGCTCCCAGCTACAGCTCCCAGCTACAGCTCTTGTGTACACATGTCGTTCCTACAGTTAGTACCGATTCCTGTACTCAGCGCCCTCCGGGTTTCATTCCCAATTTCTGGTCACGATTATGACCCCTTATTACCACTCCATTAGATCATCACCTTTTTTGTAAGTTCTTGCTGTCATGCCATCATGTTAATACATGTCACTGACAATTGTATCTGCTTATTGTTCTCTAGATACATCATTTATAGGTTACATGCTGTATTGCTATGAACAGAATTACTAAAGAGCAGGCCTAGCTAACAAAAAAACGTTATTTTACGTCAAAGTAATGTTATTAAACTTTATATAATGTTATGACACAGTAAGGAGCCTTAGAGAAACGTTATATGACGTTATATACCGTTATAAAATGTTGTATAGCGTTTTTTGTTTACTGGGGGTACAGACCCGGAGCACAGACACATATAGATACAGCACATATGGATTGTAAAAAGGGCTACACATGTACATGTAGAGCCAAATGGATACTTCAATGATACATTTCAAGTACTCGTACACTGGAAGATCTATATATGAAGGCTGGGACCCGCCCCCCCCCCCGCACTCCCGAACCTATACTGTCACCATCCTCGTTATGGAGTTTCAAATTGCCCCCCTTTCCGCAGATTTTAGAGTGAAAAAGACACCCTTTTTATGGTAAAATCGCGGAGTTCAGGAGCCCTTAAAGTACCCCTTTTTAAGAGAAACGCTGACATGTTTGGAAACTACACCCTTTCAAAAAATGACAAAAGGAAGGTCTACCAAGAGTTTTCATTTCATATCTCAATATAGTCAATGAGGACAAAATACAGCAGAGAAAATGTGCTGTCCAGCATTTACACTCCAAACCATGTTACCATGCTAAGCATGATTGTCAGTTCTACATATACCCCCTTTTCCAAGGATTTCTTTATAAAAAAAAACCCTTTTTCTGATTGCTGTGGACATAAAGGTGTCCGTGCCAAGTGTGTGAAACCCCACCCTTTTCCGCGATTTCTGTAACATGGATGGTGTCATATGGATGTGGAAGTGCGGAGGCCGGGGGCTGGGACAAAAATGGTGGTAATGCACTGACTGTTTTTATCCTCGTAACCAATATAGTGCATGCCGAATAACAATTCTATGAAATGTATATTTACCTTCTATGACTGCTGCAATGCCGCATTAAAGAAAACAAGCAATGTATGAGTAAAACAGTGTAATTGAGGTGAAGTTTAATGGTATACTAGGGGTATACTGTGAACTGGCATAGATTGAATTTGAGGTTTTTATCAGGATATTTATAGGTGATTGACAACGGTGGAGGCCATCGAAATAGTTCATCTGACTGTGGACAACGACCAGGTAAAATGTACATGCGTAATGTCGTCAACCTTCAGAGGCAATTGACTCAAATATGCCACTTTCCTTGAAATTAGTATAAAAATAATACCCAGCGAGATGGTTATGCCATTCGTTTTTCTTGACCATAAAACTGGCACGTCATCTGAAATGTTATCTTAACTTTTCGAGTACATGTGTTATTTGCTTGTGGCCCTGCAGAGAGGTTTCCCACTTGTTGATGCCGGGCCCCACTGCCAACACTGTGAGCACCCTTCATTTATTCCTCCTAATTAGTTATTGATTTATTTGCGCTACCCCTGGCCTATTTAGACAACCCAGGCATTCTCGGGCAAAGTATTCATATCCTCGATAACTTATTGCCCCGGCGTTTTAGCCCTTTAGTGACTGCTTTAATGCAATGTTTAGTAAATAATGTCCTTTGTCGTCATGATGCATGAATACAGCCCTGGCGAGTAACTCACAATTGCTGCATTCAAGCATCATGCCGACATTACGGGGTTGATATACCCCAAAACAGTCGACATTAGGCATCATGACGACCAAAGGCATAGCACATTAATTACAGGGCTATGCGGCCCTTAAAGGGTAACTAGGCGTAGGGCAGAGAAACAAACCAAAACCTAATTCCACATACTGTGCATAGACATGATATAATCAATCGGGAATTCCATATGCACAGAGCCAGGGTTAAGTAAGCCCAAAAAGACAAAACAAAAACAATATATTCATCAGAGATGAGCGATATTTGAGGAATCTAGGGACGCATGCGGCCAGACGCTTGCATCACGACCAATAACGTCAAATCACGTGACCTGTTGCCCAAACCGGACGTGACGTCATGGACATATCACATGGCCAGGATCGAGCATGTGCATGGAGAGGGAGGGCCGGGAGAGAGGCTAAATTAATTGATATGCAAATCGGGAGTGGCAGTTCATTATCTTTTGATCGCAGCGGAAGATTTGGACAATCAATCCCAGAGCTAATTGTGCAGCCATTGTTATGGATGCCTCAGCGCGGGGTTCGGGGCTTCCCAAGGGGGCGTGTAATCGACATTGATCTTTAATAACCCTTTGGCACTGCTGGCGGCCGCACAACTGACAACCTCACTCACATATTTAGGCGTCCTTTCCTTAACTTTAGTTAAACACAGCAATAAAAGAATCCACACACAGAAGAAAGAGTGGTCCTAAAACCAATTCCCACAAAAGAGTACTAATCATTGGCGATGTTTGATTAATTTGCTCAGTTTTAATGGCGGAAACGGCGGGAAAAGAGTAGGAAAGCATTGTCGTCTGCTCGACGATTGCTACATTTGTCCCTTCAAGCACATTCCCCGCTGATGCATAAGCATGACAGCCCCGACCCAGTCTCCGCTTGGTGAGTTACAGCCCGGCCTGCCGTCGCTAGTTGCGCTGAATGGAGTGGGCTCCTTGTCTGTGACGTCACAGCAGCAATGTTTCCCATCAAGCAGTTCCGTCAGTGGGCAGTGGGGGCGCTGTCAGGGTCAGAAGGATCCATTCATGCCCGTCTAGAGGTCAACTTGTTAACCCAGCCACAGATCTGGACGCCAGGCTACCCCTTGTCTTGAGGATGTAACTGTCACAAGTCGGGGCTGCTTCTAACCTTTAAGGGTCGTATAGTGGTTTACTGCACTATGCCATTCATTGGTATGATGCATCAATGCAGCCCTGGTGAGTTACTTGCCCGAGCTGCATTCAAGCATAATGACGACCATATGGGAGTGTCACGACGGCATGATGCTTGAATAAACACTGGCGACCTACTCGCCATGCAGGGCTGCATTCATGCATCGCGACAACAAATTGCCATAAATCATTAAATCACAATGCGACCAGTAAAGAGTTTCCTCAGGAACCCCCTCTCCTATGCTGCTACACCACTGACCTGACGGCGTCGGCGGTTGGCGGAGACGACGTGATTATAAAGCAGGGCTGGTCCCCGAACCCATCTCACACCACCCCCAATCTCACCATGCCGTCTATAGACATGTCACTCTGCCCGAGAGTAGGCCCACACTCCTTTAAGGACCGCATAGTGCTTCATTGTGATATGTCCTTTGTCGTCATGATGGGGAGTCTACTCCACAGGGCTACATTCATGCATCATGCCGATGCTTTAATGCAATATCTAGGGTCGGCTCGATGCACGAATACAGCATTAGGGAGTAGACTCGTCAGGGCTGCATTTATGCATCATGCTGATAAAGGGTAGAACAAGCACTTTGCCGGAGAGCAGGCCCCATTTCTAACCTGGTCAATAACTGCATCACTCTACTACTACAAACTACTACTACTACTATAGCGACCCCCTCATGATGCTTTGTCTTCTGCAGTTCTTCTATTGCTCCAGGCTGTATCAGGTCCGTCTTAGAATTGGCTGACTGCATCCATATGGGATGGCTGATATTGTACTGGATTTATCATTTGTGTAGGGTATGTACAAAAATGTACTTATCAAACAAGGCTCATTGCAAACATGAATACCTCTATAATGTGCTTAATGTAAGACAAAGCAAAATGTATCCGACATGAAATAAAGATATTTGACAAACATTTGTCAGAGCCGATATGATATAAAAAGTATGAATACAAAAGTTGATCTGCAATATTGATTAATGAAAGATCATCAGAATAAGGACAGGTTTTTGCCTTCAACTTGATGACCTATTGCCGCTTTTGCTTTTTTTTCCCGTGTCCTCTTTCTAAAAGAACACAACAATACAACTTCTTTAGATATCGGCACGGCTCAAAGCATGGCTATCTGCGACTGGAAAAGCCAATTGTTGCTTCTTGCCTTGAGGGGTAGTGGAGCGTGTCTATCAGTTCACGACTTGTTACACCCAGCCCCTCCTCTACTACCAAACCTCAATCCTCACCCCCCCCCCCCCAGTCTTTCCCTCTCTGACTCATCACAGGGATCCCGTATTTTTTCTCCTTTCTCATTCTGGATCCTGGGATCCAGATCGCAGTGACCCTAGTGTTCAGATCCGGGTCATCAGAGAGTAGGGAGGGGGTGATGGAAACCACACTACGGTGGGTGGGTAGTAGGGTGCTGGGGGAGTGAGCTGCATGGGACTATGTTGGGGCTGACTGAGGAGGAGCGGGTGGGAACAGGGCATGGTTGGGGCTAAATAGATAGCCACGCTAGAGGAGAAAGTCAATTTCCAGTTAATTGGTCACTGTTGATTAATTAAAACAAGCATTATTTTTGTACATGTCGTAGAATCAATTATACGTGTGGCTTATCATATCTTCTTCAAGACATGAAAACAGTGTCCTCTTTTGTATGTTTTCTTCTTAACTTATTGTGTTTTAATTTCCCTTTTTGCTTCGTGGAATTGACAAATTATATTTATCGATTGATTCTTAATTTCCAAACTTGGAGCTCAAGATCTATACTTTTAGGGGAGTGTCTACACATTTTTAAGTTAGAAGAAGAAGCCATGTAGTAAAATAGGGTAGAACAGGGTGACTGGGGTGCTGTGGATGTGGGTTATGAGGAAGGACGGAGTTTAAGGGTTGGGGGTACATGGCTGGGCCGGTGGCAGGGTAAGAAGACAGCCATTTTCTTCACGGTCACTGAGTAACATGGAGTTCTGAGGAGCAATTCGCCCCATTCTTATTACTTTTCTACACGGTCACCGACCTAACATCACTGTTAGAAGTAACCACTGTAGATTTACAGCAAAATGTGCTGGCAGTTTTGGTTCCAGCACATTTTGCTGTAAATTTACAGCAACTCAGTTGCTGTAATTTAAACAGAAGAATGTGCTGTAATTTTACAGTATATTCTTTTGTTCAATTACAGCAAAATCTACTGGAACCAAAACTGCCAGCACATTTTGCTGTAAATTTACAGCATATTGTATGCTGTAATTTAACACCAGAAAGTACTGTAAATGCCATAAGTTGAGTTTTTCATCATTAATTATTGTTATTATCAATTGATCTCAATTGATATGCATGGAGAGGACCTTCCTGCATTACTTCAGTTGCATTATGGATAACAAACATTACACAATGTAATGGTTTTAATACTTATCCAGCTAAACTGTATGTGATACCAGCACTACACAGTTCAGACAGTTAAGGATTTGATTTTTCCACAGATGTGGTATCTATTGTATACTTTTGCTGATATTTGCATTATTTGACACATTTCTGAAAGTTGAAATACCTTATACAATATCTTGCTAAGGCTTCTCTCACACATTCTTATTTTACTATGTTTTAACAGACAAGGGGCTTTATTTACCCCCCAAAATACAGTGTGTACAAGAATTGTTACACAAAATGATATAGTGCTGCCACCATGTGGCAGAAATCTACAGTTCATGTGCTGTAAATTTACAGCAACATTACTGTAAATATGATTTACAGCACAGAAGTCGGTAAATATACAGCAAATAGTTCTGTATTTCCGACTACAGCAAAATGTTCTGTAAATTTACAGTATATTGTGCTGTAAACTAACAGTAGCTATTTACAGTGATGGCTTGTCATTAAACACAGAGGCAGCGCCTTAAAAATGCTCATCTTCCCATCTATAAGGACCGCACGGTGCATTAATATGCTGTGGTTTTTGTCGATGCATGGATGACGCCCAGGCGAGTAACTCGCCAGGACTGCATTCAAGCCTCATGCCTACCCTATGGGGTACATGTATACTCTCCCAAAGGGTTGACATGATACATGTGCATTCATGAATCATGACAACAAAGGACATGGCACATTAATGCACTATGCGGCCTATAAAGGGTTTAACTGCCCATTTTCTGTCCTGGTTATCTCATCTCATCTCAATTGTAACTTCTCCCAATTGGATGCATGAAAGTGCAGCAGGATATTTGGTACCAGAATGTAGAGATTATAAAGAAGAGGCAATGACCGTTCATGAATGAACACTATAAAGATACATTAAGAAACGCCTCAATCTCATATTGAATTCAGTAGTGTGAAATGGTAATTAATGCGCTCACGTTTTACATGATATGGCAAATGTCAACTCAATATTTGACATGACAAAGACATCATTGATGTGCTATTTTTGTCAACCCTAGAACCTATTTGACTTTTCCCCAAACAGCATCCTTAATATACTAACTGGATTGTACTGGATTTATGGACACAGACCGAGCAGTGTATTAATAATATTAACACACTGTTATTTTCCCTTTTAAATATGTTGTTTGCATTGCCAGAAGCAGTTTTAGAGCTATAGATTCCAGGCTAGAAATAGTACTTGGTACCCCCAAGATTGGCAACTAGTAATTTCCAGAACCCTTACCGACCAATTAGCCCCATATTATATTGGTGGAGTGACGGTGGGGCGGGGAGGGGGGAGGGAGGTCCTGCGTGGGATGTCTGGGGAGGTTGGGGTCCCTGCATTCCTATAGACTCGGTACGAACACGGCCACACCCTCCAACAAACACACACCTCACAGCAAAGCGACATGCCACCTAAAACCCATTAGCCAAAGCCTCTGTTTTCTCTCCGGTTTAATTGATTCATTATTAAGGAGCAAAGGGTTATAGTTGGGTGAGTGGGTGTTAGGGTGGGTGGGTGCATGGGTTGATAGTGGATGAGTGCCACTGGATGGATGGACGCTGGGCCAACATGGAATGCCTTGTTTAAATATAAATATGGTTTGCATTATACTTCACTTCTAAATTTGCTAGTACGAGCATTCTAAAGTACCAAAATGATCATCAGACTGAACTCAAATCAATTTTTCCCATTCTTGGTAATTTTTGAGTAAAGTTTGCTGAAATACTTTTTAGGTAAATATTCAGAAAAGATCATTTGACCAATGTTCTAAATAAGGAGTCTAATGTAGGGGCCTACTAAAAATGCTTTTATAAATGTAAAAGTGTTCTTCCAGTGAATGGATATTTATGTTCAGGTTATAATGAAGGGATATGGTTGTAAATGATGACGGTGCACATGTTGCAGTGGATGTGGAGACATGTGGCTACGGTGTCTGTTATTCAAATTGCTTGTTTGGGCTGGGGATCTGGATGAGTAGGATTGGGGCAGGGGCTACCCACCAGACCCCCGTCCCAAGTCTGTACCAATGACTCATACTCTGCACATGCGCTGTCCGGACCAGGCCTGAGCTGCTCAGCACAGTTGGGTGAGCAGCTCATTCTAACAAGTACTTGACCCACTTTATAGGGCTCTGTCTGCAATATTTCAACCTGTCACAATGAAGGAGTCTGACCTCAGGGAGGGGCTGTGGTGTGTGACTGTTGTAGAATAAGCCAATTTTACCACAACCACCACCACTACCGTTTTCCATATCCTCACCCCTAACTACACTCAACACTACTTTCCAAGAAACGACTTGATGTGAGCGACTACTTACATGTGTCACTTGAAAGTCTCAGCTGTTGTGTTTATGCGGACCCTCGGGAGTGTCTAAACTCCATATGGTCGACATGATTCTTGATTGCAGCTCTGGTGAGTTAATCGCCAGAGCTATATCCGTGCATCATACCAATAAATACTAAAGTATCTAAATGCAATAACATGAGCTGTTTTACAGTATCAATTATGACAGTATTTAACGGAAGGCCTGGATGATCCCGGTGGTTGTCAGTCACTTACATTATGTTATATAGGTATTAACCTACCTATTCACAGTAACACAATTATGTCAATACCAATTGGCCTAATAGACCCACTTAGTCCCCAGCCCTGCTCCCCAATCCTAACCCCCATACCAGGGACCATGCACACTGTCTCTGTGTCCCCAGTTGCCCGGGTGAAAGTCCACCTCTCACATACTACTCGCGGGGAGTGGAAGGCACTCCCCTGGAGGTAACACGTGCTTACATAAGGCTGGTGGAATGAGTGTAAACTGGTAATCAGTGCCTGTTCGGTTAGGTTAATCTTAACCCCCGCAAATACACCTTTAATTAGGTCACTCCCCTGAAATAGTTAATGTTGACACGTATTTGAGCGGCATTATGAACCCATCTCCTTGGGTAATGGGAGTTACCCGTAGTTCACCAGGTTCGGTTAATTTGAAGATTCGTTTCTATTGTCCCATTTTACGACTGCACCACTTTGAATGTTAACAAAAGTAGAACTGTTAGTCCTTTTTCGGGCCTTTTCTACAAGTGTATATCTAACTTGTTGCGCCGGGCTCTTTCCTTGTCTGTTTGCCTTGATTTCTAACAATGCTTTATTCCCGTCTTGACTGGTGTCATATTACATGTATACATCTAACTGTTGTATCTTTCAGACCGTTAAATGCCTGGAGCTGATATCTGGTGAAGATATATCTTGGAGGGAGTTGTGGCCTGTGGCAATGCTAAATATACGTGGTTGCCTACGGGCGTGACGCTATGTCAGTGTCACTTTCTAACCCTTTTAAGTGCTGCATTCAAACAACATGTGCCATCGTCATGCAGACATTTTAGAGTGTATCAAACCCAAAGGGTCGACTTGATGCATGAATGCAGCCTTGGCGAGGTATTCACCAGGGCTGCATCACTCACCAAGGCTGCATTCATGCATCAAGCCGATAAAGGGCAGAGCACATTGGAGCACGCTGCAGTCCTTAAAGGGTTAATTGGTTTCTAGGTGAGTGGCCATCCCTATATATGATGTAAGCCTACCCTGCCCATCCGTCCCTCTGGACAGTAGCTACAATGTAGCATCATTACATGGCTAATTAACGGTCTGGGTGGTCCTGCAGTGGTCAGTGTGGGAATAGGGCCTGCAGGTATGTCCTGGAGTGGACAGTGGTCAATCCCAAGTACTTGATGGCAATGTTAAGTGGCCACTCAAACTACTCAATAATGATCATTTCATAGGTACAAATGTATTCTTACTATTGACGGGAATAATGTGCTGACTGCTGATTTGAAATTTAAATACTTAGCATGGGAAAATACCTAAACGTGAATTAATTTGAAACTTTCCCATCGGTAGTATCTCATTGTGTTTGTTATTGGGCAGGCTTGGTACATAGAAAATAGGGCTCTGCTGATAAAACAATATACATGAACTTGTCTGATAGACATACATGTAGTTGTATCAGGGAACTGTGCATGGATCATTCTAAATAGGTAGCTTACCATGGCTTCGTATATATGTTACTATGTTAGCTTTCCATGCAATCTGGCAAGCAGATGTTACTGTTGAGGGATTTGGAGTCAGCCTCCAGTACAACAATTGAGTCCGTATGACGCGACAAGAGAAGGAGCTTTGTATAAAAGTGACATTTTAACCCTTTAATGGCAGCATAGTGCTTTAAGGTGTAATGCCCTTTGTCGCAATAATGCATGCATGGATCATTGAATACTGCGCTGCGAAATCTACTCGCCATAGATGCATGAATGCATCCTGCCGACCCTCCGTGACGGTATCAACCACGTCTGCGAGATTGGTTGAATGGTGAGTAACTCACTAGGGTTGCATTAATGCTTCATGATGACAAAGAACATATCACAATGCTACCATCACAGCCTGGAGGGGCTCTGCGCACAGACTAACTGAGGAAACTCAACCCCAGACATATTCTACATGTGCCATCTGTCTTCAGACACTGTAGATGTAAACATGGTCCAGCAAGTGGTGAACAAATGGTGAACAATAAACACGTGCAGCACAGGTCACATCGACACTGCATACAACCATGATATACTAGTATGGAGCACACCTTTTTAGAGATTGTGGTTTCATATGGAGTACCAGTTGTAGTGAACGTCAATGTGAACTTGGATGGTGGTTTGCCTATAGATGTGGTAAGGTTGGCAAATGCGTAACTTCCGTAAGTTTCAACCTGACAATGATGAGCTGCAATATAAGTTAATATATACACACACTGGGTACATGAGATCCAAGGACCATGTTCGTCCACAGGTTCCTTTGACGCGTCAACAGGGATAGCGCAGAAAATCACTTGAAGATTTTATTTCTTATCAAAATACCCAGAGAGAAATGTTAATTCGCTCTTTATGCACTATTAGGTTGTGATAAACTTAAGACCCAAGCTATTGGGGACTACTTTAGGACATGACATATTTCAAGGGACACCGACATACCCTACCAAAGATTGATTTCTTTCTAATGTTGACGGCCTTCCCGTCAGGCCACAGCGGGCCACGTGACCTCGCCTGGTCCTTCCCAGCATGCAACTCCACGGCCGCCATCTTTAATAGTCAACCGCAGCGCCCTCCCGTGGCGTCCAGGTGGTACTTCAATGTGTACGTTTATAAAATACCTTAGTGACATAGGCCTGTTAGAGACATAACCCAAGAAAATATTTGGAAAATATAATAAAGAGTGATATTGTAATTCAATATTGTCACTCAGAATACTGCTATTTTTCATCAGGTATACCGTATACATATGGACTGGGTCATAAATGTCTGAAAAGACATTTTATATTTAGTTTTCAGGTTTAGTGACGCGAACAGTATCCATGGGCATACATTAGACCAATGGGAATGCTATTCAAACTTGTACTTATAGTATACTATACAGTAGTGAATCATGATCAGTATCGGGGTGCACAAGCAATACCTCCAGTATTACGGCCTGTGTGAACCAAAGACATCACTATATTTCTGTGTCAGGGTCCTTGGTAAGTAGGGTAGTGATACCTCTTACGGTGGCAGATTGGAAAAGCCACAGGGGGCCTGAGAGCCAGCCCTTAAGGGCCGCCTAGTGCTCTGATACATGTACTTTGTGCCCATGATGTATTACTGCAGCCCTTGGAACGCTTTGGGAGTGTATCAAACCAGTAGGGTGGGCATGATACATGAATGCGGCCTTCGCAGGTTGCTGGCCAGGGCTACATTCATGCATGATGCCGATAAAGGGCATGTCATATTATAAAACTATGTGGTCCTTAGAGGGTTAAGTTAACATGAAGGGGACCACACCTGTGAGAAAGGGGCGGGCTGGGGAGCAGGCTATGGCACAGTCCCCCCTCTAGCTGCCACTCACCTGGGCCCACCTGGTTCATCAAAGGGCTTCATTGACACCTGGGTGGTGGAGGAGGAGGGATACATGGGGCTTTACTCACCTAAGGCCCCCCTCTCCCCTCCTAGTCACACACAGGCTACTCATGATACACTGTAGTAGGGTGCTCACCTTTCACAATAATACCCCGCACCAACACCTCAAAGTCACTTAAAAGCTGCTCAGTTGCCTCTCCATTTAAGTTAAACCTTTCAGGACTGTATATTGCTTTAATGCGCGGTGCCCTTGCTTGTCATGATGCATGAATGAGGCCCTGTTGAATGACTAGCCAGTGCTGCATTCAAGCATGATGCCGAGCCTACGGGGGTGATACACTCCCTAAGGGTCGGCAGGATGTATTCATGCAGTCCTGGCGTGTAGCCTTGCAAGGGAATCATTCCTGCATCATGAGAACCGAGGACATATCACATGAAAGCAGTATATAGCCCTTAAAGGGCTAAAATCTGCTCCCATTTAAGTGGCCTGTGGTGTCTGTATTCATACTAAGGGCACTCAGGTTGTGATCTCATGAAGTAAGACTCTCTAGAAGTCTCACTATACAACAGACAACCCCTTATTGAAGGGGACTTACTAACGCCAAATAAATTCAGTACTGCACCAGGAATGCCGATGGGCCTTTGACACCAGGCTCACTTCCACTTAATCTTATTTAAGATCAAACATGGCTGCGGCAATAGATATTTACTAGGTAGATCTGACTGGAATGGATCATCGTCAGTTTGTTTACAAGGAGGGATGCCATTGCCCTGTGCCTTTTAAATTGGTATACAGTGGCAAATCGTAGGAATACTGATATTCTTGTCATCATAATGTAAAGCAGTTCAGCACTGTCTATAAAGGATATGATATTCAACTCATTATATATACAATATAATGTTGGATTTTAGTGAAGATTAGTCAAGTTCTTCGTAATTATGGTTGCCTCCAAGTTCTAAATATACAATGAAGTCCCACATACTCACAAGCTGCATGGAGAACCAGACCATCAGAGCTTTAGGGAACCAACTTACCTGAAAAACAGACAAAAATTATCATCAGTTTGTAATAAGTATACATTGCAACTATAAATGTAGGCACAACATTAAACATGTAATAGTATAAACAATTATACAAGCAACAGACCTGCTCCTTCTATTGTGAGTAGGTTTAGCCCTTTACATTTCAGAGCGTCTGAGTGATTTAGTGCATTATACCCTTTATGGTCATGATGTATGGATGCAGCCCTGAAAAGTGACTTTCCAGGGATGCATTCAGGCATCATGCGGACCATACGAGGTTGATATATTCCCGAGGGCTCCGTATGATTCATAAATGCAGCCCTAGCGACTCACCAGGGCTGCATTCATGCATTATGACGCAAAGGACATTAAAGCACTATCCCGCCCTTAAAGGGTTAGTGGGCTGACAACAAGTGGATGTACCAGCCCGTATCCGTATTTCGGGTGGTGTACTTTTATCTTGGTCTGACTCAGAGAGGGTTGGGCACCATTGAATCCCCACAATATGCTACAACTCTCATTGTCTTTTTTAAACTTGTGTCTTTTCCTTTTATCTTCGGTTGCGGTCAGTTCGAATTGTTCACTTGCTCCATATCTTTGTATGAAGTGCCGAACATGCACAACAAATTGATGGTGTTTTAAAAGCGCATAGGCTACATGTATAATGCTAAATATCAAGCAGACCTCATTTGATGTGGCAATATCGTAGTTATAGCATGGATGTGTCCTTGAAACGGCTGATCAAAATATTCATATAAAGATTTTAAATGAGTATACTGGGGTGTAATGCAGACATTTCTAACAGCATATGGCAACCAATGAAGTCATCTCCATAGCGTTATATTCACGATATAATATTTGAAATTCCAAACTACTGCTAGCATTAGCTTTAATGATAAGTATCATTACTGTAGAGATTCTTCATAGAGAGCATATATGTCCATGCACACGTATTGACCACCCTCAAAGATCCTAGCGCAAAAGAAACTAGCAGTGACTAAGACAATGGATCTACAGTGGTCATATCCACAACATTTTACCATATCGACCACCCAAACAGCCGCCTGGTATGGATGGCAGAAAGCTGAGTTGCTCGGCCGAGCAGAAGCGAGCAGCTCTAGATGGACGTTGACGATTAGCTGGATCCGTGTAGCACAGGCAGGCTGCTGAGTCACCCGTGCACGGTACCCCAGGCTGGCCAATAATCCCCGCCGGACACGGCAGAGATAACCCTGCTACTACCCGCCCCACTACATGCACCCAGTCTACACAGGGGTAGGGTTAGCCCTGCCAGGGCTGCATAGTACTTTAATGTACTATGTCCTTTAGTATTGCCTTTGTAGTCATAATGCATGAATGCTACTATGATAATTCTACTCGCCAAGGTTACATCAATGCATCATGTTGACCCCATGGGGTTGATACACTCCGGAAGGGTCAGCATGATACGTCAATGCAGGCCTGGCGAGTAGACTGGCGAGTAGACTCATGCCCATAAGGGCCTAAATGTATTGAACTACAGTGCGGCCCTTGAAAGAATGGAGAGGTATATGTAGTATTATGGTCGGGTAGACATTCGTTGTTATTCATATATAAGACCGATGGCCACAGTCATTGGCTACCAAATATGAGTCATTGTCAAAAGATAAATGCCTTTTTTGCTTCATGATTTTCTACATGGTTTGCTGGTCAGAATATGTACGTATAATACTATACAGTGATCAATGAATAATCAACGTATCTAGAGACAGACCAGATATCACACCCATTTTCAGATTTACATGTACTCCTTTTTTGACTTCTGACTATGTACCGGTAGTACTTTTAGTCAGTGTGCCCTGTGTCAAGACGTTCTCTGATGACGACGTCCACGTTTACCAACCGGGACGTGCACAGTGACGTGTAGTACATGTATATGTTGGGTAAGTCCTCGGGGAAACTGCGACCATGAAGGTCTTACTGTCTGAAGTCTTTATATAGCCCTTTAAGGGCAGCATTATATCATATATTGACATGATGCATGAATTCAGCTCTGGTGAGTAACTCACCAGCGCCGACCAAGGACACAACACAAGTAAAGGATTAACTGGCCTTGGAAAACAATATTAGATGGAGGAGGGATTGAGTATGCGACCAGGGCCCCGGAGGTCCGCTCCTGTTTAATAGGCTGTCTAGATTGGTGAACATCTCACTAATGGACACACTGGAGAACATGCACTCATAACGTCACCAATGTTTTTCCCACAGACACCCCCCCCCCCACAAGCCTTCCAACAGTTATGGAAAATATCCTGTACATGTATACGTACATGTAGTACATGTACTGCTTTGTAACCTCTTGCCAGGCCCTTACCCAGTGACGTCACTCATGACCGTCCCCATTTTTCTATTCTACCTTCCATTTGATTAGTCTGCAGTCGGATCCATAACTAAGAAAGGACCACCCTTGCACCACCCATTAGAATTGGAGCTGTGAAAAATATAAAACATATGAATTAAACTTTTATATTTTGAATCTCTTGTCAAGGAACATGGGTACACGTTTAGTAAAGTGATATCTACAACGTATGCCAGTAAGTCCGTAGTTAAGTCTTTTTTATTCTACTTTTGTCTGTTTAAACACAGAACACCCTGATTCCATAAAGGTGAGCTGATGCCAGCACATGTGGCGCACTGAACGTATTCCGTGCTTTATTCCTATGCCGCAGGTCTAGAGCAGGGTTAGAGCAGGTCTAACTAGACAGGGAAGACATCCCCACTAACTTAAAGCACATGTCCGCCCCACCACTCTGATCAAAGCACTGGGAAAGGCACATCATACTGCATAGGGGAAGCTACATTCACGTGGAGCTATAATAGACGGTTCTATACCCATAATACCATAGGGAGCTATAGAGAGGAGAGGTAGACTGAATACACAAATCATTTTCTGGTCAAATGTCAATGTATATTTCATGTTTGTTTTTTTCATGACTGGTGACTTAGTTGTTGAGTAATTTTGGGCAGGGATGTTGGACCAGTTAAATTAATTCCCATAAAACGTGATATACACTAGTAGTGTGTTGTGATATTGGGTAGCTAGGAGGTGATGCTGAGTGGTGTTGATGGTGTTGGCATGGAGTGCTGCTGGTGTGGCCGGTTGTGGTGGGGGGTTGGGGGTGGGCGGGGGGACACCACCTTCATCAAAGCCGCCGCCACCATGCACCTACATCTCCTCTTCCTCCCACAGGGCCATATACCCAGCCCCGGAACCGGAAGGGGGATTCCTTTGATATAGACAAAAAACAGCGTGCGGGGGGTTTGAGATTAATGAGTCGGCCAGCTGGGGCGGCGAGCAGCTCAGGGACCGCTCTCACCTGCTCCTGGTTTAACTCCGTTTACCTGATGGGTACACACCCAACCACTCATGACTGCCGCGCTCCACTCTGTTTACGCCGCCATTTAATCACGGTAATTCCCCATTTATCGCCCAGTCTCTGGAGATTCCCCGTTTATCGCTCACCCTCTTTGTTCCCAGCGCATGGGATGGTTATAGCTGCTAAAGCGGCGAGTGTAGCGTAATTATCTTGGTTAAGTTGATATAGGTAACATGGGCATGCTGAGGCTTCCCTTTGATATTTATCTTGAAAACATGACTTTTTAAAGCTGAGTGGAACTCAGGGTGTGAGAAATGCTGTCTGTAGTAAACTTCCTGGGCTCAGTTACAGTGCACACAGACAGAGACAGGGACTGCTTTGAGGGTATTTTTGTGTATGGTAAATAATGACCTCATGTAGCCACACGAGACGTTTACATGCAGCTAGTATTCAACTCCCTTCTGTTACTACCAGGAACCTTGTGGTTTAGGACTTTTGAAAAGAGGGCACCTATATAGCTTATTTAAAGTATGATATTACACTTAGAGACTATATATAAGCTCTAAATATATTGTTATGCACACATGTAGCTAGGCCAACACCTGGCAAAACCTCTAAAACATGTATAGAGGGTACTGGTAATGGAAAGTCCCATCATTCCATTATAGACCGTGACCCAATGACCAATGTCGGATTTTGCTATGTGTCTATGGGATGGTCTATTTCATCAAAACACGTCACACTATAGCACACGTTAGAGTTTAAAAAACGCCGTCATATATCTCACTCGCCAAGTATGGGCTTGGGTTCACTGACATACGCCATATACTCCACAGTGTCGTTCTGAATAAGTTTACCAAAAACGGCTCCTACGTAGCGGGCGAAATGGTCCTGACGACCGTCAGACATTGACAATAGTTTGGAGCAACTTTGCCCAGACTCAAAGTGGTCTTTATTATCTGTAAGAATCTCATCTCTTTTCCGCATTCTCCCCCGCCCCCATAGTCACTTAGATGATAGTTCTTTAATATAACGTGCGATGCTCTTTGCCGTCATGATGCATGAATGCATCCCTGGTGAGTCTACTCACCAGGGCTATATTAAAGCATCATGCCGACCCTACATGGCCGATAAACTTCCTAAGATTTGGCATGATGCATTCAAGTATAATGACGACAAAGGGCATAGAATTAAAGCACTATGCGGCCCATAACGGGTATCAGTCTGAGAGCAGCTCCCTCTGTGCTCCCATAACGGGTATCAGTCTGAGAGCAGCTCCCTCTGTGCTCCCATAACGGATATCACTTATCAGTCTGAGAGCAGCTCCCTCTGTGCTCCCATAACGGGTATCAGTCTGAGAGCAGCTCCCTCTGTGCTCCCATAACGGGTCTCAGTCTGAGAGCAGCTCCCTCTGTGCTCCCATAACGGGTCTCAGTCTGAGAGCAGCTCCCTCTGTGCTCCCATAACGGGTCTCAGTCTGAGAGCAGCTCCCTCTGTGCTCCCATAACGGGTCTCAGTCTGAGAGCAGCTCCCTCTGTGCTTCCATAACGGGTCTCAGTCTGAGAGCAGCTCCCTCTGTGCTCCCATAACGGGTATCAGTCTGAGAGCAGCTCCCTCTGTGCTCCCATAACGGGTATTAGTCTGAGAGCAGCTCCCTCTGTGCTCCCATAACGGGTCTCAGTCTGAGAGCAGCTCCCTCTGTGCTCCCATAACGGGTCTCAGTCTGAGAGCAGCTCCCTCTGTGCTCCCATAACGGGTCTCAGTCTGAGAGCAGCTCCCTCTGTGCTCCCATAACGGGTCTCAGTCTGAGAGCAGCTCCCTCTGTGCTCCCATAACGGGTATCAGTCTGTGAGCAGCTCCCTCTGTGCTCCCATAACGGGTATTAGTCTGAGAGCAGCTCCCTCTGTGCTCCCATAACGGGTCTCAGTCTGAGAGCAGCTCCCTCTGTGCTCCCATAACGGGTATCAGTCTGTGAGCAGCTCCCTCTGTGCTCCCATAACGGATTACAGTCTGTGAGCAGCTCCCTCTGTGCTCCCATAACGGATTACAGTCTGTGAGCAGCTCCCTCTGTGCTCCCATAACGGATTACAGTCTGTGAGCAGCTCCCTCGGTGCTCCCATCTGTGCTGCAATCCCTTATTAAAGTATGGACGGGCACTTCCGGGATGTGCCGCTCCTGCTGGTTCCAGTGTGAGGTTACTGTACATCTACTGTTAGTCTTTGACACACCATGGGTACACAACTGGCAGCACAAATGGGAGAATAGATATTGATTTATTTGAAATCATAATATTCATGATATCCTTTATAGAGGGCCTTTGTCATAGCTATCACGTTAAGGCAAAGAAGTTGACCTTAAAGTCCAGAAGGCCCATGCCTCACACAGCCTCACATGACACGGCAATGGTCAGGTATCAGCACAAGGTCTTAACCCTTTGAGGCCCACATTTATGCTTAAATTCTTAAAGTCTAGTCACCACGGCTGCATTTACTGCATCATGGCAACCCTCAAGAACCCCTTGGGGTCTACACGAGGCATGAATGCAGCTTTGACCCACCAGGGCTGCATTCATGCATCATGTCGACCAAGGGTAAGCTGCATGAAAGCACCATGCAGCCCCTAACGTCTTAAAGCAATGAAGCTGGCGTCATAAAAGCTGGTAACTCAATAAGTACATTGGTGGCCTGTGGAGCAGCAGCTGAGCAGGTCACCGTGAGCTGCTCCCCGTGAGCTGCTCCCTGACCACTCACCTGCCCAGCCTATCATAAGGGCAGCTGTGGCCACGACCCTGGATACTTAACTCTTTAAGGGCCACATAGTGCTTAACTTTGATACTGCTACGTCCTTTGTCGTCAAGATGCATGCATGCAGCACTGGCTATATACTCACAAGGGCTGCAAGTGACCATGAAGGGGATTAAAATGTTAGTGGGATACAAGAAAGTACATGGATAAGGGCATGCTTGCGTAGTGATACAGCACAATGCCATGTTCCTACTATTCTATCAGACCAATGCATAACTACTATATTATATTTTATAGGTATTAATTTATGGAGAATTAACCATTATGGGATAGCCAGGTGTGCCTTGGTAGATATGACATTGGAATCCAATGATTTCTTGTCTTATACTGTTACGTAGAAAGGAATATTGAAATGTAGTGAACTGGCTTCCTACCACTTCCTATACAAAAACATCCCCGCCCACTGCATACCTCCCAGCTCACCCTCCCTGACTGCACCACCCAGACTGTAGAGCAGCTTGACTCAGGGCCAGAGAGCAGCTCATGAGCCGCACAGGAGGTCAGCAGATCCATGCAAATGGAGTTAAAGGTGGTCGGCCTATCGACGGGAGATAGCTGTCTCTGTATGGTGAGCAGCTCAGCTGGTTAACCTTTAAGGACGGCGTAATTTTTAAAATGTGATATATAATTATGGCCTTGTCGTCATGATGCATTTATGCAGTCATGGTGCTGCATTCATGTATCATGCCAGCGTATGGGGATAATACTCGGGGGTTTATACACATACTTTTTCTACCTGATCTATTCATGCATTCCTGGTGAGTAGAATCGCTAGGGCTGCATTCTCGCATCATGCTGAGTTAGGGCATGTAGCACTATCCCAGTAAACACATTTACGTAAATTGACGTTCATAGAACGTAGTTTTCTAGGTTGGAACTACGTAATATCACCACGTAAAATAACGTTCCAATGTAAGGGTTATTTTAAGTTATTAAACGTAAATTAACGTAGATATACATTATATAAACGTTATGAGAACGTTCTTTTAGGTTTATCTAGGTAAATTACCTAAAATAACCTAACCTAAATTGGGTAAATTATTACCTACAAAACGTTATATAAATGTTATTTCAATGATGAAAAAAAGGTTCTACATAAACTAAGCAGATTTAAATCTGCAGTAGTTTCACCAGAAGCCCGACCGGGATTTGAACTGGGGACCTGGTTATCACAGCCCTACGACCTAACTGATGGAGCCATTCAGACAGCTGGAAGGAGGGCTGATGCCTGACACATATATTCCGAATATTGGGGCTATTTAATTGCACTGTGCAACATAATGTTTATACGACATTCTATAAACGTTCTTGAAGATTTATCTACGGAAATTACCTAACACAATTGCCTTCAAAACGTTATATATATATTATGTATATATATATATATATATATATATATATATATATATATATATATATATATATATATATATATGTCATTTCAATTCTAAAAGAAAATAGATTTACATAAACCAAGAAGATTTGCATCTGCAATATAGTCTAACAACCAACCTGGCTGGGGTTTGAACTGGGGACCTGGTTATCACAGCCCTTCGACCTAACTGATGGAGCCATTGAGACAGCTGGAAGGAGGGCTGATGCCTGGCAATCATATCCCGAAGACATTGCGGCTATGTAACTTTAAATCAGGAGTCTACCTTGAGCTAGTCTGACTGATGGACAGAGGTGGACATTAGGGACCTTTGGCAACCACGTAAAAGCTTATTAAACGCAGACGTAGCAGTGCTGAAAGGATAGAATACATCTGCGTTAAATGAGCTACGTCGGGTTTACTAAAGGTCCCTAATGGGAACAGAGTATCATTCTTAGTCCATATACATTTTCCACTCTGTCTCTCTATCTTCTTCTCTCTTTGTCCATCTGTCTCTCTGTCTCTCTGTTTCGAGCTGCTTCTGTCTGTCTCCATCTGTCTCTCTCTCTCTCTCTCTCTCTATCTCTCTGTCTGTTGGTGCTGGTTATGGGATTCGAACCCACATCCTATAACCAGTGCTCAAAAGAAACAGAATTATGTATGGCCTTCAAACGAAAATGATCAGCACATCCTGCGTAGTACAGTGGAAGGACACTTGACTTTGTATATAAGGGTTCATGGTTCTCATCCCGGTGAGGCCCATATTTCCCAGTCAATTCAAGTTACAGCATATAGTCTCTAACGATCCCTATCTGCAGGGATCATCATTTTCGACAATCCCCTAAGGAAGATTCAAAATTTTAAACCTCCCACCCTAGTCCCCCAAAACGAAGATCTTTTAAATCTACTTTTAACTTCATGCAAATATCACGTTTTTAAACACATCAACACTGCTATGTGTAGAGCTTATACATAATATTTAGATTACGTAAATAAACGTGGAAATAACGTTTGCATTGTACGTAAATATACCTGTCAGTTACGTTCTCAAAACGTTTGTAGTACGTTGATTTACGTTCTTTTACGTTAAATTCCCTAAAATAACCCTTACATTTGGACGTAATTTTACGTGAGGAAATCACGTTTAAATAACGTGGGTGTGTTTACTGGGATGCGGCCCTAAAAGGGCTAATAGAGGGATTCCAGTGCTCTTACTTGAGAAGTCACTGGTCTATCTTCCATTGTGGTGTAGCTATAGCAATCCAATTGCACTTGTTAATACTGTCTTCGACGAGACTACGTAAAGTTTGATAGGCTCTGTGTATGGTATAAATTTATTGTGAGAAGTCACCTTGATTAGAATATAAAAGATGATAGAACTATACATCAAGGGTCACTCATGTAATACGTTACTAGTTCATTGGAGAGGAATCCCATCTTGTTCCAATGAGGCAATAAGTAAGATCATATTTATAACCGTGATATCTGTCAGAGAGGCAATCATTGCCTTCATGACTTCCCATACATTCTCCCATATCTAAAACAGTATACAATGACTTTAAATGACTGTGTGTCCTGGTGCGACCTTTCACCTTTAATTGGCATCCTGTTCACCTTTTAATTGCCTGTACCGCCATCAAATACAAACTTAAGTATGTTAACAGTGTCCACGTGGTGGCTGATGTCACCGACATTGTTATGGGAGTCAGGACGTGAGTGATATAAAGATGGTTTATTCATCGCTCCCACATTGTGAGCCTCATCTAGACGGTCATTACAGGCTGGCCATGTGTATTAGTGCACACCTAACCCTTTAGGGGCCGCATAGTGTTTTGATGTGCTATGTCCTTTATCGTCTACTCACCACGGCTGTAGTCAGGCATCATGCCGACCCTTTAGGAGTGTATCACTACCATGGGGTGGGCATGATGCATGAATGCAGTCCTGGCGAGTTACTCGCAAGGGCTGCATTCATGCATCATACGGACCAATAATGCATTAGTTCGACCCTTGATGGGTTACTAATGTCCTGGAGTCTGCGTCATGAAATATGGATGTAAGGTGTATCAGAGGTCAAGGAGTCAGGTGAAGGTGAGAATGTTAGCATTGTATTATAAGTGAGGTAGAGTGCTAAAGGTGACGGGCTGATGCTGTATGTCTTAGGTGTCTGGGTGCCTGGTACAATGTGGCAGGTGTTGTTGGACATTGGCAGTGCAGCTCTTACTCTTATAGCACGAGGAAACACATGTTTACAACCTGAAGATACGCACCTGAGATATCAAAGTTTGAATCAATATTTTTTCTTTCAAACTAAGTCATCACTCTAAAGATTTGCAACTTTATTAAGCCATATATACAAAGAGAAAAAGGTGAGTGTCAGAAGAGACGGTCAGCCTAACTCTCTCGATGTCCCTTCTCTTTCCAGAGTCAAGATAATCAGCCAATGCTCCATGCACTCTCCTTACGACAATCCAGCTTTGTCAGACTGCAATATAGCCTGACAATGCCGGAACCTCCTTCCCAAAGGCTGGAGTTTAGCACTGAAAATCCAGAATCACGCATTAACAGATTCTAGAAGGAAGACTCTCTTTGAAACGTCTGATTCAGGAAAGAGGTTAGATTTAGGTGTCTGGCTGACGCTCACTTTCTTCTAGGTGTATACACACACATATATAAAGTGTATATAATATGTATGTATGGAAGAATCAGCCGGCACAGCCCTTCCTTGCGTGTCACAGAGGCTGTATCACAGTCACAATGGATAGACTGAGGGAAATATAAAGTAGGACTAAGGGGAGTCTCCTCCAGCTCCTCCTGCTGCCCTCCTCCCTCCCCTGCACAACCAGCCAGCTACGCAACCAGTACCATAAAGCTAAATTAGGGCCAAATAGGACCGATCGATGCCAATACAATGCAATATCGTAAGGCTGTCGGGGCTGCTGCGTGCTCTGATTTATGGTTCTAGTGGTAAAGGGTCGGGGACAGAGGGGCAGGGGTCCTGGGTGCCGAGATCATCGGCTGCTTGCGGCGAGCAGTTTAGACTGACTCAGTGATACAAAAATAATAGCAGTTTGAGGGAATTGCTCCTTGAGGTCTTCTTTGTGCCGAGTTGTCACTTTCAGAAACAAAGCACTTACATGTTTTGGGAATTATTGTAAATGCTTTTCTTGGAATGTCATTCTCGAGGAAATGATTGTCAGGCCGTAGTACTAGCTAGTAGCCAATAAAAGAATTTACATACATACACAGAGCAATGAATGAACTGAGCACATCGACTCAGATACGGTATGCTCTGAGCTGCTCACGACTAGATATATTTAATCTACCCCATTTCCTCCATCTGCCCCAAACACGGAGCGTCCCGTATATATTCATCTGGTGGTGTGATGTTGACACCATACCCCTTGCATGACTAGAGACCCAAGGGTGGTAGCATCCTTTGTTTCCACAGCCGCACATTGTCGTCTGCGCATCTATCAACGTTCTTCGGGCACGCGGGAAAAAAGTATACCTTAGATTGGTCGGGGACGACCGTGTAGCTGTGCTTGATTGCTTAGGGGACAGACAAGTTAGCGATAGGAGACAAAGGTTCAGTGTGGTTAAATCACAATGTTAAGACGATGATTAATAAAATCATACATAGAAACCTTACACGGCTTACGAGGTACATTTCGGGTGTCACACCTTGCTTGATTTTATTTTTGCATTTCCTTTCATATTAGTACCATGTCCGTATCATTTCAGTATCATTTCAGTATCGTCTCAGTATCATATAAGTAGTCTCGTTTAACACTCGTTTCAGTATTATCTCAGTCCCGAATCCCAGTATCTTTCAGTACCACCTCAGTATCATTTCAGTATTATTACGGTCTCATACTATTTACACAGATGGCTTTATATATGATCGTGTGTGTTTCATAATTCAGTTATTCAAACCCATGACATCGTTATGCATGGCAAGCCCATGTTCACGTCATCCCTGTACTAGTTGATTACATTATCACTAAACCAATCCTTACTTTCCTCATATAACACCTATTTTGGTAGTCAATTGAATCCAGAACGATGGCACTAATTTAATGCATGTTAGGCTGGGTTAGCCTTTAGGCCACATGGGTGGCACAGGCAATCGGCTCGAGTAGAATTGTCACTCAGTCTTCATTTGGTCCGTTCCCAGAGTGCCCCCAGTGCCTACCCCGATAGGCGCACCCTGTCCCCTCTCTGGGGTGGTCCATGCCCCACCCCGCCGGGCCTCATCCTGGCTCATCCAGGGGTGATCCTGATATCAGTTCCTCCAGTACATGTAACACTTAATCCTCATGCTATCCGTCTCAGTTATTGACTTATACTATGAAAAGTACCACTAAATTGCTACTTTGTAAAAAAGTGAAATGACCTATATAGCTACTGGCAGAGATTCCCTATTTCTGCAAGTTTGATTTTAATTAGATGAGAGAGTAACTTAATAATAGGGAGAGTGTATTATACAAGAAGGACTTGGTTAATGATAATGAGCAATATTCATGTTTAAAGAGAGAGGGCATAAATGATGCATTATATCCTGTTGCAATATTCAGATTGGCATAACGTCAATTCCTGTTTTGGATCATACCGATGTTATTATCAGCTTGAAGATTTTCTATGACATTTTCAACGATGATGTCCATAGTAAAGTTTAATCACACTACAATATTATTACTTTAATATACTCCCTGTAATAATACCAACTGATACAACTGCCAATGTCACCCTCACCATAGTTATTCACCCCTTATCCACGTGTTGCCCTCTCCCTCTAGGGATTGCTACGTCTCCATAGTGACATTAATGCTGGATAAGCCCTTTAAGGGGCCGCATAATGCATTTTGCCAATTAGTCGTTATGATGCATGAATGCAACCCCTGTCCAGTAACTTGTCATGGCTGCATCCATGCATCATGCCGGACCTATTGGGTTGATACACTCCCAGAGGGCCAGCATGATGCTTGAATGCAGTACTGGTGAATTACTCGTCACGTCAGGGTTGCATTCATGCATCATGACGACAAATGACCATACTGCATTAAAGCACTATGCATACCACAAAGGATTAGGCGTGCGTCCAGGTGCTGATAATCCATCCCTAGTCCTGGTTCTGGTCTCCCCAGACCAGATATGTATCTTCAGACCGTGGAGGAGTCCCTCCTGGGGGCTGTAGTCGTACATTGACCCCCAGCAAAGGGGGCCAATAGGCCACTTCCTGGAGGAAGAGTAATGAGTCTGAGTCCCTCTGAGTCCTTCTGAGTGCCTCACTGTTGGGGGATGATCCTAATTCCTGCATGCCAGGGGATAAAAGGCAGAGAGGGGGGAGAGAAAGGAGAGAGAGAGAGAAAAAGGGATGTATAGTAGCAGTCTCCGAGGGAAATACAGAAATAGCCGTACTCTGCATGTATAAACTACATGTACAAACAATGAGAAACTGTTTTTTTATGTACATGTACCGTAATTGTCTGTTTTGAGCTCAGGGGTCTCAAAATAGCGCATGTCTCATTTATAAAACGCAGGTGTAGGACCCCCCCCCCTCTCTTCACAGGGACAGTTGGATTCCCAGAAGAAACCATAATTGTCAAATCTCTATCGAAAGATCCATATAATTCCCTTATTTGCTCTCTTTACTCAGTTGCTACCTAATCCACATTTTAAAATGATTAAAAGCAACTGCCTTATACCTTACCTCTCATCTAATGATTGCAATACCTTTGATAACAAGGGGGAAATCTCTGACCTCTAAAATCCCCCGAACCTCTAGGCTAGTGGAGGAATGCATGTACAGGAGGAATGCCTGTAGGAGTAAACAATCTGACTCCATCAGACAAACAAAGGCATTAGGATGGAAGCCAAGGCTGAAGCCACATCGGAAGCCATGTTGGGGCCGCCATCTGGCGAGTACAACGGAGATTATTGAGACGCAGCTCATGTCGCACGAGGTAACGAGGGCTGCTTGTACCCTGGTAGCTCTTTAAGTGCCGCAGAGTGCCTTAATGTGTTGTGCCCTTGGTCGTCATGATGCATGAATGACGCCCTGGTGAGTAACTCGCATCATGGCAACCATACGGCGTTGATACATCTAGAGGGTCAGGATGATGCTTGAATGCAGCACTGGCGAGTTACCCACCAGGGTTACATCCAGGCATCATGACGAGAAAGACCATGGTGCATTAAAGCACTATGTGTCCCTAACAGGGTTAGCTTCCTGCCAACCACCAGCCGCCGCCAGATAATCCACCGACATACATGACGTAAGTAATGACATAGGTGACGTAACAGATCGACGGACGTGCTTGCAGACATCCTTATAGACTTAGTGATAGTTTCTGGCTGGCCCTGGCTAGTGGCACGGACTAGGACGTATAAAGCTTAAGCCTGGTGATTGTTACAGCGTTTAATTGATACCATTGTTTTGTCAAGCAATTCAGAGATATAACTAGAACTGTGTGTCTCTGCTCAAGTGCAAACCTAGTCATATACTGAAAGCGGCTTTATCCGATTCCTTAAGGCGTTTTCTCGAATTCTATTCAGCACCCAGGGGATGTGAAATGTTATCCATGGCAGTACAGGGTTTAGAAAGGGGGTCCCATGGGGCTAAGCCATGGACTTTTGTAATATGTGTTTTCTGCACTATTGTGTCGGATATGGAGATACGCAGTTGACCTTTAATTTTAAGTACAGATGATTCGTATACTTATGTATCGAATATAGCACCCTGGAGTACGAAAATATTGAGTACTTAAGATAATGCACAATCGACTTAAATCTCCACAAGACGATGATAAGTCCCCTTCAGCTGTTATGCTTATCATTGTTTGTGCGAAGACTGGTGATAACTACCAAACAGTTATGATAACTGAAGAGACTTTTATTTTCCTTAAAATGACATATTTGCCTAAATGATTTAGGGTAAGCCTTAAATAACATAGGGCAGGTCAGACCGCATGAACAAAAACTATTTCTTAGGCTGTACAGGTCAAGGGGAAAAAGCGTTCCCCGTAAAATCCTGCAAAAAGGTAGATGGTGTCTTTTTATTTTTAAGAGTTTGCACAAAAACGATATTCAGAATTGATAAAAGTTCAGAAAATGGATATAAGAATTTACGCTCGGCCCTGTTTTTTCAGGTAGGGGTGGGTGAACAGAAACAATTATTTTTTTGAGGCCTCACAAGGAGTTCCATGAATGGCCGCGAGTATGTGGGACCGTGTCATCCTGGCACTCATTGTACTGCTGCAAGCAAGGAGCAGCCTTTAAGGTGTATTGTTTCATGTTTTTATGTTGCTACATACTCCCTAGGTGACACTTTGACGTATGAGAGGTTTGAGGGCGTGCATACATGATCACAATAACTGGCACGCTGGTGTCAAAGTGCCGGAGGTGGGATGAGCAGCAAAACATTCTGTGCGCATACATATATGGGTCTTCTAAACAGACAAGGGCAGTGTGCGTCCTCTTCTAGCTGGCCTACACTTATATAATAGTGATGATGTATACCCTTTAATTTATGCTTAGAGATGACCTTTATAGCAAATACATACATGTTTGTGTTACACATGTTCTAGATGTCTGCATGACAGTTCGCATGGACTGTTCTTGTAATAAACATCAAGATGATTGAAATGTATCGGTACACATGTACAATGAGAAGTATAAACAGCTGTAAGTATCTCTGTAACAGGGACTAGATATAAAACATCGCACTAGATATACGAGTGGCCAATATAATAATAAGACATCTCATACAAGTAACCCACACCTTTAAAGCAGAGGGCTGCCCCCTTTTGATGTGACGGCAGGGAGGTGAGGGCGGTGTGCCGACAGACGAACTGTGTCGGGGTGCTCTGCCAGGTGAGAGCTAGACCCCCTGCTGGTCGGGGTCAGGGCGGAGCACACCTGGAGGGAGGAGGGTGGCCAGGTAAGGGTATCTATAGAGCCCACAGCAGCAGGGGGTACTCAGCTTGGGGACGACAAGGGAAGGCTTAACCCTCCGAGGTGCGCATAATGTTTTCATGCAGTGGTGTCCTTTCTCGTCATAATGTATGGGTGCAGCCTTGGTGAGACCTCTCGCCCAGGCCGCATCATGCCGACTCTACAGGTTTGTATCAACCCATAGTGTGGACATGATGTATGAATGTAGCCCTGGCGAGTAGACGACTCACCAGGGCTGCATTCATACATCATGCAGACAAAGCGCTCTCTAGATTCAAGGGCTATGTGGCCCTTATAAAGGCTTAAAGCTGCAGGTAGGGAGTCAAATCATCCAGGTAACCAGGTGTAAAATTAGACCACTCACCTGGTCGCCTGCCATGGGATCAGACGGCAGCAAAAGAGCAGGGCAATTGACAAGGAGGTACACAGTGGAAAGAGGAAGGAAAGGGGAAACTGGGTGACATGTGAGGTGTGCTTTGGGGGATGGCATGATGTATATAAGAGCAATATAAATCATCATGTGTGAAAGATGTAGGGTTGCACCTGGGGCTGAAGCTGTGGGTATGTAAGAGAGTGAGTACAGGTCAGGTAGGATGGCATTCACAGAAAGGTGGTGGGCCTCCTCCATACCAGGTGCCACCCTTTCTGAGGGTATACTGGCTGGTTAGTGGGATGCTCAGCAGTGCCAACATAGTCACCTAATATGGTAGTGTTATAGGCTGAAGGCTTCAACGTCTGGTGTGCTAGATGTAAAGCAGCTTTATACCGACATGAGACAGCACTTTCTGTTTTTTATTGTAATCATCAAGGTAGATGTAATATCATATGGAATATACGAGATTGAAACGTGTCAAATAATGAATGGTTTAGGGTGGCCAGCAAGAAATGTAATATTCTTTGTAAAAATGTTTACTGTAGATCCCTTTAACAGTTACCAGAAAACTTTACAGAGGCCTTAAAGGAAGAGCTGCCACTCACCCATAGGCAACGCGCTTTACGCTTATCAGTAGCCACACAGTTCATGGGAGAGATGGCAATGTTTGAGGAGACTATCCTCCAGTGAGCTTTAGGCCTCCAGAGCTATGTAATATTGGGGTCATGAATGTCTGATTCTATCGGCTGGCACAGTGGAATGGAAAAACCCATCTGCAGATTCGGCGATCACAAATGCATATGGTATAGGGAAACAGGCGTACAATGCATCGTGCCTAGTTCCAGGGCTGGATATAATAGCAGAACTACAGATATAATGTAGTCATAGCAGACCAGAAAAGAATGCGTTAACAGTAATTGTTGTAAACATTGTTAGACCAACTCTTTTTTGGCGTTTGAAATTGGGAGTTACATTTCGAAAGAAATATTTAATTTGCATGACACTAAATACTTGATGCATATCAATTATTGGCTAACACTAATTATTGGTATACTTTACTAAAATCAGGATACGGTGTCTATGCATATTATCTATGATTGACCGATCTGCTAGAAGAAAAGTAAGCGATAGGTTGAAAAGTGGCTTGATGACTGTCATATTCCCTGTGATGGATAGCTCGGGTGGTGATTTCATTGCTGGCAGAATGGCCTTGAAAACTTCCACCCTGCTGATATGAACTGAAATATCATACGGGAATCCCAGCACTGAAGCCAATGAAGCCATCAGCCACAGTGGTGACGTGTATTGTGAGTCTGTGATGGATGACCTATAGAGAGAGCCTGCCTGGATTTGAGTCGGCATATCTTTAACTCAATCAGCATCATTGGTAGGATCCACTATATATGGCCACTCGTCACCAAGTACTGAAAAGTATGACGAGGGTGCCTTCTTTTTTAAATTCATTTTTTAACTCGTGGGCTAAAACCCATAGGAAATTATATGCTTTTCATGTCCAAAATTCACATTTAAGTATACACGTGGTATATCATGTTCTCTAAGTTGGGTTAAAATGTATCACCATCTATCAGAGGTCATTCAACCATAACGTAACGATTACCATACACCACACACACGGAGGGGGGGGGGAGATACAGAGAAATGTATTCTGTGCTTTATCCAGATGTATCACCATATGTACGCGTGCTGAGAGAAAGCAACCTCTTCCCGGCAGGACCAATGGCTTGGGGGCAGACCAACTAGCGTTATATCTCTGGATCAGAGTCAGAGGCATATACAGTGTGATTTGCAAGTTGGGTTGATGCATTGGTATGTTCCCTATCCTATGTCGTTGTGCATATCTATACGTTGTCTTCGCATGATAACAGCAGCTGGCATGTATAGAGAGATACAGGGGGCCCATGTCCTATCCCATGAGACATATAGCGAGTCCATTAGGGCTATTTGCATTGGCGTCTTCTAGTCAGGAAAGCATGGGGAACTGTATACTCTGGCATGTGACTATCTGTCCTCATAGCTTCAGCACTTTGCTCTTTAGGGTAGATTCACCATGAGGCAGACACATACCTTGAGTAGGACACTTGAATTTGTAGCTTTTAAAGCATGGTAACCCCTCTCTTTGGACATAACAGTAAACACTAAGTGCCATTATTACCTATGCAATTAATGACCAACTAGAGAGATTACCATCCATCAAAAACTACTTCAAGTGTCTGACTCTTGGTGAATCTACCCTAGACGATGGGTTTGGGGCGTGTCTATTAGAAGCCCCCTCAGATACACACCCCTAGGCCTAGGCAGGATTTGCTGGCAGCCCGTATAGTATACACCAAACCCCAATAACACCACCCAAATCTACCTGATTACCGCCGCCCTTCTACTCCTTCCATTTCGGCAGGCTTATTTTGAGAGCCTCCGGACAGAGATATTTTCGACTTCCGCTTCCGGCGGTTCAGGCCTCACACGACTAAGTCTGGTATTTACTCAACTTATTGCTTATGGGTCAACGCCGTGGGGTGTGTGGCTATTTTACCCTTCATGCCAAATTGATTTTTTTGGATTTCCTGGAGATTACAGTCACACGACCTCTAATCTGTATTTTAATGGAGAATATCCCCACAAGAGCCATCCTCTGACACCTTTTTAATGGGTATGTGTCCCTTGTTACCACAGGGTATTTCAGCCATGCTGACATACATACCGTATTTGCTTTGCGACGTTTCTACTCTGAGCTCAGTGGGGATTTCAGACTATTAAACTATATATCTACACCTAGCAAAGTTTATGTTGTAGGGTCTCGGTGCTCGGTATAAAAAGATATCAATAAACTGTCCACACCATTGGATAAAAACTTTACAATAAGTATTTAAATGCTTCAGATAAGGACGGAATGACTTCTGAACCATGATCCAGCATCCAACTATTTCCCTGTCAGATACCGTTAGTAATGATATGATTGGGCTGTAACAAATTGAAAAGAGAAATGTAACGGCGGGGTGTACGTCATTATGTAGTATAGTGGGACCAATACATACTGGGAGAACAACCACAATCAATCCAATACACAGAGATTATTCCATCAGAGCCGACATCACACAACAATGCCTTAAAGGCTTAGGGTGCTGGAGAAAACGATTGGCCTGCCACCTGTGGGGCAGACGGATGACCACGTAACATGTATACACAGCACCTCCAGGGTGCCAGGTAATCTACCCCAGCCTCCTTCCCATCACCCCAACCTCCTCCAGTGTTTGCATTGGCAAGTGGGCAGGTCCAGGGGATCCACAGTCATTTGACGTTTGGGTTGAAGTTATCGCTGGGTTATACTCTGTTCCGACTTACCATTGCATACTACACATATCTTTGATGGAATTCTCTCATTCAAATGGATAAAGGTACTACCCAGCTACAATTGGATATCTATCTTTTAGACTATATATGTATATATAGTCCCATGAAGGCACTTTCAACTAATGATGGATACAATGTAGTCAATGCAATGATAATGGTATTCTCAAAGAAAAACAGTATGTCACTGAATGGGTATATAGGAGAAGAGCCATTGTAGTGATATATACATCTAATACTTATTAAAAATAGTCATATATGAAGCCTTCTCCACTGCTAGTGGCTCACCACTGCAGGTTATCTTTGGTACTTCTATGCTCGTTACCAAGTAGACGTGTGTGATTTCTGTGTGCATCCTAGCAGATTCTATAATTAAAACGAACCAAGGTGACTCAAACCATATTGATTGGCATTGAACCAGACTCGAGGTGTCCCACTTTATAAATCTGAATTTCACGCTTGATGCAGGAGAAAAAAATAGGTGAATACATGAACAATCAGTGCAGGGTAAAATGCAGACAGAGAGTGGGAGTAGAAAGGGGAACATAACTTAGCTCAGCATCGTTGAAAAAGGTGGAATTATTAGATATGTCTTATTATAATGATTATCAACATCTTATGTTGACTCGATGTATATGTTTGAAAATTATAGCAACGTCTTTGCTGTAAAGTTAGATATTGCAAATCATCTCATTAGAGCCCAATGATACAACAGCTAAACCAACTCCGCCATTATATACAAGCAAGGATTAGGATTTATTTGCCGTGGGAATTAACAAGGGCAGGGGAATGTTCTGTGGCTCACTGTGAACCTTGACATCTGGACTTGTCCCAGCACGAGCTACTCCCCAGGCACGAGGGGAGCAGCTCGGGGAGTTGCTCACCGGGTTGACCATTGACACAGCAGTCTCCGTAGGGGCTGGGCACCGCCTAGGTGGGTCCCATAACTGGGCGGCTGCCAATTTGGCTTGGATTGTTGCGCACGATTGGTGGCCATTGCATAACGATCGCCAATATGGATCTGCTGAATCGTTACGCAAGCCGCATGTCACCCGGCCTATAGGAGGTGTGCAGTTATGTGGGGTGGAGGCATGCCGTGTGGAATGCTCTGTGGAAGTATGTATTCATGTGTAGTCAATATGGGTTTAACTAGGTCGGGTTGTCCCTAACCCTGTAAGGACAGGGTAGTGATTCAATGTGCTGTGTCATTTCTCGTCATGATGCATGATTGAATGAAGCGGACCCACTCCCCGGGGTTGTATCTATGCATCATGCCGATCCTTCGGGGGGGGGGGGGCTGGTCAACCCTACAGGCTCGGCATGATGCATGAATGCAGCCCTGGCGAGTTCATGCATTGAGGAAGACAAAGGGCAGTAAAGCACTATGCAGCTCTTTAAAGGCCTAATGTGGCTTACGTGCTCAATGCTAAGGCTATTCTCCTGCCAGGCTGTGGATCCCCTGTGAGCAGCTCCAGAGCAGATCAGCCCCCTCCGAGCAGCTCCCCTGGTCTAGGTCATCAGGATAAAGAAGCTCATCTTGTTCCTTTGTTTCCCAGCCAAGATGTCGGGACATATTGCATGTCATACAGGGTCCTTACTAGTGTGGCTATATTTCTCCAAATACCCATATCATGGCATATGTATATTGCACTTTTATATAGGGATATTAGGATCCCCCGCAGCTATCGCTATTTAAAGATCACTACGTTTCTTCGTGTTCAACACAATACATGTATTAGTATGAGAAGAACACACGTGTATCACGTCATCTGTTATCATGAGATATTTCAAGAGGAATGAACGTATGATGATGATGACATCGATAGAAAATACTACATTGTTTGTTTCCCGTTTGTTCGATGGTGCTCTTTGTCTCACATTGTATGTTACACCATCAATAAGGGCAACATCATGCATTATGAGGGCGTGTCTTTTAGACATAATAAAGTAAAGGCATAATAAAGTAAAGGCAATAATTAAGCCCGAGGAGGTCGGGGGAGGGTATTTTTTCTCAATGGTTAGGGGTCAGTGGTATTGTCTTGTGGGCGCGGTCATTACTTAATCTGCTACTTGCGAGATAAGTATTGATAACCGCTGTCACAATGGGATCAAATTGTAACCCAAGAATTCCGCAGTGAATGGAGGGATGTATTTCATTGGTCTACGATGTATTTGGTTAGTGGCCTATACTCCCACCGTCCCCTCCCCAAGCTCTACCACCACAGGCTTTCACTGAGCATGTTCTGGTGGCGATGGTCTGCAGTGGGTTGGTAGTATTAGTATAAAGGCCTGACACTGTGGTGGTTCGGTCATCTAGGTGACCACGTGACCAAACACTACATACAGGTAGTTCCCACACCAATCACCAGGCCTATACTAGTGGCATCTACAGATTGGTGTGGGAACTACCTGTATGTAGTGTTTGGTCACGTGGTCACCTAGATGACCGAACCACCACAGTGTCAGGCCTTTATACTAATACTACCAACCCACTGCAGACCATCTCCACCGGAACACGCTCAGTGAAAGCCTGTGTCTACCACCGTCAGGTTCGTACCCATACGTGCATTACCATCACACGTACACGCATGCGCAGCTAGTGAGCTGCTCAACAGACTTGTCTGGGTCGGCCCCCAACCCCTCTCCTGTTGCTCGCCTCTATATACAAAGTCTCAGTTTGCAGAATGGCACAAAAACAGCCCTACCCTGCCACTGGAAACAAGTCTGTCAGCACCCAGCTAGGGTTTCTGCAGATACGGAGGGACCTACAACCAGCCCCCCCCCCCCCCCCCCCCCGCTGCTGCCCCCTGCCCCACAAATAGTCTAACCCCAACACAGCATCCAGCACCCAAACCAAACTGCCCTTTCTAGTCCTAGACACCCCCCCCCCTCCAACTATTGCATACACACCCTGGGTATCTATGTTTGTAAACAATGGCTATTTGGATGATTTGCATGTGGAAAATACATGACAAAGGCCTAACGTTACCACGTTGAAACTATTCAATTAATGATGGAGATCGTTTAGAAGGATTATAATCTTGGTCAATCTGAGTGACGGTGGCCTTAATTGTTAACACTGACGTCATGTCAGATTGTGACGTCTTGATCCCTGGACTGGCAGGCACCGGATGCGTTTCTTTCCTTCCTCCAGACTGTAGAGAGTTCCAAGTCCATTGCTGACTGACGACAGATCTCCGCTTGCCTCACCTCGGCCCAGACGGATTTCACTCTCCGACCATGGCCTTGTGTTCCTCCTCAAAACTACCATGTCTTCATAAATCTACACTGGTGCCTGTACTCTCGTTCCCAAACCCTTCCGAAGGAAGACTCTGGTGACAGGCAGTATGACCTTGAACTTGGATTTTGCTGGGTTTAGGCAGTCCCTGTAGTTAGCTTGGAACGAACCAGAATGGAACCAGAACGTATGATGGGAAATACAGGTAAAACTACCATCATACATTCTGGTTCCTGTCCACCGGTTCCAAGCTACCAGCAGGGATTGCCCAAACCCAGCAAAGTCCCATGTTCAAGGTCATACTGGCTGTCACCAGAGTCTTCCTTCGGAAGGATTTGGGAACGAGAGTGTGGTGCCTGGAGCTCACTTTACTCTACTTCCTCTCGGGCTGAGTCAGTTGCCACTCACCTTACGTTTAGGTACAATGTACATGTATTGCTGTTGAAGACGGATACGTCAAATATGACATTGAGTTGGGGAGGACACTTGGTATATTTTGTACGGCTGATGTGGAAAAAATCTAGGAGAGGCGAGGCTTTAGTCCAGGCGAACATACGTACCCGGGGTGACCGCAAAGTAAAATTTGCCAAAAGACGTGCTAAAACCCCGGCCCCCGCACTTAGTCTCTTCCCGTACACCATCAGCGTTAAAAAAACGCTGATTAAGGGGGTAATTTTTCTCAAAATCCACGGATCAGTGTTTTACAGAATAGGGGGTGTTTTTTAAAGCACCCCCTGTGAAAATTGAAAAGGAGGGTGTTTTTTTACTGCCAATCTGGGAAAAGGGGGTATTTTTTTGCAAAGATTAAATGACAAAGGAGGTAGCAGATGGTTGTTGCTGGTCACTACCAGCATGTTTTACACAGCCCTCTGAATGCCCCCTGGACATAGCAGCTCCTCTCTGGATGGACATAATCCTTATTATAAAGGAATGATATATCTTTGTTCTTATTTATGTTGAAATGTAGTGATCGTCAGCATTTACAGAGAAAGGGTTTCAGGATCTAAAGATGTCAGCTTTTCTCTGAAATAGGGGTACTTTTTTGGCTCTTAAAATCCGTGATTTTGCCATAAAAAGGGGCATTATTTAGGTTAGAAATCAGTGGAAAGGGGGTACTTTTGAAAAGCCATAACGCTGATGGTGTCGGGACTAGTGTAGAGTGCGGGGGCCGGGGCTAAAACAGCCTTCTATGAAAAAGCCCCTCATTACAGAGGGGTCACACTATGGGACAAACTTGACGAGAATGTTCAAAAACTACCCACTCTACGGCGATTTAAAACAGCCATACATAAACTCGTTCTTGACTAACTGCCAAGCCTACCCTCTTTTGCTGTAAAATGTTTCCTATAATGATTGACAACTCATGCAACGTAATACCTCATCTTTGAATGCTTGCTACATTAATGTATTATATGTTATAACTTGTTCATTCTAATATACACTATATTGACATAGATATACAACATGATTGTAACAACTACTACTTCTGCATACCGAATGTGGCGTGCGGAAGACCGTCTCTCGGGACGAGGCACTCCATTAATAAATAATAATAATAAGGATAGTTTTTGAAACTATTCCTCTATAGTCAAGGGACCTAATGGTCACTGTCATCAGATCCCCTTAGCCAAGCGTCACTTTTATGAGGTGTCACCAAGATTTAGGGAAACGAAAGATAGACTACACGGGTATTCTCTCCCTTAGACTATACTTGGGGGAAGGGGGGACCTGTTCTGTTGAGCATCATGTTTGCGATGAAAAATATAACAGCCTATGGGGTCTTACTATTGCAGTACATTAGTCTCTCAATGCCGTGTCCCTGAAATTGGGGTTTGGTTCTCGTCGACGACACTATAGGATTCTCAAATGTGAGTCAAAGCTGTCAGCACTGCGGACGGATATGTCACGGAATCTGCCAACATGACGCAGCAGAAAGGAGTCCCTGTTGTCCAGGGTTGCCGGTATAAAGCCGTCTGTACGTCACGTTTGACGTTAGAGTTGACAGTCTGACATGACGTCTTGACGAAAGGGCGATATTAGAGGGATTAACAAGTGCCAGGTAACACATGCTCCATCCAGGGCGGGCTTTGCGAGTTAACCATTTAAAGGCCGCATAGCGGATTGATGTGTTAAGCATTATGACGATTATAATTGGGACTTTTTGAGGCGAATACTAATGTTTTTGTGTTAAAAACAATGTCCAAGAATGCCGTTAAGTTTAGGTTATTCACAAGTTCTCACTTTTGTACGAAACTACCTCTGTTATCAAAGCACGAAGAGTATATGTATTTGACATTTTCTGGTATCGATATAGGAATCGACACACGGGCTTAAACTGGAATTTGATGTTGTTTCTTAATTACAAACAGATACAATGCATGACTCGAACTTAAAATAAAATAAGGGCCCTTTCAAGTATCGTCGGGGATCTGCATGCATGGTTTACACACCACTTCACACCAATAACGAACATATACAGGAACAAGTGGTAGTTATTTGTGCATGATAATAGACCAAACATTAGCGCTTCTCCCTACGTCATAAATATCTGGGTTAAATGAATGAACAACATTGCCTGGAACTCCTCCTCACATTAATAGAGCATGCCTGACTGAGCCTTTTGCTCTTTGTTCTGTTGCACACGCTTCATCTATAACATAAGCCAACACTGCCTCCATAGTTATCTAGATCTACCTTTGCCATATGGATCCTGAATAGATGTTCATCTTGTATTGTGCACCAATGTGGGAGTATTCTTACCGGCTTGAACAATGCCCTAAGTACCAGCATGATACCTGCTCATAAGTCGGTACAGCCACAGAGGACTCGACTTTAATACTTAAATAACGTTCCCAAACGTTTCCTTGTATATAACGTTATCTAACATTATATATAAAATGTCATTTTACCCTCTTACATGGTTTATACGTGGTACCAAATTGTACCAATCTTACACCTGTTTATCGCTACTGAGTACCTATGTTGTAACATTGATACACGTTACTTGATGTCAACGATTCTACGTTAAATAACATTTTATCACCTTTTTTCCCAAACAAATGTTTTCCACTCCTTCAGGAAACGTTCAGGCCGCGTTGCACAGCGTGTTTTTTTCATTCTTGTGTTAGATAGGGGTGTTCCTTTGTCCACGTGTAGTATTGTTGTGTGTCATTCATCATATTTTGTTATGTTTGTACCTGTGCTATCTACATGTAGTGACAGGTAGGCCTACTATTAGCCATTTTTAGCAATGGGAGGTATCCCCTCCGCCCCCACCTCCTTCGAAATCCTGGATCTGCCACTGAAATATTATGTATGAAGGACTATTTTCTATTCACCAACAGGGTAGGGTTTCTACCTGGACATGGGGAGAGATGAGAGGTATAATATAGGTTAAGGTATAGGGGTGGGTGATAGCCACCTCTCAGGTGTGATCCCAATACCTATATTTCACACCTAATCAGCGCGTGCCTCCTGCGTTCCTCCTGCGGGTGGCGGCCGAGCCGATAAACCTTTAAGAGCCGCATAGTGCTTTGGCGAGTAGATCGCCAGTGCCGTGGGAGCCGCGTGCCAACAGAGTTGATACGCTAGTGAAGGGTCGGCGTGATACATGAATGCAGGTAGACTCGCCATGTATCATGACGACAAAGTGCATTTACAAATTATTCTGTCCTTAAAGGGGCATAGTCCGATGATTAGGGCTCAAAAATAAATTTTGCTAAAAGTGAGCCAGAATGTTAAATATGACCAAAGGTCATGTCCTACCTACTTTATTAAACATTTTCCCCCAGAATTCAGCTTAGGTTTTAGCTAATTATCAGTTTTATGCTCGATTTGAGACTTCTGGAGTGCACGCTATAAGTCCACTCATTGAAAAATGCCCTGTAAAAGGCTATACCTATATGTTCATGGGACCCTCTTAATTGCCTCCTATTGCCCATGAATGATATCTTATTGTGCCCCATCCTCCAAATATGATGTTATAATGACAATTTGAACTCATTTAAGCAGAATTCAAAATATGGACAAAAATCGGACCATGCCCCTTTAAAGGGTTAATATCAGCCAGTGCTCTATGGAGGGGTGTAGTATGGGTTTGGGGAACGTTCACAAATGACGTCATCAGCTAGGGAGTAGGGTAGGGGTTAAAAGTGACCCCTTCTAACGTGATAGACTTGTGCCACTGTGTGCGTTGTATAAACCATTTGGCCCAAATAAATATAATGACAAAGGGTGAGTGGGGGTGCTTGAAAAGGTCCGCCTAATATAAAGGTGGCGTTTTTTTGTGAATGTTCCCTTGATATGGTGAGTTCTAGGAGCAGGGTGTCCCCTCCCCCTCTCCCTGGCCGTGTCATCGTTATCGGGTGGTGATGGACGAGGGGTATCTTACCCCTGACCAATGACTTCTTATAGACTCTAAGCCCTGACCCACTCTCAACATGAAGGTCGCTGCATGCACCCTGGAGGAACGGCCACTGACGCCTAGCCACCCCTTACCACCTACAGGTGTCCAGGGCTCACCTGTAGGGGTGTCGGGACCAACTTGACTTTGGTGGGCCGAAGCCAAACTGAATGATGTTCAGAAGGGTAGGCAACACGCTTAGAAACAGGATTGGGGGTCAATTTGAAAATGACCCCCAAGGACAAATTTGAAAATGTTGACATAATTCGATGCATTATAAGGCCAATATTTTGGAAAATGGCTGAGTTAGTGGCTCATGGTGGCTTCTAAACTATATATGATTTATTGGCATTTCCAAAATGGGTGGGGGGTATTTACCCTTGTCCCTCTCTTTCGACACCCCTGTTCAGGACCACCAGTTTAGTTGTGGGGGGGGGGGGGGGTGTACACCGGTGTACAGTGAGATGTCAGATGGTAGAGGACGAGCTAGATTGGGGATGGTCAGAAGACACTAATAAAAGAGTGGTCATTATCTAGCAATATGGGCAGTAGTGTTCTGGGGTGAGGAGCCAACTGATGTGGTACTCGTGCGGTCCATGTCCTACCAGTGAGCTGCTTGACCGCTGGTTATTTAGTTGACCGCCCACTGACCGCCCACCAGTTTACATACATCTCGAGGTACTTACTACACCAAGTATAAATATGCATGGCCACAGTCTCTTATCAAACCATGTTTATGGTACGGCCATGTTATGGGCATGCATAAAGATATGGCGTGCATACATATATGTCTGTTCCAGCAGGCATGGTACAGTCATTAATGCCACCGTGAATGAAGAAGGATGCATCAGATATACAGCGCAAGTTTGTATCTGGAAGCGCCCTGTATAAATGCCAGTTAACCCTTCAAGGACCGTATATCACTTTGGTACACTGTGCTCCTCTGTTGTCATGAGGCTAGAATTCAGCCTTGGTGAGTAACTGCCAGGGCTGCATTCCTGCAACATATGGACTCATTGGGAGTGTATCAGCCCCGTATAGAGTCGACATGATGCTTGAATGCAGGACTGACCAGTTGCTTGCCAGGGCCGCAATTATACATTATTGCGAATGGGCATGATACATAAAAGCACTATGCTGCCCTTAAAGGGCTAATAAGCTCTGCAGATGAGAAATAAATGCATTGCTCTAATACCAGGTATAGCAGTAACGCTGTATGCTGCATTCATCTACTGGATGGTGAGTCAGCAGGTTTATGAGTTGATGTAAAATTGGCCTGGTGGTGTGATGTATATGTAGTGTGATGCATAGGTGTGAGGAAGGTGTATGATCCCATGTAGGCGACCACAAGGTGCGGGTATAGTGGGTATAGAAGGATGTATGCAGAGGGTTGGGTGGTGGTCTAGGGGTCTCGTAATCACTGTTAGACTTGTACCAGTTCTCATAGAAGCAGTGTTGTCTCTTCTCACGTGATAATTTAGTCATACCATTTCCTTCATCAAGAAATATTATTTCGTGAAAATAATAGTATGCCATAAAGCAAAAGCACCATGCACAAGTATCTCTATATGAGGTACTTCTATAGGGTATGTGCCATGTCTAAATGCTCATCCATGTGCATGTGCATGCAGTGAGTGTTGGGGGTGGGAGGGCTGTTATCTAGGTGTGTGTGGGAGTAGCTGGTGGGGACAAGGCTATGGTGTGCACGGTGGTATAGGGGTCCACACCACGGACAGGTGATATATGACCACTACACCAGTAACAACACCCCTCCCCTGCCTCCAACAAAAAGGTTAGTTTCAAGTCACATCGTCTGAAGCCTTTCTTTTCTTTCTCTCTGCCCTCGTGGCCCTCGTGGCGAGATGGTTATTTTCTAGATGTGACCTATTCCAACGATGTAACTTCACGTGTTTAATGTAATGGTGAAACATTGTGCTATTCTTGAATGTAAAATTTAGTTGATGTTTCTGATGGGCCACATGACAAAAAGAATACTTTTTTTTTTTTTTACTTTTTACAATTTTCGCTCTAGAATACAATATGTCCGATTGACGAAAAATAACAAATGACAGGTATGTTGTCTTGCTATACTCGGTCGGGTGACTAGCAACCAACCTTTATTTTTATATGTTTGCCCTAAGCCTACATGACCACCACCAGCCACCACCAGGTGTGACTGGCCACCACCAGATGACCTACCACCACCCTGGTGTGGGCAGGTGAGGCTATGGGTGGTGAGCAGCTCCAGGGGCGGAGGGGGAGCAGCTCACAACCCCAATTATCACATGGCCAGGCGCCCAGTGCTTACGTTGGGTTATCATGAGCTGGGAGGGACCACACCTCTAGTAGCCTCCCCCTGGTGGTACCATGCAGGAATGGCATGCTGCTGCGCCAGATGAGGGAGCAAGTGCTGCTAGAGCTGCTCAGAGCTGCTCGGTGTTAGGTAGATATACAAGCCAATTTACACCAGCCGCCAACAGGATGGGTGGTGAAGACAGGAGCCTGTGTCCGAGGCTGTAGGGAATCTGGTCTGAGGGGTGTGAACATATGTGGGTCAAGCTCCTGACTTGTAAGGGTGATTTTCAGCCATTTTCAGCCTTATATCCCGATGGTATATGTTCATAATTCTTTTTTTTATATTGAGCATAAGACATCACAAGGTTTCAGGATTTCTTCTGCATTTTGTGGAGTAGGGTAGCACCTAGGTGGTATATGGTAAAGTAGGTTCTAGACTGTCTGAATATATGAACAGCAATAGTTTGAAGCTTAAATAAAGTAGGGTAAAACCGTCAGCTATGACATTCAAGTTCACTAGACAGTAGAGTGACAGTTTACCACTGGTAGATGGGTGTCCATGTGGTTAGAATAGGCCACATGTGTGTGAGAATCAATCATTCTGACCTATTATAATACTTGGAGGGTGACCCAACATGTGACCCCCGCCCCAAGATGTCTGGACGGGGTGTCTTGTCTGAGCGGGGTGCCCTGTTGTAGGACCACAGGACCTTGTGGTATGACCACAGATGTCCCCCTATATAAGGGAACGTTCACAAATAACGTCACCTTTTTTATTTTGGAACCTTTTTCAAGACCATCCCATTGTCACTGTCTTGGACAAATTGGCCTATACATAATGTATGGCCCGGGTCATATGCTTCGTCACTAGACCCAAAGATACTCCCCGACCGCCCCTAGCCGATGACGCCATTTGTAAACGTTCACTATTCATGGTATGACAGGCCACTGACTGGATGGGACACCGGGGGCGTGGTGGTAGGGCCGAAGGTCACATACAAACCATGTAGGGGAGGACATCTTGACCTGTCCCCCTTTGACTTGTCTCCAGGGTGCAGAGAAAACCCTGGATCCCCCACATTGGTGTGAGAAGTTTCCCACCATAATAATCATATTCAGCAGTTACGATCGCTTTATAGATGAAAATGTAATGTAGCTCGATACGCTTGTTCCGTCTAAAATCAAGTAGTATATTGACTTGGGGATTTGGTGCTAATTACCCTGATTCATGTTTGATACCCTCTGTCTTTTGGCAATATACAGTATCTAACCAGCTAGCAGATCTTCATTGATGCACCATGATGACAAATGGTGCAGTACATTAAATTAGTACATGTACTCCACCCTTAACTTCAGATGAGGGAGCAAGTCAAAGGGTTAATTATTGCCTGACTTATAGAACTGTGATACTTTTGCATGAACCTGTGTCGGATCAGTAGCTTATCTCGGTACATACTACTGAGGGTATACTACGAAGAGGTAATTGATTGATGGCCTCTTGTGTTTGTAATCTGTGTAAACGGGACTGATTAACACATGTCGTAGAACCAATGAGTCATATGTCTGCACAGATATCTCATAGCTTGTATCACCATGGAACTCGTATCATATCTACGCAATGGTAGCTAATTGTTATGCGTTTTTTACACAGCTAAAACCGAAGGTATTGTCACATCATCTACCCATACACAGGCTGCATGGCCTCTCCTGTGACTCTGTGTCCATCTAACATAGACTAAAAGTACCAACGTCTCGTTAGGCCTGTTTTGTGTTACCGGCCTACATTACAAATAGTCCTGTATACACACACACTCACACCCACATAGCCCTTCTCCAGGCGAGTTTAACCCCTGACCCTGCCTGCCAGTCTGGCTTCTGTTGGCTGACTCTTCACAACTCACCCCATCTTTACCTCAGCAAACCCATTTCAATCTCTACACTTCACGTGGAAATCACTATCTATTACACAGGTTGTAGGATTTTCACTTTGCCCTGGGGTATTTTAGGGGGAGGATTTCTCTGAAGGTTATTTTATAGATGGGATAGGTTTTGGCGATGTTTCAAAGGCGTTCCAGACCAGGCTGTACCATGTAAGAGTTAAAGCTTTCCACACAAATGTCATAGCCCACATGTCTAGAGTCAGAGGCTGCACTCTGCAGCATATATCTTCATCAAGGGAGTAGCTCGGACCTGCCCCCAGCACAGGGGGGGCAGATCTGAGCACAATATGAGTTGTGTTCTTCTTGAGTTGCACCCACCTTAATTCATAGGCTCTATACAGTTTCATGGCTGGGTTAGGTGCTAGGGCCATGTGACACTAAATCAATGCTTACCTGCATGGCTGTGTAATAGAGGGGTCTTGATTATTACTGTCACCTTTATACAGTTTATTCATGGACGTTTAAATTTAACTACTTTCTCAGTACAAAGCATTCCTCGTCGGTGGTTTTCTCTGCTTTATTAAGACAAAGGATGGCTAGATTACAGGGGTAGCAATATGTTTCCCAGTCCTGATCGGCAACCATTTTTAGCCTTCAGGTGTATACCACTTTAAAAATCAGCCTTGGATAAAATGTAATTGCCTCTGGGGTATTTAAATTCGCATGTCTATTTATGTAGGATTGGAATTGTGGTTCAGGTGTACACCACTTTAGAAATCAGCCTTGGATAAAATTTAATTGCCTCTGGAGTATATAAATTCGCATGTCTATTTATGAAGGATTGGAATTGTGGTAAGAGTCTTCAGAAAATCATTTTCAGCCTGGATAGCTCTGGTTCCTTTGAGGGGCTCAATGGGGCCGGGATGAGGGAGCATTAGTGAACATATGTATACATAGGTTAGCACGTGGAGACCTAACAGGCTGGGGTTGATGGCCTCCACCTGAAGCCACAACGTCCGCCATGTTTGACGTCTGAGGGCTGCGTTTTGACCGCGCTCATCCATCATGGCCGAGCAGACGACATTTCAATCGTTTCCGCGCCAAAAGCCTCATCTTCTCCCAAACCCTACACCCAAGGTTTCTACCACTTACAGACTATATAATACACATACGGGGGCGTCTAAACTTGGTATATACTGACGATGTTTTCCATCCTTCACGGCTTGAAAGCCCCCTCTAAATGTACAGGCTCCATAGGTCGACGGAGGCATGGCTTCCACTTCTGCGCACGCGCGGAAGGCTGGCTTCCGGGATAGTGATGAAAACAGATGTGGATGGTTTAGAAGGGGGTGCCCAGCGGTTTTGATTCGCTCACGGTTCAGGGCGGGTACATAGCATTTCCACCAATAAAGACCCCGACCTCTACGTCAAACAGATTCGTAGCTCGCCTCCCCAGCATGGGGTCGACGTTGGCAGCACTTGTTTGGCTTGTCAAAACAACAGAGTTAGCAGTAATGGCCCACCGCCCAGCCTGGTGTCGGGCACGTAACAAGTGCCCCCGATTACTGTTACAAATTGTCTGAGCTGCTCATGTGAAGGCGATCTGCTCAGGGAGCAGCTAAAAGAGACTCATACTAATATGATAGGGTTTGGGAGCTGCTCGAAAAAACCTTTACTACTTCTGTTCGGCATGTTTCCACTCTCCTGCATGTGAAGAGCTCTAGCAAAGATGTTTTTTCAGAGAAAGGTAAAATGTCAACAATTTTAACATACTGTGTAACGCTGCGTTGAATGCCGAGGAAGAATTCTTTTAACCCTGTAAGTGTAACACGACTGCACAGTGTTTCAATGTGAAATGCCCATTTGTTGTTATAATGCATGAATGCAGCCCTGGCGAGAAGCTCGCCAGAGCTCGCCAGGGCTCAATTTGGCCATCATCCCGACCCTATAGGGTTGATACACTCCCGAAAGGTCAACATGTATTATGACGACCAGGGAAATAATTCATTAACGCACTATGCGGGCCTTGAAGGGTTATACAGATATAGATGTAGATCTATCTACTGACTGGCCCTGACGTGTTGATAATGGTGATAAGTGGGCTTCGCAGGACTCAAGATACATTGCATTATCATGTACAGGTTTTGTAAAAACAAAGAACTCTTCAGCAGGTGAGTATGTTGTGGAGCCTAACATTACCAGTAGGGTTAGCTCTATGTTGATATTCAGATATCCAGAAGCTGAAAAGAGCCATCAACAGATGTTAAACAGAAGTGCATCTTACGAAGCTAAAATCTTAAAAGAATGGTTTTGGAAAAGTGAATCAACCAACGTAACGGTCGTGGAAGTGTTTAGTTCAGAAAACTGTGTCCCAATATTTAGGGAAGTGAGAAGAGTAAATTGAACGAGGTAATAGCATTGTACTGATAAGCTACACGAGAAGACCATACCAAAATCAATTGACTTAATTGACACCATACTATATGGAACCTAATACAAAGAGCCATGCGTAGTGGACATGTTTTGGTTTAATTGGGATATCTTCAGAAAGGGCTGGGGATACTTACGGCTACTTCACCTGGTTTCAAGAAGAGACCCTGGAGGAGCATCTGTCTACCTGTATATGTCACCACATGGCCCCTGCACCCCTCAGGTAACCACCTCCAGGGCCCCACCAGGTAACCTAAGGGACCCGGTGCACTACATCAAGGGGGGTTAGCTGAGCTAGGGCGGGCACTCCATCTTTGTTGGTAGATTTCCAAATGCGGAACAACAGCCCCTATTATTTGTTAATTTGTCAGCCACCTGAGAATCTACATTATATATGTTGTATTTTACAGCCCCCTATATCTCAAGATGTCAGACTACAGCCCGCTGGACATGTAGAGTCCTCTACAGACTAACATTATGTGAAATATACAAGTTGCTCTCAATTTTGACAGAATTTAATTTTTTACTCTCCAGATATTGACGCCTCTGATTCTTGAATTACATGTCATTTGACAGTCCAGCAGTTGATACATTGCTATACCGTGAATATATAACAAGATCACATGCCTTGGGCTATACTGAAAGGCAAATTCAAAATGGTACAAACCTAGCTAAACCTTGTACTCTATAAAGTGAAGGCTATGAATGCCGATCTACTTTCCTTATGATTATTCTGGGCAAATAATGTTTCTGTATGCAGAAGAGTAAAAGCAACCTGAGTACATGCCTTGACATAATGGATCGGAGTAATAACCATTTGTAAGTCTCACGAGGTTTCACTGTAACAAAGAATACCGAGTACCCCCCCCCCCCCCATCCTGGTAGGGGCTGAGCTATGCTGAATGCCGCACTAACTGTACCATACCACATTAACACGGCCCGGCCCATGTTACCCACTACCTGGCTGGCTTCAGACCATCAGCCCCTAGCATGCTCCATTACACCTGTGCTACTCTCAGGTAAGTCTGTAACCCCCGCCCCATGCAGGACCCATTATAGGGCAGGAGCAGCCCCCATGAGCAGCTCCCAATACACTACATCATAGGCAAAATTATATTCGAAATGGGTATTTAGGTAATGCTACATTTTTCCTCCCAATATTTGGATATAGATCCCCCCACATATTTTTCTAAGCTTTATTCTTAGTCAAAAAGAACAGCTCCCACTGATTTCACTGACCGAAATAAAAGTTTGTCTGTTGAGGTGATTCAGCCTGGAGGATGTATAGGTTGGGTCTATAAGCCACATAGATTACCACCTCAAGTACCATAGGGTAGATTCACCAAGAGTCTGACACCTGAATCTGTAGTCTAACTAGTAATGCACGGTAATACCTCTTTGTGGTCTTTGTTGGCAAGAAAACCACTTGAATCGTTCTGTTATACACAAAAATGAGAGCTTGGGATGCTTGTACTAGTACAGTTTCAAAGGTCTGACTTGAGGTGTGTGTCTGACTCGTGGTGAATCTACCCTATAGTGTAGCATGGGTGATAAGACCCGCTCTATCTCCCCAGCCTTTACTCGGGTGTATCACACATACGCACACAAGGCTGAATATTGCTGAGGTATATTTGTTAAAACCATAATTGTGCTTTATCTAAATGCTGTTTGCTACATTAAGGGTTTTTTATGGCTCCAAAATGCATGGATTCATTTGATAAAAAGGGGTTGTTTTCACATCCGATTCTGTGGATAAGAGAGTATATTGATGGCTGAGATGGCAGGTGAGGTCCCCTTTTGATGCCGAGTGCCGGGGCCGGGATGATACCCCAACACCCAGGAGGAGGGAGAGGAGTCAGGGGGATAGCAGAGGGTGATGGAGGGGGCTGAAGGCGGCGGCAACCGTAGCTGATTGCAAACCCTGTAAGGGCAGCATAGTGCTTTAATGTAGGATGTCATTTGGCGTACTGATGCATCAATGCAGCACCAGCGGCTAACTTGCCGGTGATGCATGGATGAATCATGCCCTCCCTAATGGGTTGATACATTCTCGGATTAGGGTCGGCATGATGCATGCATGTAGCCTCGGGCGAGTTGATTCACCAGGGCTGTATTGATAGATCATGATGACCAAGGGCATATCGCATTTAAGCACTATGCGGCCCTTAAATGGTTACACCACCCCTATCGTTCAGCATCTCGTGCCAGCCTCGTTCGTGTCCTCAAACCCTGCTCCAAGAGGGAACGTCACCTGCGTTCTCGGTTTATACCCGCATCCACGAATTTAAGGGTGAAAATACCCTTTCTGGAGACCATTAGATATAGAAAACGTTGAAATATCTTTTTTAAGGCAGCCCTTGGTTAGTTCTATGGGAGTAGCCTATGTATTGATTATATAGAAATTGACACTTATACAATGTATATATATTATTCTAAAATCCATAAAGTTTACTTGATAGAAGGACTCCTCATTCTAGACTCCACAGACATAGGAAATACATAAAATGACCATTATTTTGCATTCCTTAGAACGCAGGTATGAAGTACGGGGACCGGGCCCACCTCTGAGGCTCAGTCTCTTTCATGTTGTAGGGATGGTGAGCGGAGTGGCAGCCCAACCCCCAACAACAATAAAAACGCCAACCTGCACCTAAAAAGTCCAAATCTAATTTTCTAGCCTCAGCTACTCTTACTCTCGTGTTATTACGAGGCTGTCAACAAACACATTGACGTCTAGCTAGCATGTGTTTTATGTAGCTCCATTTCTATGTCTTATCCTACATGTTACCATGTCATTCACCACAGAAACCTAGATACCTCTCTATAGTATTTCTGCAGTGTGTATATCAAAAGAGCACGGATTGTATTCGTAATATATGAAGGTAAATGAGACATTGCTTATATCTTTATAACCATGTATCACAGAATGTAAGCTTTGTTGATTGAATATCGAGAAGACAGCAATGCGTCAATCGATGTTACCTCTTATAGTTGGCTGTATGGACAATATCATATAGTAAAATAGGATTTATTACAACAGATCCTGTCTAGAACGCCCCCGCTCGTGGGGTGTGGTATTTTTTAACGACGGGGAGCGAGATTGGAGATAGGTCGAAGACCAAAACATTAGGAGACCAAAACTGCTTTGACCAAAAGTACTAGCGACAAAGCATGCAGGGGCTTACTATAGCGAAAAGGGGTCGACCGCGTTAAATTTGAAACTTGCGCGGGGGAGGTGGAGGGGGAGGGTGTGCCCTTCTTGCGGGTGTGACAAATATAATTTAGGCGCACCTGCAACAAAATCTACCTACCGACCCCCCACCCCATCCACCCACCCTAACCAAATGACCACTCCCTTATACTCACCCATGCCCTCTATACATACACCACACACCCGTGAGCTACTCTAACACTGATATCAAATACTCATGATAAACTCATGATAGAAGGACTCTTCTTTGGGCCACAGGGTAGTTAGCTACGCCAACTGGAAATGCTCTACGAGATGCTCCCCTGACAAGCTATCTACCCCACGAAGGGTGATATTTCAAAGGTAGAAGTATCAGTCCATGGGTACCTCCCCTCTGGCTTTGATATAATCCCAGCTCGTGTGTAAATCTCCCTTGGGCAGACCTCCTTACATACGGATAATATTTCTTTTTCCAGAGAAGTGTTTTCGTAGAAAGCATCCAGAGTTAATCCCGTGCATGCAGAACATAATGCGCTGTGGCTATATGTATGGACATGGATGAGGCAGTTAATGGATGTATTTACCAAATTCACACAGACTATACTTATTCATGTAGGTATAAAAAGTAGCTAAACAGGTTTAAATGTATAAACATTTCAATTATCACAAATTTCATATTTGATAGAGCCTTTATATATACTGGATTTAGGGAATGTATGTCAACTTCAGTCGGCTAACCCCATGTGGACGGTGGTCTTTACCATCCGTTAAAAAGATATCAAACTTATAGCATTTGTAGTTAGAAAGATACCTTGGTCGGCAATAGTTTTATATATTGACGCCCTCGTTGAAAGTCCCACTTCAGATTGAGTGTTGTGGTTCTACTGTGGGGCATTATGCATGCAGAGCCCTGTTGTTTCTGCCCTCCAAGTCTAGGATCTACACGACTTTTGGGCATGTTTTGTACACCTCCCAAAGGCAATGTATAAACAACAAAATGCGATCTGCCTCCATCCCCTCCTATACAAGCCCCCCGTCCCAACCCCACCCCGGCCAACAACTCTCAGACCCCCATGAGTGCTCTCACCCTGGGTAAACGTGGGATAAGACGACGTAGCCTCCCCTTGTCATACTATATAAGATATACAATATCATATATATTCAAGGTTATTTTTTCCCAGTCCTGTCTCTTGTGTTTGTTTATCCCGCTCGAGTGGCGGGTTAAGGAGTTTTGTCATGATCCGCGACGCTTCCCTTCGGATCCCCCTGGATCCCCCTGGATCCCAATCCTATAGACGGGCCATATAGCCGTGTATCAACACAGGAGAAGAGTCAATAGGCCTGACCCGCGGCCTTTGTGTTGGAGGCAAGGCTGGTAGAGGAGACCAAACAGAGGGCCATCCCTACTAGAATGCAGGATAAGCAGGCAGCAAGCTGGGCCAGCCCTTCACTCCAGCCCCCAAGGCAACGTTCATAAATGACGTTGTCACCTATTTAGGTACCTTTTTCAAGACCCCACCTCCTGTTACTGTTTTTGGAAAATTTAACTACCGGGTATACCATAATGTATGACATGGGCCAGTGTCGTTACTAAACCTAAATACTCCTTTCACCCTTCACCCCTAGCCGATGACGTCATTCGTGAATGTTCCCCAACCCTCCACTCCAGTTACCATTGCCACTCACCTACCTCTTCAGGCTGCGTGAAGCCTGGCCCCTTTGAATTCTGCCCCCCCTCCCCCCTCCAGCACCACCACTCAGCCAATATTTGAGAGCCAAAAAGTCATGTTTTCATTTCTGATTCTATTCAGGAATAGTTGGTGTTCCCGGCGAATAAAGCTTTGAAATCCCTACACGACATTAACTGGGTTTAGCTACAACCACAGTACAGTATAAGCGATCACACACTGCCAATACATGTAGTAGCTATGTACTTGTTACAAATATACTTCATGAAACATTACACAAGCATTAAACTGGTGGATATCCCTTCAGAAAAACCCTAACAAACTACCCTCCAATACTCTACAAACCCACTATTCATCTGAATATACGTTTAAAGCATCACTCTCACCACCAACAGGCCACTCGTTATTTGACAAGAACAGTAGAAAACTACAGGTAGACCCCTGGTGAGAATGCCACTTTCAGGGAATCAAGAACCATTCCACCCACGTTGCCAGAGACAACTTCATCCAAGACAACATCAGACATATGCTGCTCGTTTATCTCACAACAACTTCCATAACCAATGGCGCAATTCACCCAAAAAGTTTCATAGGTAGACATGCAAGTATAATACTCCTATCCCCTACCACTGGCAAGGAAATATGATTTAAATGCTGATTGAAGTGATATACACCTGAAGGCTAAATATGGTCGTCTATACGGACTCTAACATGTACCACTGTCATCTATCCATCCTCTCTATCTTAATAATAGCAGAGAAAACCACTGACGAAGATTGCTTTGTACTGAGAAGGATGTTGTTAATTTTAAACGTTAAATAACATGAATAGAGCAAGACCTGCGCATTGTACGATTGCCTCTGGTGGAAACACGTTAGAAGTAACTTTCTTGTACCCCTTCAGTGAGTCTCAGTGGGTAAACCCTATAGCTGGCTATGTTCCGTGGTGGGCTGCTGGCATGTGGGGGTTTGCTGTTGTATCGTGAGACATTTGGGGAATGGAAGCTGTGCCTCAGCCAGGCCTACCATCTGTTGGAGCTGCCTAACTAGCGTCCCTCCCCTACTCAGCTGCAGGAGGAGAATTCGGTCAGGTACCAGATGGTGTATCCACTGACTTCTCCAGCACCCACCCTCACCCAGTAGACCAATCCACCATCAACCATTGCCTTAATGTACTATCTCTCCTTGCTCGTCATGACGTATGAATGTAGCCCTGGCGAGTAACTCGCCAGTGCTGCATTCATGAATCATGCTGACCCTACGGGGTTGATACACCCCACATGGTCGGTATGATGCATGAATGCAGCACTAGCCGATTGCAACATTCATGCATCATTCCGACCAAGGGAACATCACACCAAAGCACAATGCGGCCACTATGTTTACTCCTCGATGTGGTGATGCTTTTTCCAAAAGATGCCTGTATACTTGGCCTTTGGAGCAGTGATTGTTGGGATGAGTGATGCTGACAGCAGTGATGTAAGCATTATGTACCTCTGTATCAGTCTGTCTGAGGTGAAGACATGGGTGAAGACGTGGGTGAAGCAGCATGATTTGTCTTGCACACTTGGGAATGGATACATAGCATCGTAGACATACCTCTACCCATACCTTCAAGCTTATGTCGTTATATCTAAGCAATACCATATCTGTGTAGTTTTTAAAAGTCAAACTATAGAGCAGACTGTTATTAATTCGATCGTTCTCACATAATGATGCACACAAGGCATTGCTCAGATCTCACCCGGCAAAAGTTACTGATGTTAAGAATTGTACATGTACCAGTATCTATAAGATCGACTAGTCTTATATACAGCTTGTTTTGGCCTAGTGTATATACATTGTTTATACCTGTGCAATTATGCCCACCACTCTCCCAACCTGGCTTCACTGCGTTTGTCCTGGCATAACTTTAATTGTACTGAAAAATGTGTCTCGTGTAGGAAGACTGGCAGTGTGTGCATGATGGGATGGGACTTTGAGAGCAGGAAAGTAGAACGGTTTTCAACCCCTCTTCCACAGAAGAGTTCCTATATAGGTTTAAGCAGAGGTAAGGTATACGAGTGGCTGCTATAGGGACAGTGTGTAATTATGTCTTCTAGCACTGTGTGTGGCCAGTCCTCCAGGGTGGGTAGTATGGTCACTAGTACACACCCCACTCTACCACCCACCGGCCGCCAATCCACACCTGCCGGGGGCGTCTCTCCTCCAGGGGCAGTGACACCCAATTTCCACTCACCCAGGTGTTTTAGCCCTCATAAACAACAATTGCTCTTAGCAACTTTGTCATTTGATGGGTTAGGACGGGAGAACACCTGTTTGGGGTTGATACCATGCCAAATAACTCTGTGTGTAGCATAATTGCATGAGGACGGAGAGCAGCTCCATCGGTCCACTGTTTAATACTATTTAACTATCACATTTAGGCTGCCTCCGAGCATTAACTGAGGGGAATTATGATATAAATGATAATAAGGTAGTCAGTATACATGCGGAAAAGCTATCAGCAGATATCAGTAAAAGTTCATGCTATTTATCACTAGCTCATTCTGGAAGAGAAACTTTCTTTCATAAAAGTACAAGTACAATGTACCATTTATCAGCATCTAGGACAATCAACAACCATAATAACTCAATTTTTGGGGTTGAACTGTTAATAGCTGTCGAAATTCAGGTGAGCAACTGTCAACAAGACAGAAATATTCTACTATTGGGAGCTTGCTTGAGGAACTGTCAATAACAGGAAGGTCTCCACTATTGACAGTTTGAACTGTCAATAACGTTTTTAAATAGTGCTCTGTAAAAGACCCTCGAGATCTAGCATGGGGTTCTGTGCTTTCCTGCTGTTTCTTTCCCTTTTGTTTCGTTTATTCTTTTGCAGCACAAGTCCCTGGATGAAGCGGAACAGAAAGAGCTATATCTGTATCATAAATTTGGTCAGAATACTACTACTGGGTGGGCCAGCCAGCCACGTGCTCCCAAGTATTGCCCCAGTTCTCTCTATAGGCTGCACACAGGCAGTCTGATACAGACTGGGGAGTTGTTCCTAATACACTGGTAGGGAACGTTTACAAATGACGTCAAATGGACAGAGTGATGACATATGACGCTGGTCTTACATTAGTATGGATCTATTTACACAAGTTAGTGTGACAAGTGTTTGGGAGTCATGAAACATAGGTGACATCATTTGTGATCGTTCCCATGGATGGGTAAAAAGGTGTGATTTGTATGTGTAAAGCTTTAGGAGAAGTAGGAGTAACCAAGCATCCCCCTTTAAGGGCCACAAAGTGCTATTATGCATTATGCCCCGAGTTATTCACCAGGGCTGCATTCATGCACCATACCGACCATACGGAGTTGATAGAGTCCCAAAGGTCAGCTTGATGCATGCATGCAGCCACCGCGAGTAGACTCGCCAAGGCTGCATTCATGCATCATGATGGCAAAGGGCAAAGCACATCAAAGTAATATGCGGCCCGTAAAGGGTTATGTGGCCCCCATCTCCAGCAGGTGGAATCTGCAGGCTGGAACTTGATCTGAAAGGTGTGCAACTTTATTATGAATGCTGTGAACAGACATTAGTACCTCACTCCCAAGATATGCTTTCTAAACGATTTATTCCCAGGCCTCCCCCACATGAACAGTGCTTAAGATAAGTGAGTTGTACATATGAGATGTCAAAGACAAGAAGTGTAGGGGAGAGTTTTTTAAGAGTCATTAAATCATAGACCACCCAGGCGATAGAAAGGAGCCCCCTCGGGGTGGGTGGAGATGGGGGAGTATCAATGTAATGATGGACGAGGCATGGAAAGAGGTGGGGCTATCATTTTGGTGTCATCATATCAGTCAATATGACACTAATAAGGCTGACATATTCTGTGGGGAATTTTTCGTCTGATCTTAAAGGATGGTGGATATAATAACGGCTTGGGAACTTTTAGGAATGACGTCACCTATTTTGGGATCTTTTTCAAGACCCCCTGTCAGCCATCTCAGTATTTTAGGCACTTTGTCTAAAGAAATGTATGGCTTGGATCACATTTTATCACTCAACTAGTAAACCAAAAGACCCCAACCCGACCGCTAGCCGGTCACGTCATTAATAAGTATTCCACTAGGCTAAAGCACTATATTCTCCCTGGCTGTATAGCTGAAAGCTCTCTCCAAAGTGTTACTGGGTCAAACTTTATGAATGTAGTGGAGCTCATAATAAGACATGTAGTTAATCATATCAAAATGATGGAAGGACCAATGTACCTGCACAATATATTACAGGAAACCTTGAATTGTCTAAGCACGGATCTATGGTCTAAGCAAACTCATTTTTCAATTGTGAGTCTTGAAGGGGAACATGCTCATTTACATGCTTTGAAGCCATCATAATTTTCAGTGGAACAAACCAGATTAGAACATGGCCTATCGCTTGATTATGAATCATGCAGATATTCATTCTGCATTGCTTATTCATTTTTGTCCATTCTTTTAGAACTCCATATGATAATCATTCCCTTTAGGGCCAACATGATATTTTATTGTGACATGCCCTTTGTCGTCATGATGCATCAATGCAGCCCTGACTATAGCCTGTTTGCCAGTTATGGATTTATGCATCATGTAAAAGGTTTCAACCCCATAATTGTGACTGGCTGCATTCATGCATTATGTTGACAAAGGGCATAGCACATGGCCTGTAAAGGGTTAAATACAGGTAAACCCCATTTAATTCTGGAGCCTTCAGCACACCCTGGTTGGTCATTGGTATTGATTATTTCATGGTGAATACGGCACTCGCATTAACTTAACCTAGGAAGGCCGTATTTAACACCCCCCCCCCCATGAAATAACCCTCCCCGTATTTCACGGCCTGTCAAATCAGCATAATTGTTGATCTAACCACGATGCATTTGCTTTTTCAGACCAATTAAGCGGGATTTTAATGAACATTGTTAATAATAACATGAAATAAACACAGAGGAGCAGTCATAGAGTTTCCCACTGAAGGTTATTTCACTCGGCTTCGCCTCGTGAAATAACCCTCAGTGAGAAACTCTACTGGTGCACCTTTGTCTATTTATTCATGCATGCAACACAGAGGAGCAGTCATAGAGTTTCCCACTGAAGGTTATTTCACTCGGCTTCGCCTCGTGAAATAACCCTCAGTGAGAAACTCTACTGGTGCACCTTTGTCTATTTATTCATGCATGTTTTTGTCAGGTTTGTCGAAGTGAAAGGTAAAGCTCACTTTGCAGCCGGTCAAAGAACACCTGAATCTCGTTAAACCTTCATATGTAAGTACATGCCCTCCAGTAAAGTCACATTATGTTAGGTATTTGAGATGTATAATCATACACCTGGATGTGTAGGGGCCTCCTGGTGCATCTGGACCTGCTTCAGGCATAAGGTCTTTGGCCTGAGATCGCTGAAGTCATAAATGTAGTACACGTTATTGTGGCGATGCACTTTTCAATTAAATGTGATTTTAAATATTTTAGTTCCAATGTGAAAGGCTGTTCATTTCAACCTTATGACAGGTGAGAACAACAAACTATATAACTCCAATGACTGCTAGGTGTATGGGGCCTTTACAAATGAAATCCCACCTTCTTGTTACTATATGTATTTCCGTCAAATTAATCTACACAAATGCATGTCCCGGGTCACGTGTCATCATCAAACCCCAGCATCCCCATACCATTACCGGTGACATCATATAGGACCGTTCACATATAATTCGACCTATACAATTCCGCCTAAAACACTAAAAATGAGTCAAGTTAGTATGGATGCCGACTTCCTACCATCAACTATTCCTATGTCCTTAACCTAGACTAACCTATAGTGCTTTAAGTATAGAGCTATGTTCTCCATCATTAACCCGTTAGAGGCCACATAATAGTTTAATGTGTTACGCATTTGGTCGTCATGATGCATGAATACCGCCCTGGTGCATCTTCTCACCAGGGTTGCATTAATGCAACATGCCTACCCTTTGGGAGTGTATCCACCCCATAGGGTCGACATTGTTCTTAAATGGAGCTCTGGCGAGTTACTCGCCATGGCTGAATTCGTGCAGCATGACGACCAGGGGCATAGCACATTAAGCACTGTGCGCCCCTTAAAGGCTTACCATCCCACCTCTCCCACCCTGAACACCTGTGCGTCAGTAGGCCCACTCAGGTGAGGGGAATTATCTACCTGGTTGGCCTCTGTCAACACCAGACCTCTCAGCATTGTCGTGTAGGGGCCAATCATGTTCTGCTACCCCAACTGTGAAGGCTGCAGCCCCCCCCCCCCCCGCCAACGTCATCCCCATCTCTACCCACCACTAGCAATAGGGAACATTCACTAATTATATATCACCTATATTGGGATCTTTTTTCAAGACCCAGCCCCCCATTCCCCTGTTACTCTTTTCGGAAGAGTGCCCTAAACAAATATATAGGCCTGTGACGCTTCGTTACCAAACTCAAAGGTTTTCGCTCACCCCCTAGCTGGTGACATCATTTGTGAACGTTCCCATACCTTTATGGTGCCCCTGCACACTTCCTGTGTAGGATCATCTCGACTTCCTCTCTCATGACCAAAATAACAAGATGTGAGAGGGGGGTCAATACAACTGATGAAATGGGAATTGGCGATGTGTTACTCCATCCAATAAAATAGTTATTTGCCGTGCCCTCTATGAACTAGTGCTAATATTTAAATTCATAGTCTCAATAGGCCCCTATTATACATATTGTATTAATGTAAACACATCTTTCTGGTCACCACATATTAAATAGCAAGAACTCTTATTGACCCAAAGCCACCCTGATTAACCCACAAACTGCATCATGGCAGTTCAAACCCACAATTCAACAGTGTAGGTTATCTATTGATGATAGGGAGAAATCGAGGTTTGAATGTCAGCTCTAACTACGTCATTACATGGCATGAGTTCAACATTGTCAGGCCCTGCGTTACCATGCCTGACCATGGAAAGTGCGGTGTTTTGGACACCTGTTAAGGGTCAGGCTGTTTTCCCTTTTCTCTCTGGATATGATATAGCATTTGCATGCAGTGCTCCACACGTATATGGGGATAGGTGATCAATATGCATATATAGGAATATTTAGGGTTCTAGGGTAAACACCAGCCGATTGCTATATCTGATTGCCTCCGTGACACGGATGATAATAATCCCTGGCCGATATATCCTGGGCACTCATGATGTCAGATATAGACTGAGGTGTTGGGGCGGGGGGGGGGTCGAGTGGGCCCTCCATGATATGTTTGTAAATAGGGTGCCCGGTGTATATCACGGCCCGGCAGCATGTCAGGCCTAATCGGTTGACATGCACTTGTGATCAGTGGGTGATAACATCCCCTCCTCCCCACACCTACAATTATATCTCTGTCCAAACATATACCAAGGCATCGGTATGCAGCCCATGCACCTTCATTGCCCCTCATGTCCCTAATGGTTCCACTGTCATGAATGCATGCAAATGGACACCACATTTCTAGCATGATTCTAAGAACAGGAGAGTCTATCCTATTCTTATCTTAGCATGGTCTAAGAAAGAGATGGGCAAATCTCGGCAGCCTCAGAGAGAAAGAGAAGGTGTCAATATAAGTAACTATAATCAGTCCCTATCAGTGTGGGTTGTGGATGGTGGGGCTGGAGTGGGAGGGGGCCATGCACCTATCTTGGTGATAACCCAACATTATTATCAGTCGCCAGGGCTGTATTCATGATCTCATGACGACCAAGGGGATAATGCATTAGAGCAGTACACGGTACTTAAAGGGTTAAGTCCCTTATCAGTGTGATATCCCACCACCAGGTGGATTCTGGGTGTCCCAGATAGGTGTCAGGTACTTGTCACCCTTTCCACCTGTCTGAGGGTCCCAACATGCACCTCTCAAAGCGCCAGTTACTTCCGGTCCTCATACACCGACCAGCGTCCCTATGATAAGGAATGGCGTGTGTTATACCATCAAAACTGACATGTATAATTGTTATAGACACATGGATATGTGGGGTGGTGAATATATACTAGTATGGACCCTCTACTAATGTGTCAGGATACGGTGTCGTGCCAAATTGGAGTCTGGTGATGAAGGACTTGTGGAGCTTCTCTTTCCAGTTTCAATACTCCAATTGTGTAGGCGTGTTGGTTTGTAATAAGCTCGACGGTAGGGCCGACTCTCACACTTTTCTCTGTGGATGCCTTATATCAACTAATTAATCAGAACTTTACTATCCACAATTAAAGTGATCTATATTATTTCATATACATGTTCTTTAAAAATTTAAAAGAAAAGAGTATCGTATTTTCAACCAAGTTTGTTTCAAAGCAGCTGTGAATATATTACAAACCTATGAGTGCCATTCATCCAAAGGTTGTACATTTAACAAGTTACATTGCAAAGAATATGCAACTGTCGTGCCAGAGTGGGGGCTGCCATTTCAGGGCCACTGATGTCACAGGTGAACGTTCAGGTATTCAGGGGGAGGAGCTATTTAGTTCACCTGATATCACAAGAAGGCAGCACATGTATACTGCAGGTGAAAAGGTCAGACATGGCCATCAGGGGGCAGACCTGTTACACTTTGGGTACACATACAAGCCATGATCGGACTGACCCACTTAGCAGTGGCCGTGTGTGTATGGTGTGTTGTCCGCTGCCCACCCAGTGCCTGCTGCTGACCTGTCCGCTGCGTAGCAGGGTGCCAGTGTAGGTCGGCTGTGGTGGTCCTCTCCTACGTCATTTTCACGTCATTTATCGCCAAATCTCGCTACAAAATGGCAGCCCCCCAGCTAGCACCTTACATAAAAATAACTAGTAATTTCATGATATCATTTTTCGTTCCCAAGATGTCACATACGCAAGAAGTTTTTACGTGTCCTTTTGCATGGGTTCTTGATGTAACAATATTTATGTGTATTTTATATAAACAGATTCATATAAAAGAGACATATTTATCAGTGATACCTTTGGACTTAACAATAATGGCATATATATGACTAGCTGTAAAAGATGTCTAAAACATGTAAATGTAGAGACGCCAAAAAGATGTGATATGGAGATATCTACAAGCATGTTCTAGGGATGACATTTATACCAGTTTTGAGTATACCCCCTCCCCAGTAGTGATTATAAATCAGATAGGATAATCAGGATACCTCTGAGGGAGATTGTAGACATCATATAGTTATGTCCATTTTATGTCAATGTATGACATGTCCATGGGCACTCTACATAGGAAACAAACACCTGCTCTGTGAAAAACACTTTGCAGGCATTTTCCATTCCTTACAGACACATTTATCCTAGCCAGGAGGCCCAGATGTGATATCAGCCCAAAATCAGAATTTCTTCCTATACAATCTCAAAGAACACAGAAAAGGTGTCCACCCATGTGCCTTGGTTATCCAACTATATTTCAACTAGTCACTGTAACACAAGTGACACCTTATATATCACAGAGGAAATTTAGTCCAACCTTGTCCCTCATTGTAGTTTATACAATTAATTTGATCCAACTTTTCAATGAAGAATGACTGAATGCTGATCAAAATGTGACAGCCTTGCAAAATGAGACCCCTAGTGTTGGAGTTCAGAACTGTAATAGGTCATATTCTGACAAGATTGTGACGTCAAAATAATAGGAGTATGGATTTATTCCAATATAACATATTTATGACATCACAATCTTATCAGAATATGACATCTATAAGTCGACATTACTATATCCTATCATAGTTCTGAGCTCCAACACTAGGTGTCTCATTTTGCAATGTGATCACATTTTGATCAGCATTCCCCCATTCTTGATTAAAAGTTGGATGAAATCAATTCTATATACTGCAATGAGAGAAAAAATTGGACTAAATTTCTTCAGTAACATTTAATGTGTTACTTGTGATACAGTGACTTGGTGAATTATAGTTGGACAGCCAAGGCACATAATGGGACACCTTTTCTGTGTCCTTTCAAATTGTATAAGAAGAAATTCTGGCTTTGGGCTGATATCACATCTGGGCCTCCTGGCTAGGATAAATGTGTCTGTACGGAATGGAAAATGCCTGCAAAGTGTCTTTCACAGGGCAGGTGTTTGCTTCCTATGCAGAGTGCCTGTGTACATGCCATACATTGACATAAAATGGACATAACTATATGATGTCTACAATCTCTCAGAGTTATCCTAAATATCCTATCTGATTTATAATCACTACTCGGAGGGGGGTATACTCAGAACTGGTATAAATGTCATCCCTGCAACATGTCATGTACATATCTCCATATCACATCTTTTTGACATGTCTAAATTTATACGTTTCAGACATGTTTTAGGCCTACAGCTGGTCAATTATATACATCATTATTATTAAGTTCAAACATATCGTTGATATGTATTTTTTTTAATGTAAATATACTTATGTAAAATACCCATGCAAAGGGACACGTAAAAACTTCTTGCGTATGTGACATCTTGGGAACGACAATTGACATCATCCAATGATGTCACGACCAATCAGAAAATGATGTAAAAATGATGTAATTTACATGAGTTTTGCTAGCTGGGCCCCTTGCTAGATGGATTGGGCTTGATTTTGGTGCTTTAAAATAGTTTTGTAGAATTGTGAATAAGCAAACTGAGGAATGCAGCTCGGTTTGAAGTTTATTGATATACAATGAATCAATAGAGCTAGACTTTTGGCTATGCCAGTCTTTTCTTTTAACCAGCAGTGACACTGAAAAATGCCCACACTGCCCGGTAATCTCTGTCCCCTAGTATGTTATTTCTTCCCAGTGACAGTCTGGATGAGTCAAAAAGTTACTAACATAAAAATAACACTGCACGTTAATGTCACCAGCATACCCACGCAGCTCCTCCAGCACCCCTATGTGTGTGAGTGTGTGAGTGGGTCCATAGGTGTGTCCACCAGGTCTGTAGTCCTGTCTGTAGCATCATGTGTGAGCCCTGACAGCTCCTCCCGTGCATGTCTGACATTTAGAGGTATAACGGGGTTGGAGAACCACTAGCACTATTTATGAGCCTCCATGGCTGCTTGGTAAATCATGACCACACCATTCCACACCTCCACATGACATGCTTCACACACTGTGTGTGTGCACCCGGCGTGTACAACAGCATTAAAAAAGGGTCCACACATGAGCACAAATATCTAAGTTCACATCGTGTATGTGTATGTATCAGGACTGGTAAGCGCAGGACTATGGGGTGTATAGATATGTAGTGAATAACTGTATACAATAATGTATGTGCATTGGGTGAAATGTATTTTGTTCTCTGATATTGATGATTACCAAAGGTCGTGATTCGTCATCAAACCCAAAAGAAAAGTTTCAGCCCCAGGTGACCAGGTGACGTCATTTTTGAACGCCCCCATATGATACTGCCAGCAAGCTGTCAGGATCGTGTGGCAATCCTCTATTTCAGTTAGCCTATAAAACGGTGAATATTTAACCCATGAAAGGCAGCATTATATTTTAAAACAGTATGCGCTTTGTCATCATGATGCACGAATGCATGTCCTGATGGGTCTACTCCCCAGGGCTGCATAGAGGCCTTATTATGCCAAGCAGATTGGGTTGATACAATATCAAAGGGTCATCATGATGCATTTCGGCATGACGCAGCAATGCATCATGACGATATGATGTATTGAAGCACTATGCGGTCCTTTAAACGGTTAAAATGCATAAAACCAAGTGAGGTAGGGGCCAGCTGTCATTGTAGAAACCATCTATCAGTGTCCCCGCCTGCCATTCACGCAGCCCCCCATCCATCACAGCCGCTGACAAATTACACTGTGAACCATGTAAGAGCCGCATAGCTCTTTAATGCAGCATGCCCTTGGTCGTCATGATGCATGATTGCAGCTCTGGTGGGTCTACTCGTCAGGGCTGCATTCATGCATCATACCCACCCTCTAGTTGGTACACTTTTGAAGGGGCGCTATGATGCATGAATAGACTTGCCAGGCTGCATTAATGTATCATGCTGATATAGAACATAGCGCATTAAATCACCATGCTGCCCCTAAAGGGTTAGTGTCAGGAGTCCAGGGTAGAGACTGAATCCTCCTGCCCCGTTATTGACGGTATCACCCTGAGTAATCATGATTATTATTGTGTATATGGCAGGTCTTGATAGATTGATCTATGGGTGGTAGCATGTCAGCGGGGATTTTTGTGTGAGAGTTTTTCCGGTCTTGGTTGGGTGTCGGACAACCTACCATTTGATGTAATTGGATATGGGTGAAAATCGCTCGTAATAAAATGTCATAATGGTTTGTGCTGTAACAACACAACAACGTATTGCTTTCACCGAGATTTAGACACTTCTATTAGACACTTCTTTAGCCCTTCCATATCAGAGATTCCGAACAAAGGTATGACGTTCTCCAATTTTACAAAGAGGGCAACAAATTTATCAATCAAAGATTTTTAGTATAAATATCACCCTTTGAAAGTTTTGGAGAGTTACAAAATATAAGATATAGATAATTTCGTGTTTTTTTGCCAGATAGATTGCCCATTCCCTGTGCATTGACATCCACAGGGCTAATTCAAAATTTGCTTTTTAGTGTGTTTATTAAGTTTAATACCATTCGACTCCTGGATTGGACCCCTGCCTCTTATTCAAAACCATGCACATCTTCAAAGATTCGTCGCTTATACAGCCTTGCACCTACGGCAGGTCACAATCAGGTTGACTCTGTGAGCCATCAATGAGCCCATCTGCACTCCCCTCACATCACAGATACCTTATTCAGACCACACCACCCTTGTAAGGTTAACCCTGGAGAAGGGCCTCTCCAGCACGGAGGAGATGTCAAACACCAACAGTAAGAGAGGACCAGCTCTCAAGTGGCCCGTGCTGGCAGTTTATCAAAGCTGAGTGCTGGGTTGGGGCACGGGGCATGATGTGCATGGGGGGATACACAGGTTAGATCATCTTAGTGGCAGCAAGACTGCTATGCATATATAGGGATCACCATCATCCCCTTGTCGTCAATTGTATTATTCTGGCATAATATACACAGAATTGTGGCAGCCTTAAATATACTTTCAATGTAATCCATTCACAAATCAATTTAAATATCAATGATGATATCAGCTTTTGGACTAAAGAGGTACAATTATGATCTACATGTTGTACTCTGCACTAGTTGCAATAGTGTTTTTCCGGCAATATCAGTTCTTTCTTTCTGAATATGAAGAGTTGGAGGCAGATTAGAGGAAGAATGAATGCATGAATTATAAAAGCATCTAACGCTTTAATAGCAGTCAGCGTTAGAGCAGTCTTTGAGATATTATAAGCCTGTTAACTCAGTGGTAATATGGAGTAAATCGGCTGATTTTAAAAAGATAACTTCTTCTACTCACATCTTTGGAGACTGCGCCCTAACTAGCTAATAACCCCTCCTCATCAATTCAGCCAGCACCTCCCCCGCCGACCTATGCCGCTCCAGCACCCATCAATCCCTTTAAGGGCCGCATACTGTTTAAACGAATTGTGCCCATTTGTCTTCATGATGCATGAATGCAACCCTGGTGAATAACTCGCCATGGCTGCATTCAAGCATCATGCCAACCCAACGGGCTTGATTCACCTCGGAGGGTCGATGCATTCATACAGCCCAGTTGAATTATTTGCCATGCCGGGCTGCATGGATGAATCATTTCGATATAGGGTATAGCATACTATGCTGCCCTGAAAGGGTTAATGTCTGGGCAGCCCCACTGGCCGATCAATTAATTCTACATCTAACTAAGTTTTCTTTTTCTTTTTGATTCCTCTTTATACCCCGGGGCATTTTGCTGATTACACGTAGACCCTTTCAGTCTAGGTGGCCGTGCCAGGGGATACACCCAGGTTCACGACCCCAGGTGCCGACAGACAAAGTAAAACAGTCCAGGTAATCAAAGTTAGATCTACATGTTACAAGCTCTATATACAGAAGGGAACGTTCACATATGATGTCATCTATTTGTGAACGTTTCCCTATAGGCAATCAAAGTTGGATCTACAAGCTTTGTTATAAGCTCTGCTCTACGTACATGAGGCTACCCGAAAGAGAAACGTGTTGGTCATCACCAAGCTATGCAAAATATGACCAAGGCACTAACATCTACTATGGGCCTGATGGCGAGGGAAAACTATGCTCTCCATGAATTAGGTTCACATTCTAGTAACTGCAATGACTGCACGTCCCCTCAAGTCCTTCGCATTACCAAAAATACACGCTTTCATTTGAAACCATAGATGGATAGATATTTCATTTGTTTAACCTGCAACACAGTAGCACTAGGTCCCGTCGGCCAATTGCAGCCAAAGTTGCATATATAATATACATTATATGAATATATTCATAATACTCATTTTTTAATGTAAAAATTGAATTAATCCCAAAAGACGACTTTGTCAAGGATACGATGATGAGAAGCAATTTTTTGAGGTGGCCTAATCTGAAAAGGGGGACCCAACAGTCTATTGCCCGCAGGTGCAGGTGACTGTAAGTCGTTTTACAATCATCCATTGCTGGTGTCGGGACAAACTGAGCCATACTTGTTTGTAAAGATCCAACGTAGTCTCTTTATGACACTTTGACCTTTGGTTGGTGACCATGACCTTTTGATCCGTGACGTGTCGGTTGTCCTTGCCTACCAGAGGGCAGTTGGATCGTTCCTTATGATCTCGGAGCGGACAGAATGGCCAGGGGCAAGACGCTATGGTAATGGTCACCGTGGCCTTTCAACACCTAGACACACACAAGCGGTCCACTTTCTTTTGACAGTATGTGTCATTCTGTTGAGAGGGATATAATATAGTATTTCTCAGAAGCTACACAATGTAAACATCATAGTGCTGACCAGGATATACATAGCAGTACTTGCTACTCTTCATCAATCATCTAAACAATGATTGTATACATACTCTTTTTGTAATGAATCTCATAACACATGTATTTTAGTCATGCAGTAGAATGTTACAGATATGTCATTGGGAACTATACACTGCATATATATATGCATTAGATGTGTGTTCTAGTAACCTGCTAATCTGACTTGCCGTTTTAGTTGATATAACATATATTAATATCGAAACAATATGTTAATATCGGGCACTCAGCCGTATAATCCAAGAGCTGATAGCCAGTGCCCCCCCCCCCCTTAGGCCAAAGGTTTGTTTCAGGTCACCCGACCGACCCTATCAAAACAGGACCGACCCTATGTTCTTCATCCAATTTGGGGGGGAAAATCCGTATTTTTACCCTTTTTTGGTCAATTTTCGGGTCTTCAGAGAAGCTGGCTAGTACTTTCATGTTTAAAAAAACGTAGTTGTTTTTTAAATCCTACCTACAGACCCTACATTTTCTGCCCATGTTACCTGAAACAAACCTTTTTTTGGCTTTAGCGAAACTGTAAAGTGAATGGTAGATCATAGATGGATAATGCATGTAAGAGTCTGATTTTATGTGAATATGTGTATATTGGCAGGTCATAACCCCCAGTTACTAGTGCTCTCTGGAGAGCACAATTCCATTCAGAGATATAGCTCATCTCTGCCTAAATCTACGAAGTATGGGAACTCTATGTGGGAGAAGGGTAGAAAACAACTCTTCTATCCCACTCTGCCTCCTACTCCTACAAAATATCGTGACCAGAACTATATCTTCACTTTTGACCATTAAAACATGGCTGATACTTCTGAATATATGGAATCAGTTCTCCATGAATTGCTTTAAATATCTGAAACTTGAACTATTTTATAGTTGATATTTTATAGTTATAGCTAGACCTAGACAGAAACGAGTGCTGGAACTATAATAAATGAATGAAAGCGAGAGTATCTGGATAGGTTACAGCAGTGTGCCTATTTAGAGTTACGTCCAGCCATTGTCTCCAGGGTCCAGCTCTAGCTGTGACCAGTGGTCAAAGGTCAGCTGACCCCAGCCATGTCCAGTCACACGGCCAGCATGACTCCAGTGTCCGAGACGACAGGTGAATGGCAATGGACCCGTGTCCTTTGACATACGGCTAATGGGCGGCTGTGAGAGGAATACTATACACACCTGTGGAGGACATGTTAGGTTCAGCAGGTACGATATACCTGTAACCCTTTAGAGGCCGCATGGTGCTTGAATGTGGTATGCTTGCTTCTCCCGGTCTTTTGCATTAAAATATGACTAAGCCTCAGGGCAGATCCTATATCATAATCCCATATAATCCTGTATGAGTCACAAACTGAAGTGTTCAACAATAATAGAAACAGATAGTCGTTCAGTACTCTATTTTTAACTATTCAGCTCACATCAACAAACATTACATGTTAAGTGAGCCGCTGCAACACAATGGAGCAGATACATGCATGGAGGGGAGATGTGGGGATAAGCTGATTTGTGTCACGACATCTGCCAATGATCTGGTAGTTTCCATCTGGATTATCTGATCATCAACGGATCACATTACCAAAGCAATGGCATTCAATTGGAATTTTAACAAATCAACTATTCGTCACTAATACACATATAATTATATATGTATTGAAGTGAATTATTGGTATTAAACATGCCTGCCGCCAATACATTAGCCCTCTGAACAGAGAGAGGGGTGAGAGTCAATGTCACAACAACCAGACTCTAGCTATGACTGTCTCCCCTTTATGGCTGAACCAGTACACTGTTAGAAGTAAGTAGTGTTCCTGTACAGCAACTATTGGGGGCAACTTTCCAGTAAATTCTGCTGTAGACCTACAGTAGAATCTACTGTAGACGCAGACCTGAGTTCTAAAAAGGCTCACATATTCAACATCTTGGAGATTTGAACCCCCAGATTCCAATCCATAGTCCTGAACCATGACCACTACGCCAATGAATCCTGCATGTCAAGTGCATTGAAACACCTCCTACTTATGTGTGAATGGTAATGAGGTCAACACAGGATCCCTGGGGACAATTTTAGAACTAGACTGTTCATGTCTTAAGGGATAATATGAAAATTACCCTATTGCAGTAATGTACTAATAAGGACTGAACTACCATTAGTTGAAGTGTAATCTTGATGGCCTATAGATGTTTTTCAAAGTAAATTTTTCATGCAGATTGTTGAGATACATTGGTCTTATCCTCTGCATATTTTCAATAATAACATTTCAGTGTACCAAAATATATTATACTTTAGAATTGCATCAGGAGAAATGTAGTTTGTGTGAGAGTTTCCTCCCGGGACTGGAACCGCTGACCCTCAGACTACATCTCCCACGGCTCTACCGACTGAGCTAGAGGGGCAGTCACTATGTAGCCTGCATCATTGGGCTTTTGAAAAGATCAGGTCATATTTGAGCTGTGGAGTATGGTACTCCCTCCAACCTCTCTGCTCTCTCTCCCTCTGGTTGCTGGTTATGGGATTCGAACCTGCATCTACAGTAACAGAATTGTATGTGTACAGCAAAAGTTCCTGTATTATCTTTTACAGCTAAAGTACTGTATAGTTACAGCACATATTGCTGTTCACAAACAACAACTTTTTACAGTGTACTGCCTTTCCAGACTCTGAAAAGAGAGTCCAGCGTTGTCAAATTCCCTCCTAGTCCGGCACTGCTGGACAAGAATGGACCCTGCCATCAGAGTCAGGCAATACTGGATTCTGTGGACAGGGTCAAATCCTGTACGTGACTCTGTCAGGAGTATGGTTGTGGCGACATTGATTGGATCTTTTCTCTTCTCATATACCCAAATCATGTGTTGCTTCATGGCCACCGCCCAGTGGACGGTGGCCATCAGTTTCTTCTACTTTGTTATTACCTTACGGTTCTTGGTTAATTCCATGTAGGAATGGGACACATGGGTGTCAGGAGAAGGCAGGAGGCACCCTGCTGGGCAACCGTCGTGTCAAAGTCAAGTTGAGAGACTGGGGCAGAAATTGGGGAGGCTGGGGGGTTTATTCAGCCCCCTCCCCACCTGTCCTCTTGCTGTCAACACCTGTGAGGTAGGCTCCGCCAGGTGAGAGGGATGTGTGGTACGGTGGTAGGGTGGTAGTGGGGATTGTGGAGTCGGGGTGGGGGGATGCCTGTGGCACATCACTCAACACCTTATATACTATACAGGTACGATTTATGACAGTGTAGATACCTGCAGGTGTAGACAACACAACACCTAGCCTTCCTCCCCCAGCCCCACCCCCCCCCCCTGTTTCTTCACATTATACCTTCTCCCAATCCAGAGTTTTCTCTCTGTCTCTGCATCTCTGTCTCGGTCTGTGTCTGTCTTTCTCTCTCTGTCTCTCTGTCTCTCTGTCTCTCTGTCTTCTTTTTTACTTCTTCCAACATCTCCCCCATCTCTACTTGGCTCCCCAACTCCATCCAACCCAAATCATGTCATTAATGCTTTCTCTTTCTAGCCATTTTTATGCCCCTGGATAAAAACACTGGTTCGGGGCCCATGCCAACGACTCTTGGTGCATAGATTCTGGTTATGTTCGGCGTTTGGTTAGGTGTCTGTGCTAGGTTAGCATTCATAAGAACAGGTCTGTAGCCCCAGGTCTGTAACAGAGTTGTATTTTTGGGTGAGCACAAAGGGTTCCCCTGATTTACTGAGGATATCACTGAAAGGAATCTGATAACACACATAAAAGTATTCTGTGTTTTTCATAGAAATGATAATCTCTTCATCATGTGACCGTTTACTATATAGATGCCTTCTTTCAAGAAGGGGTTTGTAAGTGAAAACCTTCTGTGAAGTGAGTGAGTATAAACCTTAGCTGTATCTTAAAGCTGCTAAATGAATTTATTTGTCTGATTGAAAATAAAAATAGAAATCCCACTCTCTGTTCAATTGTACATTGAATGCGCTTATAAGACGTATCAATATATGGGCGGCATAGTGCTTTATTATACTATGCTTTTGTCGTCATAGCGAATGAGTGCAGCCCTGGTGAGCAACTCGCCAGGTCTGCTTTCAAGCATCAAGCCCTACCAAATACACTACCAAAGGGTCAGAATGATGCATGAATGCAGCTCTGAGGAATAAATATGCCAGTACTGCATTCATGCACCATGACGACCAAGGGAATAACACATTAACGCACTATGCGGTCCATAAAGGGTTAGGGCGATTATGTTTCAACTTCCTATATCATGCAGAGCATGGGCTGCTGCTGCGAGCCTGTGCATAATTCCGCTGATAAAAAGGGACATTGTTTAGGGAGCTGTTACATTGTTATGACTCCAGGAGGCTCCTATAAATATCACGTGAACGACGGGCATATGCTCATGACATTTCCTCATAAACTATTCAAACTGGGATGGCTGCCGTGAGGCAAGACGACCAGGGCCCCTGTTGACATATGGCCCTGCCCTGATCGTGCAAATATTCACAAGGTCGCGGAGCAGACCAGTGTACATGACCCTGCCCCCTCGCCCCATCCCCACCCCACATGTTAAATACCTTAATTTTCCTATATATTTGATCTGTATCGATAAACACATATAAATCCTGCCAGATTGATAGATGAAGGTATTATGACTGTGATCAGTCAGAGTAAGATACAATTACCATAAATTGTCATTGTTTCGATTCGTCCACCATCAATATCCACTTTACTCAGAGGACAAGGAAAGAAAACAAAACATCGTTCCGATATGATAATTTGGACCACCAAACAACATAATGTCAGAGACGGCTCCATGAATGAGGATAGAGATGTGCGTGACAGTTATGACCGTGAAGGACTTATAGTGGTCATAAATATCATCATACCGACCTTTCAATTCATGTTGATTTTATCCCCGCTCCTATCATATATTGTTTTGCCGTTGCTTTCAAACTACATTATGTAGCCTCTGGCTTAGATCTAAACATACATGACTGTATGTCAAGGAAAGTCAAAGGACAGAGGCTAATAATATACAGTACATCTGATAAAACACAACACATATGTTATAGTTTTATTTAGTTCAGAGTCGTCACACAGTTTAGCAATGTGTCCATGGAGTCCATCTGTCATTTTGTTTACACTGTGTTTGTATTGTTTTCAGAATGGATGTGGGACTGCACTGCCCTATGACCATCGACCTGCAACCAGGGTCGTAGAGCCTACCGTTCTAGTGGCCAGGGCCCCAAAATAATATGTATACAATATATCAGAGTTTCTAACTATGTATACATTGTCCATATACCAGTTATAAATCTGTGTATTGTTTTTGTAACCAATGTCAAGTAGACATATAGTGCTGCCATTTTCAGAGTAATATACTCCAGTGGCAATGGTGACAGATTGGACAGGTTTTGTCTCCTAACTCCTGAAGGGTCACATAGTACTTTGTCCTTGGTCGGCATGATGCATGAATGCAGTTCTGGCGAGTCTATTCACGAGGGTTGCATTCATGCATCATACCGACCCTTTGGGAATGTATCAACTCCATAGGGTCGGCACGACCCAGGGCTGCATTCGTGCATCACGGCGACCAAGGACATAATGTATTAATGCAGCATGCGGCCCTTAAAGGGTTAAAAAGTTGCAGTGTGTAAAGTTGTTGATCACATCTCTACACAAACGATAAATCTTAACCCATCCACTGCACCCCGGGGCATGGATGTCACAGCCAACATGTATTATACACGGGAGGAGAACAATATGATGGACATCTAATATCGGACCCAGCCCACGGAGCTTGTGGAGGGGGGGGGGCGTACTCGGTATAGGACTGGCTACCAACTGTAATGACCCCGAAGAGCTGTGGCTGTGAACTCGCTGACAAGGGATTTAAGGGGCTTTCAATGGCATAAATGTTCATAATAAGAGGCTGTTGAAAACTGAAATAAATCTGTACATCGCATACACAACTTTAGTAATCTATACACTTGCAATATAACCTAATACTAACTGGAAGAGGCTCCCAACAGGTGGTCATCATCTAAGTTCTATGAATATAGGGGGCTGTAGACATAATGGGTTGTAGTTTCGTTTGTTGGTACCTACCCTCAAAGAGCCGATGAGCCCCCCCCCCCCTACCTAGAGAGCGCACAGTACTAGGACTATTAAAACAGCATTTGGCAAGTGTGGCGCGGCATGCATCTGCACTGATGTCACAAGTGAGAACGTGATTCAACATGACGGGTTGCTTGTTGACTAGATGATGTATAATAAATGGCTTTTTGTTTTCCTTTCTGTTCAGAAGAGCGCTAGGTAATGAGCGGTGTGGGTGAAGGGAGTGAATGAATCTAGAAATTGTCCATGTCCGTTAGATTTTCCATCTTGAATGCAGAATGCTAGATATGGGTTGCTGAAACCACATTAATATCTTTAAAAAGTCTTGCCAAACTGAAACTCAGATGTAGACCTACTTTTCTCCTGGACCAAATTTGTGGAGTATCTTATATGGGGAGGGGTAAAGAATTGCAGCCACTTTTTTTACATTCGGTCACGTACAATCTGATAGTTTAACAGGAGAAATGTGTGACATAATGCCATCCTTGTTATCTGCTGCTTTTAACATTTAAACAATGTTATCTAAGGAGGACAGGTGCTGGTGGGAGATGATGGCACCCAGGAGGAAAAACATGGGGACATCCTCGTAAGGGGAGGTAGACTTGTTCCATTCTAGTACAAGGCATTCTAAGATGTGTCTTCTTCTTTTTTTTTTTAGCTTGAAGCTCCTCAATCAGTTTAATCAGCTCGGGGAACGTTCACAAATGATGTCACTGGCTTGGAGTGGGAAGGGCTATGTTTGGGCTAAGTGACAAAGGGAAAGAGACAATTCGACAGATTGCCAGTTCGACAGGACGGTTCGACAGGACGATTCGACAGATTCTTTAGGACTGTTCGACAGATTTTCGGGACTGTTCGACAGATTTTGTTTATTTGTGAGACTGTTCGACATATGTAGATTACTACAGTTAAAATGCATGTCTAGTTGTTAATTGAGCCATAGAATTCATTACTGGTGTTTTCTTCGTCGGAAATGCGGAATTTGATATAGAAATTATTATAAGAACAGAAGAAAACATTGTAAGTTGCGTTGGTGCAAGTGACACTCATGTGTAGCCCCTAGCTTATCCGTTCTACAGGCAACCGTAGGTTTACACCTACCTGCTAATTTCTTAACAACCGTAGCAATGAAGGAAGCGTTATTCTAATCTGTCATTCACCCATTGCTTCATCTCACACATAACTACGATGACATGTTGCTTATAAATCCCCCCACTGGCACTGCCCCTTGAAGAATATCGTGTGATTGATACTGGGTCACCCGTCACTTAATATGTGAAGGTTTCCTTGAGTTAACACATACTTATTCAGCACAAGCGTTGTATGCTTGGTCCCCAAAATTAAGACAGAACATATTGAATTAATAGAGCAGAAAGTATATGTATCATAGACGCAAAATATAAGGGAAAGGACAGGATGAGAAATATGTCGAATAGTCCTGTTGAAAAATAAAATCTGGCGAACAGTCCTGTCGAATAGTCCCGGAAATTCGGAAATTCTGTCGAACTGCCGATCTGTCGAACCGCCAATCTGTCGAACAGTCTGCCAGCCAGTGACAAAACATGACCCGAGCCATGATACATTAGTATTGTATGAGCAGATTTTCCCGAATAGTGAGAGGGTAGGGATCCTGATAAAGGTCACAAGATATGAATCGATATGGACGTTACCCAATACATATGATATATACGACTTTGCACAATGTATCAGTGCTGTGTATGATCCTTTACTGATAGGGAATAATGGATATGATGAAATATATACTGTATAAAAAAGCGAGGGATTCACAAAGCAGAATCGATACAATTCATCACTGAAATATCAGCGATTCGGCCATGTCTATTTAGGAGACAGACCCACACTGTTTCAGGAGCCGTCTGCAGGGCTCCAAGTGACGAAAATGTGGAACTACAACAATACGCACATCCCGCAGTTTGAGTAAACAGCTCGCCACCAGGGGGCCCTGCCCGCTACTTCCGCCGCCGCCACTTGCCCACACGGCAGGGGGCGCCACTAAAACATCATGGCGGCCGTGACCTTGGTGGGATCCATGTGGAACGATAACAACATCAGAATGTTGCCAACCTACACGGGGCGGTAGGAGGGGGTGTACTGAGGGGTATAGGGGGGCCTAACCCTTTAACGACTCACCAGTGCTGCATTCATGCATCGTGCCGACCATTTGGGTGTGAATAAACTAATAGGGTTGTCGTGATGCATGAATGCAGCACAAGTTACTGAATAGTGCTGCATCCATGCATCATGACGACCATGAGAATGTTGCATGAAAGCACTATGTGACCCTTAGAGGGTTGACGGGGGCGGAGGTGGGGGGGGGGGACTCAGATGGAAATCTGCCTTATCCAAATACCCCCCTTCCCTTTCCAAACCCCACGTGTCATCTCTACACCCTACGAATGCCATTTGGGAGTTATTCCAGAGGCGCTGCTGTCTATGTTTACATCAAAGATGCTATCCTGACATTTAGGGTACGGAGAATGCGGGGGAAGGGACGGGGAGAGAACAGGGACTCTAGATGGAATCAATGATAGCTATAGGTATATGTTATACATGTAGACAGTGAAATGGTTATGGGAATCATTTCATCTCCCTTTCATACTAGTAGTTGTATGCGACGGTTGAAAGGTGATACCTAAATCTACATTCCATAATGAACTTGATGTGGTTAAAGTAAATTGTCTAAATATAAGATTCTGACTGTTTTTATAAAATGTGTTTTATCCCCGGGTACTTTACAGTTTTGGGATAACCCACATTCCCATCCACATAGTCATTGTAGTGACCCCCTGCTCCGCTGGAAGGTCACTGTAAGCCCCAGGCCAGGAGTTTTGACTTCAAAAGAGTGTTGAGCAGCATCTTCTTAATTTAACATGGTGTGATTGATAGTGAGACGTGTATGAGGTAAAACATGGATTTTGCGAAGCAATTTGAACACCTTTAAATTCTCTCACTGACCGCATCAGCCATTGACAGCCAAATGGTCAGCCTATGATGAAACGTTGGCCTACTAGATGCATACTACCAATAGGACCAATACATTATCATATGACCAAATGTCATGAATCATCCGGATTTGAGCTGCCAGGGGGCTCAAAAATAAATATTTGAGTAGGGTTTCAACATTTTTTATACAAATAATATAGGTATTGGGGATTAGATACCCTATATTTGGGTAGGTTAAATATCATTATTGAATCTACAGTACAGGATCATATGTAGGTGCAAGTAGACACGACTGAGCCCTATTTATAAAGTGTATGAATTTGAATATGTATCTGGGATAATTGCCTATAAAAATGGTGCATTTTATAGGATTATTTTGCTAAAAGGGCTACAATATGGTAGGAATTGACTGTACATGGTACAGAGCATGTTATATTGATTGAAAGGTTAAAAAGGAGGGCTCAGTCGTGTCTACTGTGATAACTGGTGTATAACAAAGTATTCTAATTTATAAGTGTCTATAAGCTAAAATAACCAGCAAATTTATTTTTGAATATGAATAATACATTCTAAGCTATATAAGAAATAACTTGAGATGTATATAATGTGTCCCCTTAGTATCTTTTCACAAAAGGGCTCAGTCGTGTCTACTAGGGCTCAGTCGTGTCTACTCATAAACTACCCCTAAAATAGGACTGATATTCACTAGGCTCTGCAGGGAAGGCCTTTAAAGCTAGACTTACAATTTTTTTTCCTGTGTATAGGTAAATAATATAAGCTCATTATGCCCTAGTTAATTTATATTTCTTCTATATTAATATATGGTTTTGGCCATGTTTTGTTAGGGCTCAGTCGTGTCTATGCAAACCTACCCCAGCACTTTTGACCATACATAATATTTATCAAACATATCATATAGTCCAAAGTGGTGCTAAAATGTTTCCTACCATAAAGGGGCACTGGCCCAAAAAAGATATGTGCGAATAGCTCTATTTTTAGAGCAGTACATACAGCATGATTTCATTTTTTTCATTCAATTGTTTAAAAAACGTCCAATTTGGGGTGTTTTTGCCCCGATGGGACCCTAAATTAGGGTCTGACATAGGTCAAACCAGGGTTTCCCTCGTAGATTAAACCAAGCACAATCATACTAGACCAAAAGAATAACTATATATGACAAATGGAATACTTTATTGAGTGGAGAAGAAAAAAAGTTCAAATCAGGACGATCTGTGATATTTGGTCATATAGCATACTAGTAATAGTAGTGTACTGACAAGTCTGACTTCAACACAGACATTTGGAAGACATGGCCTGACTATGCCCACATGCATGCAGAACCTATGGGCTTTGTTCCCACTCCACGGTACTGATAACAACGTCCCACCCCCAGCCCCATATGTATGCATTCAGCCCTGGTTTGGTGCCCAACTGATAAATCTGTAAAAATAAACCCGATTGTCAATCTTGTTCCCCCCTGTATGGGAGGCCTTTAGGTCAAGTTGGGGAGGGGTGGGATGGGGAGTGGAGGGGGGTATGAGGGCGTACTGTAGATGGGTTATCATGTCAATCTTGTCAACACAAAGATCAACAGACTCCATGCTACACCGGGGTCTGGGATCACCACAGGGTAAGCGTTCACCCATCAGCAGAGGGGTGGGGGTGTACGTGTTTTGGAGTAGAGGGGAGGGGTAGCATATGCGAGTATACGTGTGTGGTACGTCCCCTGAGTTCAATTCCTAAATGTCACATTCTAACGATTTTGCGAATAGCGAAGCACCATTTATGTATACTAGAATCAGGCCCCGTAGCTAACTAGGACCAGCTTGGCTAGATTCGGTTATGGTGTGACTACCTAAATGTGCATTTGACAATGCAGGCCATAGGTGAGACACATTTAGGTAACCCCGACCGAGGCTGCGTGCTCTTGCGGCTCAGAAGCCCCATTTGTTCATCGTTATAAAGAGTTACTATGCTGAGATGCTACTCCCTGGTTGACAAAAAGTTGGAGAAATTCTTACATTGGATAATTTGCAGTAGCAATAATTTGATACAAAGATTCTAGCCAAAATGTAGATTCCTGATTAAAAATTAGCATCTCAACTTCTGGGAATACTGAAACTTAACATCCTCACTTAATTTAAATGTTGGATTCACCATGTTATTGTGGAATCGGTAATAAATGACTTGTAGATGAAACTACCGGTAGTAGCCAACGAACTGAAGGAAGGTCGACATAACTTCACTTCAGGAGCGGGGAGTGGGGCTACGTTTTACTCGTGTTTTACTAGTGTTTTACTCACATGTGGCCATCAGTGTCTTGAGCTTGTGTTTTTAAGACTGGTTATAGCTCGGAGTGGTGGGAGATATAGAGGAGGAGACGGAGGTGCAGGGAATCTTAGAGAAACTCTACTCGGCAAGGCGTGCCGTGTTCGATATGGAAGCTTGCCATGCACGACCCGGGACCGCCCAAAATAAACATGCAGCCTCACCTCAAGCCGCTAACCCTTTAAGGACAGCATAGTGCTTAGATGTGCTGTGCCCTCTGTTTGATACATTCACCAAGGGTTGGTATGATGCATAAATGCAGCCCTGGGGCCCTGACTTACCAGGGCGGCATGCATGTATCATAGCTTATCATACCGACCAAGGGCAACAGTCATTAAAGTATTATGCGGAGGGTTAGGACCGTCCAAAACCCTGATGCAGCACCACACCAACTGTTGCTATCATTGCTGTAGCCTGAGTGTAAGCCGTAACACGTACAGAGGATGGGCAGGTCCAGCACTATCTGTTATCTATAACAGTGTAGGCTAAGATATTGGTGTACATTAATCAATAGTTACATAAATGTCAGATACTAAGTGTCTGACTGAAGGCCCTACTCAGTGTCCATTTATCTGGCCATGCTACATCGCAGTAATATGGACAGTGGGTTTTCAATAACTAATCTATTCTAAACTACGAGACCAATATATATGGTCAGGCAGTAGGAGTGCATGGCTTCCCCTAGTGGGCAGGGGTGGCTTTCTTTAGGAAGCCACCCCTGCCCAATCCACGGCCTATCATCAGGGACATGGCAACCGGGAGGGGGAAATGAGGACAACTCCCCCCTCCACTTTTGAACACACCTGCACACACCCCAAAAAGTGACAATAAGATAAGGTCGAGTTGTGTAGGGAAGTATCAGAAACCCCCTTCCCCTACTTTGAAACTGCCTGCCCCGCCCCTGCATCCCTGGCCCATCCCACATAGGCCCGGTCCGCAGCCGCTGGTGTAGCTCCCAGCTGGTTGTGGGGGAGCTGCTCACTGGCCCTATCTTCATGTACTCTCCGCTGAGCAGAACATCTGCTCACACCATTGCTACGCGCGTGGAGGGCGGACCACCACCACGGCCAAGCACTGTTTCTCTGTTTTCTCCCACAACAAACAGACATTTAGACAGTTTACTAACATGACGCTAGTGGGTCATTTGGAGCATTGATAAAGACCCCCTACCCCTTCCCTAAATAGACACACAGAGCAGCTCGTGGCGTTTACTCAATGCGTGCTAAATTAGGTCAGCTCAATCGGTAGGGGGTGTAGAAATGCTATGTGTATGGGGGTAAATTGAGGGCCTTGTCAGCACAGTATGGATATAAATGTATCTGTCCTTGCTCCCTGTGTCCCCTCCAATGTGACTGTAGTACCTGGTAGTATCATAAATCGTGATACCGGTACTTTTAACTTACGCTCAAATGTACACTGGCCAGCCACAGAGGGAGCTCCAGTAGCCCCTGGGGATCTCCAGTGCGCTTCTGCATGGTTAACTGCTTCTTAGTATGTGGCTTCCCCCTACTGAATGGCCTCTTGGTATGTGACTTCCACCTGGTGAATGGCTTTTGGGTATGTGGCTTCCGCCTACTAAATGGCTTCTTGGTATGTCGCTTGTCCCTGGTGAATTGCCACTTGGTATGCGGCTTCCGCCTACTGAATGGCCTCTTGGTATGTGACTTCCACCTGGTGAATGGCTTTTGGGTATGTGGCTTCCGCCTACTAAATGGCTTCTTGGTATGTCGCTTGTCCCTGGTGAATTGCCACTTGGTATGTGGCTTCCGCCTACTGAATGACCACTTGGTATGTGGCTTCCGCCTACTGAATGACTACTTAGTATGTGGCTTCCACCAACTGAATGACCTCTGGGTATGTGGCTTCCACCTACTAAATGGCTTCGGGGTATGTGGCTGCCACCTTGTGACTGGCTCTCGGGTATATGGCTTCTACCTTGTGAAATGACTTCAACTGGTACATGGCTTCTCATTTCTACTGTCATTGGTGCACCGTGCTCCATAAATAGGCTTCTATCGATTATGAGTGACTTCTGTGATACTTGCTCAGGTACACCATAATTATATTCAGTACCATATTATCATTAACATTGATGAATTAGGGCCGCCAGACATGCATGAATTACGGGATTAGGCAAAAAACTATGTATGAAGTCCCGGCCGGGGCTGTCAGTGTATCTGATATGGTTTTATCTGTGCTTTAGTGAGCAGATAGGGATTGAGAAGCCAGTCTACTGAATGGCTTCTTGGTATGTAGCTTGTCCCTGATGAATCGCTACTTGGTATGTGGCTTCTGCCTACTAAATGACCACTTTGTATGTGGCTTCCGCCCACTGAATGGCTTCTGGGTATGTGGCTTCCACCTACTAAATGGCTTCTGGGTATGTGGCTTCCGCCTACTAAATGGCTTCTGGGTATGGGGCTTCCGCCTACTAAATGGCTTTTGGGTATGTGGCTTCCGCCTACTAAATGGCTTCTTGATATGTAGCTTGTCCCTGGTGAATTGCCACTTGGTATGTGGCTTCCGCCTACTGAATGGCTTCTGAGTATGTGGCTTCCACCTACTAAATGGCTTCTTGGTATGTGGCTTCCACCTGGTGAATGGCTTCTTGGTATGGGGCTTCCACTTGGCGAATGGCTTCTGGGTATGTGGTTTCTACCTTGTGAAATGACTTCAACTGGTACATGGCTTCTCATTTCTACTGTTTGATATAGGTGGCCTTTGTTCGTCATTGACCAGTGCATCATGCTCCATAAATATGCTTCTATCGGTTATGAGTGACTTCTGTGATACTTGATCAGGTTCACCATATATTCAGTACCATATTATTATCGATATTAATGAAACATAAGCTGTACCTCACAAGCAGCATTAGGGTCGCCAGACATGCATGAATTACAGGATTAGGTAAATACCTATGTATGAAGTCCCGGCCGGGGCTGTCAGTGTATCTGATATGGTTTTATCTGTGCTTTAGTGAGCAGATATGGAGATAACCCGTTGCAGGTCATTGGGAAGCCAGTCTACTGAATCACTAGTGGATGTGATATGTGTGTTTTAGATAATGATAAGATGGTATCTGTAAGCAACAGTCCCCTGTCAAGCTACCGTTAATATAGCGACAGAATTATTCAGGCTTTCATGTAATATTGAATCCTAAGTCTGCATGGCTGCATTTCAGATATATTAAATGCTATCCAAGGTAATAAAATTGCGCCATGTTGTCTAGGTTTCAGAAATCAGATGATGGCCACTCCAACCCAACAATAACTTGAATAAGGTACTTCAATTATGTACATGTATAACTTGACGACATTGGCAGACAGAAAAATATGGCCATTCAAAGTTTTTATTCAAACAATTATTAGAGGCAATAAAAATATCAAGAGGTTTATAGTATGGGCTCGATTTCTGTACTGAATTGTGTTAACGTATGTAGGGCCGCTGTGTGCTATAGTGTGCGCACTATGTCATTGGTCGTCCTGATGCGTAAATGTAGCCTTGGTTAGTAACTCGCCAGGGCTTCATTCATGCATCATGCCGACCCTTCCGGGAGTATCCAGTCGGCATAAATGCAGCCCTGCCGAGTTACACGCCAGGGCTGTATTCATGCATCATGGCGATAAAAGACATTAAAACAACATGCAGTGCTTGAAGGGTTAACGTATGTAGGAGGGGCGTTTGGCCAAAAGGAACCCAATATTTCCACAGCTGCATAAGATGTGTGTATTTGGCAAATATGTCGCCAACAGAGAACCATCCATATACATGAGCTCTCTGCTGGCTGCGGCCTTCAAGGACACCCTGTTTCCAAACAATTTCAACAGGGGAGAATTCCTAATCCTCAAAAGCTGCTTGCCTTCTATTATAGTCCTGGATATGTATCTTAAAAGAGCCACTAGGGAGTGGGATTAACTAAACATAAGGTGACTTCCAATATGAGACCTGTTCTGCATTAGCTCAATGGTTGATTTCTGACTGGATTCCCTGCAAATATAGATGTTTATATGGCGTTGAGTTACAACATGTGATGTGTATTTTAAATAATTTCGCCCACCTGTAATAAAATAGGCTAAATCAATAGGGGTACTACCTATTGATATCTAATGGTCTCTGTCATCACCGTTCTTTACTGTACTCAATGCAACAACAAAGTAGAAAGTATGCATGCTAAGCCCTCTATTCGTAATTAATAATTCAATTTAAGTGTTACCAGCTGGTTAGTCTTAGAAAATAAAGTACATATACAGAGTTTACCATTAATGAAAAACTATGTATTCAGGTGCCCAAATCAAGTGGTTGATTCTAAGTGCATCTGTTTTTCCTTCAATTTTGATAGCACTTGAAATTGACGATCTCCTTTTAATTTGAAATTACCGTTAAGTGGTTTCACACTGCTCCCATTGATCCCTCACTAATTGCGCATTGAGACCTAAGTTAACAGATTAGGCTCCTCTATAACCCTTTAAGGGCCATATGGTGCAGTAATATGCTATGCCCTTGGTCGTCATGATGCATAAATGCAGCCCTCATGAGTCTACTTGCCAAGGCCACATTCATGCATCCGCATGGTTGGCATGATACCTGGATACAGCACATGTCGATTGCTCATCGGAGCTGCATTCAAGCATCCTGACGATAAAGTGCATGATGCATTCACCTGGGAGGTATCCATGCAGATTGGTGCATAAGTCCTGTGTAGTGTTTGAATGCAGAACTAGTGGGTTACTCTCTACCCCTCTCTGGCTTTGCATGGCTGTGTCCATGCATGGTGATAATAAAGGGTATATCACATATATAATTATCAAGTCCTATGCGGTCCTAAAAGGATTAACTTAATATGTTTCTAACGGGGCTCAGTGGCTGTACACCTGGTCAACAATACCTGTGTGGGTACCTCATAATGTACCTGCCCTAATCCTGCAGGTAAACCCTACACCACTGTGGGACCCCACCCCTTCATGCCACCCCCAGACTAGGGGAGGGGTGTGGGGGAGGCTAAACCTCTAAGGTCACATACTAGTAGCGTGTTGATGTGTTATGCCCTTGGTCGTCATGATGCGTGGATGCAGGCCTGGCGAGTGAATGCATCATGCTGACCCTTCTGGCGTATCCCAACCCCATAGGGTCAGCATGATGCTTATATGCAGCAAGCCGACTCGGCAGGGCTGCATCCATACATCATGACGACCATTGGCATACTGCATTAAAACAACAACCCCAACATTAAGGAACCACTCTCTCCTATATGGACCTATATGTATTCACATGCACCTATCGGAGGAGCCACATCTGTAGGCTTCAAATGCACACACATGATTTGCTGAATGCGATTTAACCGCTTGGGTAGACTATATACTTTTATTGCTGGTCTCTAAATTGTTTTTCAATGTTGCTCTAAGGAGTAATGCAAACAGTTGGAGGACCAAGGCTGACAGCCATGAATTTAAATATCAACAGTCTACCCATAACCTATGTCAATACATGTGCATGTGGTGACGTCCGAACCCACCATTTAATTTCTTGCATGACTGCCAATGTGCCTATTAAAGTGTTATAGGCCAGTTGTAAAATGAGTAATTACTTTTATAGACTTATATTTTTTTACTTCCTACTTTTTAATCGGGGATATTAGGTCAACTGTGGCCGGTGGTACACTCATAGCCACATGGTGAACACATTATATCTTTATTCGCATTGACTTAGAACTATTTCGACTATAGATGGTGTAATACATTTGAGATCAGTTTAATGGTGCATGGAAATAAACATACATAAGGGAGATAGTGTTTTGGGACAGCATAATATTTCCTTTCACCATGCTTGTCTACCATTGCTGAATTTGCTTCACTGTCCACAGATTAAGAGCATTCACTTGGACATGCCTCGAAATGGGGAATTATAGAATTATTCTAAATGGGTTATAAATGTAACAACCATCTGTCTCAAGGACCACATGCAGAGGGAGTAAGAACTGTAAGGTATATGACAAAGCAACAAAAGGTCTAGATCGATCATCCCATCTGTGTCTCCTTGGGATGTTGCAGCATATTGCATATAAATGAGCAACAATATAGAGAGATTAGAAAGTGGTATTATATGGAAACACAGGGGATTACACTGCATCCATGCATCATACCCACCATACGAGGTTGATACACTCCTCAGGAGTGTGCATGATGCCCGGCATGATGCATGAATGCAGCCCTAGCTGAATTCATGAATGCTGACAACATGGAGAAGCCACTATGCAGCCTTTAAAGTGTTGTATTTTTAAACCACTAATAGAAAGGGTTGGGGACATATGCGTGGAAAGGATTGACAGCCGTTGGGACCAATGCATAATAGGATAAAGAGGGCTCCCCTGGGGTTAGCTCATCATTTGATCCAATTAGGCCAAATGGCCCGTCCATTCACACACCCCCCACTCTCTACCCTATAGTCAACCCCTTACCTGCCCCCTCCTCACCAGTTACCTGGTCTGGAAGAGCTTAATCCTTTAAGGAACGCGTACCGTCGCCATGATGCCTGAAGGCAGCCCTGGCGCACAACTCCCCAGTGCTGTAGTGCTGCTTTCATGCATCATGCCGATTCTTCAGGAGTGCATCGACCTCATTATGGGCAGTGTCAGACATCAGCAAGCATACTTCATTCATGCATCATGGCGACAAAGGTCATAATGCACTAAAGCACTATGTACTCTTTGATTTAAAGAGTTATGCACTGTATACAGCGGTCCGCTGGTCAACCCATAAAAAGTACCCTTTTTACAAGTTGGCTCTGGTGGTGGGAGGTTAAACCCCCAGGGACCATTGACAAGGTCTGGTCTACAGTGAGGGACCACAAAGGGGTTAGAGTCCATCTAACTGCCATTATCACCTCTGTGCCGCATTGTGGGCGGCCTTTTGGCAGTCTATTTACCACGCCTACCCAGATCTCAGCAAGCCATTGGGAGGGGGAGATGATAACATCTCTACCATCTCTGCCGATATATAGAGGGTCCAACAAGGCAGTTGGGCGCCACACTAAGACTATGGCGCTAGCAGAGACGATATAACACAATGGGAGTCTTTTTATGGACGGTGCGTCAGATTTTATTGTGGGAAAATACTGTCATATATGTGTGTCTACTTTATACGTTTACTGTATTTTTTTTTGTTTGTTGGAGATGTAGTCAATGACTGTATCACATAGTACATAGCCCTGTGCCCAGTCAAAATAGTGTAACGGGTAGGCTGTAAACTGAATGATTCATCAACAAGGTTTATGTCCATAGTTGATTAGTCGTTTTGTCTATTGCCATAACTATAAGCTCGATGAAATATAGATGTGTACTTTTAACAATATATATGGGACGGTATAAAATGACACTATTGCACATGCAATGGTAAGTCAACTCATATAATCTGTTTTGTTTTATTATAGACCCTTGTTTTGTGGCCATCTGAGTCTATGACCCTATTTCCATGATGACATTGTCAAAAAATCACAAAAACGGAAACACACTCGTTTCCTGCCCTTCAACAAATATAATAACCCTTCACAATTGCATATATATGTATGCATTTCGCACAGGGCGTCCTCATGTCAGACTGAGGGGGCTGGAGTATGATACCTTATCATGGTCGGGAGCAGTGAAGCTCATCCCCTAGATAAGATAGCCAGGTGGACCGTCCTCCAGCCCATGTCGTAGAGATAGCCTTTATCTGTGACAGGGCCGTGAAGAGGCTGACAATTAACGGTCACGTCCGCTACACACCCCAACCCCACAACTCATATTCTAGGGTGAATCGGACACTAAAATCTGTAGTTTTTACTTTTGACCACTCGATTAGTGTACAAATTTGAGTGGTCAAGTGATAGTAAAATGTCAGCGTCTGACTCAATGTATGTGTTCGACTCCTGGTGAAAAATCCGAAAATACGCATACTTTCTCCAGACCTGAGATTGTAGAACTAAGGAACGTTCACAAATTGCGACACCTATTTTGGGACCTTGTACAAGAACCCCCCGCCCCCCCCCCCCCGCCCCCGCCCCATCCAATTTGTATGGCAGGGTTTCTTATAGAAATGCCTCAAGCACGTGACATAACAGTAGGGAAATGAAACGTTTGAAAAAATAAATTATGGAAGTCCCATGCATTCACATTCTTAGCCAAACAGGGATCCCATATCATGTACATACATAGAAGACTCCATTAAGACTATACATAAATAAAACATAAAAACTTTTTTTTTCAAACTAGCTAGTGACACATGATATATGATTCTATGGCTGTTATTACAGTATGTCCTATGGGAACATATTAAACAGTGGGGAGGAGGGCTGCTCTATATCTAGTTAACCCTTTAAGGATTGCATATCGTGCTTAAATGCAAATTATACCGTGTGACATGAATGATGCATAAATGAGGCCCTGGTGAGTAACACGCCGAGCTGCATTCAAGCATCATGCTGACCCTACGGAGTTGGTACATTATATATATATATTCCCATAAGGTCGGTATGATGCCTGAATGCTTGCGAGTTACTCTCTAGGGCTCCGTTCATGCATCATTCCGTCCAGTGGTATGATGCATTAAAAGACCATGCGGCACATTGAAGGGTTAATGATGAATGGGAGGCCAGTAAGAGGGCATCCATATTGCTGGTTGATGATGACTGACGGCAGACAGTCATTAAGGTCATTGCTCAGGGCAGCTTCTAGTTGACAGACATAAAACATGGCGACCTACATGGTTAACCCTTTAAGGACCGCACAGCACTTTAATATGCTATGCCCTTTGTCGCCCTGATGCATGAATGCAGCCCTGGTGGGTCCACTTGGCACAGCTTCATATGCATCCATATAGCCTACATCATGCCAACCTTTGGGAGTGTATCAACCCGGTAGGGTAGGAATGATGCATGATTGCAGCCCTGGCACCAAAGGTGCATCCATGCATCCTGCTGTCAAAGGACATGGTACATTAAAGCACTATGTGGACCTTAAAGGATATGCAGTAATTGGCTCTTAACATAATGGGTTATCAGTGGCTGCCAATTCATGACGTACATTAGGGACGGGTGCTAATAACGTAAGTATGTACATACACAGGGTATATGAAGCGTAATAATGACAGGCCTACAATGTGTAACCCTACAATCATGGACTTAGAGGAAGTCAGAAAGCTGACCTTTCTAGATTATTGTCTAGCCATGGCATGAGAAATATGAATCTAAATGCAGATTACATCAATTATACCATATGCACATGCACAAGCATGATGGTATATATGCCATGTTCTGATGATTATGTTCATTCCGCTAGGGTATAGGGTAGAGGTTTGCAAACTTTATTTGGTCCCTTCTGCCAGTTTTCGTCTCCCTGTCACTAAGGTTCAAATGTATTATGACCTTTTAGTTATGGCAATGCGCGGTATTCGCTAGAAAAGGCAAAAATTTCCCCCACCCCTCAAGAGGGTTCCACATTTTGCCCCCCCCCCCTCCCTCATCATCCCCCACCCCCCACCCCCTCCCCTGTTGTTAAAAACGACCACTCCCCAACCAATGTCCTCCCATGAGCCTAATACACGTGTATTGTACCCTGGAGGAAGTATCCTGGTGACACCTGGTGGTGGTTTGTGTAGTAGGCCCCGGCGCGCGCCTCCACGGTCCTCACATACCTAGGAATACACCTTTAATGAGGACTGTCTGTGACCTCTGACCTCAGCTCACCTGTGCGCTGATAGGTGGGGATGAGTTGAAAGTAGACATAGCTAACATCGGTGACAGGAGGACGGCCGGCGAGCACACACATTCTACCTAATTCACATCAAGTCTAATTGACCTATGGGCTTGTGGAGTGCAGTGCGGATGTGAACATTAGAAGTATGTCTAGCAAGCGAATAAATAAGCTGTTATGATGTTTCTTTTTAGGTTTTGAATGTATTGCTATGGGCCACAAGTCATGTCAATGTACATAATCATATCGAGTGCCTGTCCATGTATGTTACTATAAAGCAATGGGGACGTTGTAGTGTTGAACATGTATTGTACCATGACTGAATTCACCAATAGCCTCATATCATTCCTATTGCATGTTTGACTATGGAATTATAGTATATACTTTCTTCACTTGGAACGTAGCTGTATTGTTCTATCAGATATCTTAAACCTTTAAATGCCACATAATGATTTAATGTATTATGTCCTTGGTCGTCATGATGCATGAATGTAACCCTGCATGTAGCCCAGGCCTGCATTCATCTATCAGTATCACGCCGACAAAAGGGTATAATGCATTAAAACTGTAGTGCAGCCCTTAAAGGGTTAAAGAGCCCGCATCAAGCAGGGCATCGAACATTCAAAACCAGGAGCCTAGAGTTTTTTAGATTCCTCAAGGCACATGTGCCCAAATTTCCATATCAAAGATGTGAAGTACTATATCCTAAGGTATCTGAAGAGGTCTGTGGACAAAGATGTGTATCACTATCCCAAGATATCTGGAGAGGTAGGTGGACAGCGGAGGTCATGCACATGGCCACAGTATGTGTGCATGTATATACTGTACATCGTCAAGGCAGATAAGTCTGGTAGACCTCAGGGCCCAGCCTGTACACCAACGTGACAACGTGTAAGGCCTGCGCATGATCACAGTCCTTATCAATACTATAGGCACCCTACAGGGGCTTAGGGTCAGGGAGAATGGGACAAGGTGAAAGCGATGGGACAGGAGGGGTGGACCAACATCCCTGTGAGGGGGGGGGGCACTGATTCTTTGGAGCTGAGCCCTGGCTATGCTAATGCACTGTATTATATGAAAACGCGTTTGGGGTTCTTCCATTCAACAAGGGGACAAATTCAAGGATTTTACTGGCAAAGCCGTAGTGGCTTTGGGTTTTTATAGGATTGTTATGAACTACAGGTGAGAAAACGAAGGGGCATAGATTTATGCTTTTTGGTGTGTCTAGGGTTCTAATGCAATTCATATGTAATGGTTTGCAGCAATACTGCATTGTCAGTTAACTTACATGCACTTAGCTAAATCTTTTTGATTTTTATTGGTTTTAATGCTGCTGGTATAGTTTTTGGAGGCCATCTTGGCAGCCATCTTGGAAATTTCCCGGATTGAAAATCTAAGCCTAAAAATGGATTCTACATCCTAGAAAACCCTATTATCCATGTATCACACAAGGAAATCAGACAATCTTGAGTTTTTGGCGGCCATCTTGGCAACCATCTTGGAAATTTCCCGGATTGAAAATCTGAGCATGAAAATGGATTCTGCATCCCAGAAAACCCTACTATCCATGTATCACACAAGGAAATCAGACAATTTTGAGTTTTTGGTGGCCATCTTGGAAATTTCCCGGATTGAAAATCTAAACCTGAAAATGGATTCTACATCCTAGAAAACCCTATTATCAATGTATCACACAAGGAAATCAGACAATCTTGAGTTTTTGGCGGCCATCTTGGAAATTTCCCGGATTGAAAATCTGAGCATGAAAATGGATTCTGCATCCCAGAAAACCCTACTATCCATGTATCACACAAGGAAATCAGACAATTTTGAGTTTTTGGTGGCCATCTTGGCAGCCATCTTGGAAATTTCCCAGACTGAAAATCTAAGCCTGAAAATGGATTCTACATCCTAGAAAACCCTATTATCCATTTATCACACAAGGAAATCAGACAATCTTGAGTTTTCGACAGCCATCTTGGCAGCCAGAGGGAGGGGCAGAGGGAGGAGGAGGGGGCAGAGGGAGAAGGGAGGGCAGAGGGAGGAGGAGGGGGCAGAGGGAGAAGGGAGGGCAGAGTGAGGAGGAGGGGGCAGAGGGGGAGTAGGTAACAGGAAGGAGGAAAATGGGGTAGAGGGGGGAGGAGGGGAAATATGGGGTAGTAGGAGAGGGCAGAGGAAGGAGGAGAGGGCAGAGGGAGGAGAGGGCAGAGGGAGCAGGAGGAGGAGAGGGCACAGGGAGGAGGAGGAGGGGGCACAGGGAGGAGAAGGAGGGGGCATAAGTAGGACTTGTGTTGGCAACATATTATTTTAGGGTTGTTGCATGTGGTTTCTTGCATGTGTGTGTGGGGTGGGGAGGGGTAATCATGTTGGACTTCACAGTTTGTCTTTGGGCGGGCTTGAGCGATTTCAAGAGCCACCCTGGACCACTCAACTTCTAGTACAGGTCCTGTATGTGCATAATATGGGAATTGGCATTGACATTGACAGCTTGGCTTGACATAGGAGTCAATAGTTATTAGGCTGGTACCTATCCTTGCCATTGACAGCCACATTAGAGAACTCAAAATATGGCTGTTCACAAGATGTCTAGGCCTTACCACAAGGTACACTGGTACTACATGCAGTAACTGAAAACCAGATCTAGGTTAAATTAGTCTTGCATATACCTGCAAGGACACATAGGGATACCAGTCCTAGGCAATGTTTAAGGGCCAGCTAGGGCTTAATTTAACAATGAACAAGGGGACCTATGCTAGTCTTTTCTTGCTACTTTTTCCAACTCTCTCTGTGTGGTGTCAATGGCTTTGGGGACAAGGTCCCAAAGCCAATAACAGTAGCGCGAAACTACAGCCCCTACCATTGTGTCATTTGACAGCCCCAGTGCCAATATTTCACAGCTCCTTTTATTCAAAGAACTCGGGTGACAGCCCACTGATAGGAGCTGTCTCCTCTTTGGCATCAGATTGTTTTGCAATTATATAGATTACTCAAGAGACAGCCCCTGATAATATACTTTCAAGTAACTTCAACTTAGTGATAGCCTTTGACTTTTAACTTTCATGTCAAAGGTGCTCAAAGGTTGCACATACACAAAGAGAGCAGCAACCTCTACCCTTCTGACAAGCTCTCACCAAATAATTCAAACCCCCATATGCCTCAAACACCAGGGCCTGCTTTCATGGGGTTTGGGCTGGTGTTCCCGCTACAGAATGCAGAGAGGACGAAGGCTTTACACCCCAACTCTATGAGGTGTGGTCAAGGAGACTATCCCTGAATAAATGAAAGGTCTTTAACTCTAATGACTCAAGGCCTGCATGTCCGTGCGAATTGTTGACCTCACCAGGAAGATTTCAGGTCAGTATCCCACAGATGCAGGTTCATTCGAGGGTCATTAGGCCTACTACGTTTTTTTCACTCAAATTTGATTCATCATATCACCAAAAGAATCACCAAAATTCCAGCTGTGTTTTATGTTTTTGGCAATGTATGTAATAGCAAATCAGTTCCAAATCTATGGTTTTATGTACGAATAGCTGTTGCTGATCAATGGTAGTATACTAACGCGTTTTCATTTAACCCAGACCATTAGTATAGCCAGCCATCAGCTTCAACTAAAAGTCGATGCAAAGTCCTTAAATTGCCCCCACAATCATCACAACGAATAACAAAGCAACAGCACCGGTGCTTGAATGCATTATGTATTTTTCAATATGATGCATGAATGCATCCTTAACCAGTATCTCGTCACGATTTGTGAATGTAGCATTGGCGATATACTCGCCAGGGCTGCTTTTATGCATCATGACGACGAAGGGGCATAATGCATTAATGCACTATGTGGCCCTTAAAGGTTGAGCGTTCAAGTGTGAACTATGGGAGCATTACCACTGTCGACTCACACCAGGGAGGGTCTATTTTCGGAGGTACTACACACTTTGTATCGAGAAGTAAATTACAAGGTCTCAACAGGCCAAGGCATTCAGACGATTGACATGTCACTGGTGTTAGAATGTCAGCCTGGTTAGCACGGCCAACCTCCCCCCGCTAGTTTACTTCTCTATCTAGAGAAACGTATCCAAAGAAAGAAAATAAAATAGAAGGATGTTTCCGTTAACATGCTGATGGTCGGACCATTTTAAAGAAGTTTCTTTACTTTTGAGATTTGGGCTCAAATTAGATGTAAAATAGTTAACACTCCCAGAAACGTTTTGCTCAGTAGGATCCGATTGGTCAAATGAACACACTTATATTTTATGCCTACGTGGATGTGATGCTGGAATGGCAGTCCCACTCTTATAGCCGTCTCTAGATGGAGGGGAATGGGGGTATATCTACTCAGCCCCCCCCCTCCGATATACTATAGTGAGGATGTTTATAGGAGGCCACGTGAAACCTGTTAGATGAATAGATCTATCACATGATATCAAACAACACAAAGCCTGTGCCACACAAAAAGAAGTCCTCATCAGTAGCACATGGCCATGTGTGTAGCATTGTTCCCATGCTCCCCACCATCTCCTCTCTACAGGCTAGAGAATACCCCTCGCCTTTCTTTGTTCTGCATACGTATGTGTGTCTGAATTGGCCTTCTTAGGCCCAAAACGACGTTCAGAAATGCACACAGAATTGTTCCACTGGTGACGGAGACGTCATCTGTGAACGTTCCCTACAGTCCAGTGTGTGAGACATTTAGGTTATTTGCACACGGAAGACTGACTGTCCTATCACGTATATTTGACCTTTTATTTCTGCCAGGAAAAACAAGCCTTGCTTTCTCTCATAAAGATGATGTATATGGCCATTCGACACGGCCCTGGGTGACACCCACTGGAGATAGGGAGTGATTTGTCACACTTCCTCTAGCTTGAGACCAAGGACCTCATTTAAAACGGCTTGGTAGTTTTGTGTCTGGCCTTAATTCAATATTACCTCTAGAAATCACATAGCTGCAAAGCTACTACAGTAACTGCTTTAATGCACTGTACCTGCTGCCGTCACGTGTATGAATGCAGCCATGGTGAGTGACTCGCCAGTGCTGCATTCAAGCATCGTGCCGACCACGAGGGTAGGGTTGATACACTGAAGAGTCGGCATGATGCGAATAGACTAGCCAGAGCTGCATTTATGTATCATGGTGACAAAGGGCATAGCATGTTTAGGCACAGTTCAGCATTTAAAGGGGGTAATGGTATCGCATCCAATCATCTACCGAATACAACCAGAGTGTAAATTGGACACGGTATAAGATCCTCTTTTATGCTGGATGCTATAGCAAAGACCATATTTGACTCTATTCACACTGACTGGCGTTGGCAAAGCCTACCACAGAGAGCAACACCCCTGTCTACATGGACTGTGCTTTTATGCCTTAAAATGACACAGGGAAATTATAATATGAATGGTTCAAAAAGTGAAACTACTCCCATGCACTTTGAGACTTTGCCTTGCAGCCATTTCTTCTGCCTAACTAGGCCATTGAAAAGTCTGACAGTGAAGGGGGCCCATCCCCCCCTGTATGCTGGCCTGGCCTTGCTGGCTGTCGGCTGGAGCATCCTGCATACCAATTGTGTTTAACAATGGTACCACATAGTGCTTTAATGCATCATGCCCTTCATCGTCATGATGCATGAATACATTCATGTATCATGAAAGCATGATATAATCCCGAAGGGTCGTATGATGCCTGAATGCAGCACTGGAGAGTAACTCACCAGGGCTGCATTCATGGATCATGGCGACCAAGATCATAACGAATTAAAGCGCCATGCGGCCCTTTAAGGGTTAACTTAAAAAGACGCACCGTGTCTGGTTACTGGAGGAAGGCGCGTAGAGCCCCCTCAGCCCTCCGATACACCGCACCTACGTGCTTAAGTCGCCGCTTAGCTTTTCTGCCAACACGATATCCTGGGCCGCCAGCGTTGGTGGGGCTCTGGCACCTGAATCCTTAATCCCTCCAACATCAGCAGGGGTGTCTCAGATTCAGGTGCCACTCACAGGTGTTTGTATACTACCCCAATAGTCTGTCTATAAAGTCAGCTTTCCCCTGTCAACCCCGCTCCATTCACTTCACATCTCCTATTCCAGACATATATGTATGTAGACTCCACTGACAGTGTTTGGGGACTGACTCTGTGTATTTTCTTTTTCTTTTCTACAGGGTGGAGTGCAAAGGAGGGGTGTTGTATACCCTTTGCCTCCAGGGAAAGTACTACAATTGCCCTTTTTAATAGACAGCGTCGTTTTACAGCAGTAGTCAGAGGTTGCTAATACCAGGAGGGGATTATCTAGGGCCCGACGTGGAGAGGGAACCCTAAAAACTCTGGGTGGTAATTCGTTCACCAATAGAGTGTCTATCGGCATACGTGTACCTGTTTCTTCTCTCTCCTGTCTCTCTCGTCGCTGCAGTTTCCACAGAATCTTTCTAAGCCATGGTCCGATCTCACTATGCCCCCCCCCTCCCCTAGCAGTAATCGTGCTCTTGTATCATTGTAGACATGACTGGCGGTTTGCTTTACAACCACAGTGCGACAAGCCACCACAAAAATACCTGGTTATTTTCACTCGTCAGCCCTCCGACCTTCACAAACACAGGGATGACCTTCCCGAGCGTCAGGCTCTGAGATCCTAGAACATGAACAACACTGGGGGCAAGGACACGCTGTTTTAGACATTCAATCAGCCTCACTCCGTCACCAAGGCTGCTGCATGGGGTGCTGCTAACACTGTAGGGGCGGCATGGTGCTTAATGCATCATGCCCTTGGTCAGTATGATGCATGAATGCAGCTCTAGCGAGTAACTCACCAGTGTTGGCATGCATTCACATATCATGCCGAACCTACGGGGCTGCTAAACCATGAATGGTTGGCATTATATATGAATCCCTTGGCAAGTAGACTCCCAAGGGTTGCATTCATGCATCATGACGACAAAGGACATGACGCATTGAATCACTAGGTGGCCCTTACAGGGTTGGAGGATATGAAACATGTGTCGGAGAGTAACATGGTGAATGATGATACCCTCATGGCTGGCTGGTGTACCATGACAGGGATTGATGCAGCCATGGTAAAGTCAGGCAGATATAGTGCTAGAAATAACAGTTACTGTAATGTATTACTATTTACATGTTCATTTTTTCCTCGTTGAGAGAGGATTGTGAGGGGGGTCCAGTGATGATTGACATTTGCACCTTGGGTCCCTTTATTTGTGGACGTTATCTTGGTAGTACATGAAAAGCCATGGATATGAACTGCCTTAGTGTACAAGTCACTAATGGGTATGGTTAAATGTATTAAATTCATATATTAAATGAATGAGATATATAAATATGGATATTTGGGGTGATTCTACTACATGTACAACCACCATAGTGTCAGACAAAGTCAAACCAAGTAAATGGTCCTCCTGGGGATACCACATAAACACCCAGGTGAAGGGGGTGGTTATAATAGATGATGGGGGTTACATTGGTGTCAACCAGACACCTCCACGTAAGGTAAACATTTACCTGGCCTGCACCACAAGCATGGGTCACCCCTGGCCCTCCTCCCATAACTCTCCTGCACCTCCACCTGCACCCTACCATTAACCTGCCTCCTTCTCACCCTGCAAAGATGTCATATGGGCCGCTTGGCCGACCAGCCACTAACTCTTTAAGGCCCGCATAGTGTTTTAATGCGTTATGGTCTTGGTCGTCATGCTGCATGAATGCAGCCCTGGTGAGTGATCCGCCAGTGCTGCATTCAAGCACCATGCCGACCCTATGGGGCTGATACACTCCTGAAGGGTTGGCACGATGTATGAATTACTCGCCTTGGATGCATTCATGTATCATGACGATAAAGGGTGTGCCATATTAAAGGACTATGCGGCCTTTAAAGCAAGAACCTATATAGTAACACCTCACCCAGTCAGTGATCATAGAGACATACACTGAAACCTATAGGAATTATAGTGTTTTGTATGTTATACTGTACGTATAAAGAGAGAGAGAGTAGTATAAAAAGCATAAATGATCAAAATATATAGGTGAAGATGTAAATTCGTACTTCTGGGTGTGGTAATCTAACAGGTGGAAAGTCCTGACATCTTATAGGTATAGAGCATTGTTTCAATTAGAGACACGTTTGCTTTCCGTGCAGACATGTCATATAGGAATTGGAGTGAAGGGCACGTGACAAATAATTGAAACTAATTTGTCAAAAGAAGAATTAAGTTAGTCACGGTAGGCCATACACATTTATATTTCCATTACCAGTGCATTTATTTTACCTCATGCTATTTACATTTGCCATACCCCCATAGGTGTGGTACATGTATGGTCTATTTTTTGCAGACACAATGGAAGTTATGACAGTTATAAAGGTGTGGTATTGGGTGGAGTGTGGCGGTATTAACATGTGTGTTGCCCACCTGTGTGACACCTATAGGTGGTGACAGGGGAGGTGTCTCAGTGAGTTAGTGAGTAAGTAGACAGGTGAACCACGCCCTCACTCCTCCTAGTGACTGCCACTTGTTTTACTGCCAGCTCAATGCATGTTAAATACCTCTAAGCAGTACTGATTCTCTGTAGATTCGTCGTTGTTGTCAGTTAGGAAGCGACTACTGTATTGCTCATCAGAAGCATAGCTACCATCATTTTTGGTTTGGCACAGTGGGGTTCTTGTATATAGGCATGTGGAAGCATAGACTGGCCTGCATCAGTGAGAACTCTACTCCGCCACGCACTACCCCGCCCCCCCCCCTCCTCCCCCCCTCCCCTGGTTGTTCCAGAATTAGACAGTTGAAAAAGTATAGTTGAGAAAAGTGTTTTTGTTGTCTTTATTCAAATTCTAGGACTTGAGCAAGTCTAGTGGAAGCATTGCCGTGGAAGGGCTCTGGTTGGGGAATGTTCACAAATGACATCATATGTAAGGGGGTGAGGGTCTTTCGGGTTTAGTAACGACACATAGCCCGCGCCAATAGTGACAGTGTATTTGGGGGCGAGGGTCTCGAAAAAATGTCCCAAAATGGGTGACGTCATTCGTAAACGTTACTCCTTGGCATTGTCTCCACCCTGAATCAGTTCAGCTGTCATACCCAGACAAGGAGGACTCTAGAGCTAGTCTAGAGCAGCTCAGCTGTGCCCCTTATTATCCTCTACCCACTGCTCTAGCTACAGGCACTCGGTGTTGCCCCCAATAGAGGCCAGGAGGAGGAAGAGAGATACTGAAAGGGAGGAGCGCTAGCAAAAAACAGTTGAGGGATTGCTATGAAAATTGAGTTTGATAGAGAGGAGGCTGAGCTCCCTGGTCTGGACTCCGGGTCGTACTTTACTGCTCACGAACCCTTTAAGGACCTTCTACGGCTTTAATATGTTGTACTCTTGGTCGCAATGATACATGAATGCGCCCCTGGTGAATAACGCGCCGAGGCTGCATGCATGCATCGTGACGACTCTTCGGGAGTGTATGCGCCCCGTAGGCTCGGCATAATACTTGAAGGCAACCCTGGTGAGCTAGTCGCCATGGCTGCATTCATGTATCATGGCGAAAAGGGCATACTGCATAAATGCACTAGTCGGCCTTTAAAGGGTCGTACTTCAGCCTTCTTATACTACAGTAGGGGGTACGTGTGTGTCAGCCTGTTTACTGTAGTTAGTGCAGCGAGATGTTTTAACCCTCTAAGGGTGACATAGTGCGTTGTCATCATCATTGTCAGCATGGATGCAGCGCTAGTGAGCTACTTGCTAGGGTTGCGCGAATGCATCATGTAGGCCCTACTGGGTCGACACACTTCTTATGATCGCCATGATGCACAAATGCCAATAAATGTTGTTTTAAGGCAATATTCCGTCTCTAAAGAGCTAAGTCATAGTGGCATTCATAAACCAGTAATAGATGCAATCCATGAACATAATAATGTAAAAAAAAAATTGGCTTCAACAATGGGAATTGTGTTCCAATTCCAATTCCTAGTGTACTCATTTGTTACGATTTAGAACAATCTGAAGGAAAGTGAACATTGTGTCTAGCACATGTGCTGACGTTAACAGTAAGATTACAGCTATCATTCACTTCATCCCAGAGATTCATTGTGTTTACATTTCTAAGTGCTCATGCTATGTCAGTTATTTCTCAACTAAAACTTGAGTACTACCAGACACCACAAAGGTACGAAAAATAACTGTCGAGTTTTAGCTTCTTTTTTTCTTTTCATGAATGGAATTAAACCCAAGACAATGGGTCGTAGATGACTCCACTCCACCAGGCACTGCCACATTACCAGCCTGATGGTGTGCATTGAATGACAGAAATAGCACGTAATACTATGTAAGCCGTTCTGACACTGGTAGGGCTGTTTAAACTTCAGGATGCACCACTCGCATTGCCCTACACATCCATATACCTCTCATAGCCCGCCCACCTTACAGTATAGACGCACTAAAGCGCCGATTGAGGCCCAAGACACTGACCAGACCCGCGGGCCTCCTTTCAATGTGTATATCTGGACTTTATAACGGCCGGCCACCTCCCCCAGTCTCCCATTCTCAACACAGGAGGTCAGATTTATTGTTTACCAGCTCCTCCGTCTCCCCCAGCTCCTCCAGCACCAGGCCCTGGAGACGTTGGTGTCCATCCTGGAGACCTGAGCCGGCGGCTGGAGAAGCTCAGGGCTGCTCCAGGGGGGTGAGGTGGGCGATAAAGAGGAGGTCTCCCCTGAGCTCCTCTAAAGTGGCCTTGGGTGAATAAATGGGGCGCCAGGTGTGTCTGTTTTGATTTCATTTGTTTTTTGCTTCTTGCCGCTGGGGCTTTGTGATGATTTGACACATTCAAGATATTGGGAAAAGAGTATATGCTGACCATCACTCAGTCAGTATCAGGCCCTAATCATTTATTTCACTATACCTACCGGTACATTTGATTGCCTCTTGCATCTAAGAAATTATATTACCCAAGGGGTCGGGTAGGGCAGCTTTTTTTAAAATAATTTCTTTACGTAAAATGAGATTATGGGTTATCCTTATACCACCAGATGGTTACACCAGGCACGACATAGGTTGACGAGCAGCTCCAACTGCTGAGGTATCTGTGGCGCGAGCAGCTCGCGGTGCTCTGGTTGTGATTAGTCCTTTAAGGGCCGCAGGGTCTTTTACAGTGTTATATGCCCTTGGCTATGATGACGACATCAACGCTGTAGAGTCGTCAGAGTGCATGAATGCAGCACTGGCAGGCGAGTAGACTCCCCAGGACTACATTCATACATCATAACCCATTAAACCACTATGCGGCCCTTAATGGCTAGGGCGCGCACATAACGCGCTGGCGCGATAGATGACCACCGCCCTAGTGACAGCCCACTGATCTACGCACCGAGTAATTCCCCAAATAAGACCCAGCAGGGAGCTGCTCGACAAGAGATACAGACCATCCTCTGAGCAGCTCCATACGTGAGCTTTAAAAAATTACCACATAACCCCATTCAATCTGAGCCCCTTTTAACTATGTTTCTCTAAATTATTACCATTAAAGGATCTTCACATTCTGATGCTTCTTTGTCAACTGCTTATAAATCACAGACCTATAATCTCAATGGCTGCCCAGGGTGTCTGGAACACCTTTGTCCAACTTTTAATTTTTAAATAAAAAAATAAGCTTTAAGCACAACTTAAACGGGTAGTTTCATGCAGTGTTAACCACATGGCTACAACACACACAGATTACAGATAAAAGCAGTCACTTGCCACACCCTTCATCTAATCCTTGGGGCACCATGGAGGAGGTGAGCCCCAGGTGCCCCCTTGGGACACACCCTATAGGGTGGAGGGAAACACATCCATTCCCTGAGGTTTGGTTCTGATGTCCCTGTGGGGTGGCATACCAGGGCACCGCGGGGTGCTTAGATTGTGAGCAGTTCAAGTAGAAAGAGAGAGCTGCTCGAGTCCAAGACTGCGGTTTGATTTGTCAGATGTGTGCAAGGATTTGTCTTTTATCAACAGAGGAGTGCTTGGTGTTCTATTCTGTCATAGAGATAGTTTTCTTCCCGTCCTCCCCACGAGAAGAGACGCACATTTATCGCAGCAGACCTTTATTCCCGGGCCCTTATTACTAAATTGCACCCTCAGAAAAGTGAGAGTCATTGTCGCTAAAACTACCCTCACCTGAGAGTCAGGCAGCTAAAACTACCCTCACCTGAGAGTCAGGCAGTTTTAGCGACAATGACTCTCACTTTTCTGTGTGTGTGGGTTGAGATAAGTTTGGTCCCACTCCCCTCTAGATGGGCCACATTGGTCCCCCCCCCCCCACCCACACCATTATCTGCGATAGTCATTATAAATGTTAAAAATATCCGGTCAAATCTTCTAATACATGTTTCTGAGTTAGATTGTGACTAGGGTGGCCCATAGAAACCCCCAGGCTGATCCTATATTTGATGCCGTCAATTCACGAATGGCATTTGGCAGTCCTATACGTGTACAATAGTGTAGCCTAGGCCCTTCGTGTGACAATAATGTAACGTGAGAGCAAGGTGACACTCGACTTTCAGTTGAAGTATAGCATGTAAGTCATATGCCCAATTTCACCCTGGAGGAATGGGCGTATAGGATGTGCCCTCAACCTATACCTCATTCATAGTTAACGTTATGCATACTTTTGCTGAATACTGGTATTTAAAATGGGGTTTCAGAGTCGACTGACGTTGTATATGTATATACACAATCTACATTTTCATACACGTTATTGCATTACTTCTGATGATGGACAGAGATGGAAATTTCTTCATGTAAACTATCTCAGGGAACGCTTACAAAGTTGAAAACTATTTTGGGACCTTCTTCAAGGCCCCCTAACACCATCCCTAATACCTATTTTCGGCAAATTAGTCTATTGGACTGTATGGCCAAAGACAAGTTTCGGCACTAAACCCAATGCCCCCCCCCCTCCAACCTTTCGCCGGTTACGTCATTTGTGAACGTCCCCCTTGAACTCATATAAAATATATCTGAAGCAGTTGGGGGATCCTCCCAAACATTGACCATAGACAGGGTCTACATCTCCCTACCGACGCCCAGATACCAAGGGAAATGTATACGATAAGCGCTGCCCCGGGTTCCATCTACAAATCATTTTGACAACTCATCCCCATTTCTCGGAAGCCATGACCGGAAGCGGAAATTCGCCGGCAATGGCCGCCGGAGGTCACTGAGTATGGGGGTGGATGGCTAAATTCGACACGGCGACATGGCCATTTCTTAAAATCGACATGTGACATGAGGCCTAGTGACATGCGACATGAGGTTTGAAATGATAGTGACAGGGGACATGAGCAATTCTTAAAATCGACATGGGATATGGTGATTATTAAGCGACAGAGACATGCGACATGGCCATTTCTTAAAATCGACATGCGACATGGGGGGCCCCCCATCTACACCCCCCTGAGTGGGTGATCGACGTCTTGTGGCGTCTCGCGGCCCCAACGAGAGCACGGCACGCGAGGTTTGCCGATGGTATCGGCGGCCATATCTGATGGTGGTGATGTTTGGGATGTGGTCAGGGAGGGAGGGGGAAGGGGAGGAGGGGGTTGTTGTGTTGAGCTCTTTTCTTGGCATGTGCGTGTCTTTTGCTATTGTGTTCTTCTTTTTGGCGTGCTGCTAACAGGGCCATCTTGTTGGCAAATTGACCGAAAGGAATTATCAAGGTCACGTGAATCGACATGGCCTGAAACTCTTGCCAATTCAAACATTAGGAATGGATAAACATGTGCCCCACATGCAAATCCCTATGATATTTACCAGTGTGTATACTGTTACAAATATTTACACGAAAATGTCAGCTGATTGCCTACTCAACCACCATCTATCTTGTTCAGCAAAACAATGTGCATATATAAACAGTATATTAATACTTTGGTTAATAAAGTGTTATTTTGTTTGTGTTTTTAGAATAAAGATGACATATGAAGGAACAAGGGCAGAGAGAGAACACCCCCAACCCGACCTCCCACCCCAATAATATGCCCATAGTGCACAGGGATTGGGTGCACAGGACCGTCGGTCGTTCACCTAAACACCCCGTTCACTTCTGCCAGCCACTGCTGACCTGACACCGGCAGCCGTCATGGATACCTGACCACCCCGACCCGCACCTGGCCACGTGCTGAAGGACGTCCCAGCACGAGCAGCTCGCGGAGCAACTCACTGGGCACATGAGCAGTGTATGAATTGCTCACAAGTGAATGCCAAGTCTATCACAGAGAGAGTAGATGTATCATCCAAGCTCTTTCAGTCTACTTGCCAGTAGTCGTGTATCATGCCGACCCCTCGGGAGTCTACCAACTCAATTGTCAACTGGGTACTAGTTCATGGTTTGGTATCTTCATTTCTAAGTAACATCCAACTGGGTAAAAGATATCATATCAAAAATGCTCAAGAGCAGCTCAAAGTTTACATGAGCAGCTCTAGGTGAGCAGCATTCTGAGCTACCCCTCTCCATACTATACCCCACGTCGTCACATCCCCCAACACCACAGAGGTGTGTATAGATCATGACAACGGCCGGAGTACCTAAACTACCCTTCTCTATGAGGATGGTCATGATAGATGTGGATTTAGGGGGCGGGTGTTTGGGTTTGTGTATCACAGTGTTGATGTATAAACGCGTGCAGGGTTGTACACCCATTTATTATGTTTGTAGGAGGCTGCGGGTATAAATACGCTACACGTGTAAATATGATATTTCTAACAGTCTCTAGACCACAGGACTTTATGGTCGCGCTAAGAGAATTACAAATAAGAGTGTTAAGTCTATAATTATGTGTGTACTTGTAAATTATATAGAGGCATCTAGGCATGCTGTCTAGCATATATAGAATATGTATAGTTCATGCCCACACATACTGAAATCCTGTAAGAGAACGTTCGCAAATGACGTAACCAATTTTGAAACCTTTTTCATGACCCTCAACCCCAGTCACAATTTGTACAAATGTGCGTATAGAAATGTATGTACCTTTTGTTTCTAACCCCCAAAAATAAACACCCTAGCCGGTGACATCCTTTGATAACATTCCCCAAATATCATCTGTTAGAATGGTAAATAAATCAGATAACTTTCTCCATCCAAATGTTTACACTCCCTTTGGAGGGTCTAGTGACCACCAGGGCGGAACCACCCACCCTGTATCCCTCAGTGTTCAGCCACCACCTTAGGGCTTCTCTATGTAGACTCCCTAGACGAACTAGGCTAATTTGCCCGCCCCCTACCCCACCTTGTTTTCGCACGGGTGTCGAATTGGTGTAGGAGAACGTTCACACATTATGTCACCTATTGTTGGAGCTATCTCAAGACCCTCATCCCGCCTCATTGTTTTGGGAATATGTGCCTATATATTATATTGATATTGATATATATCCGACGTCTTGTTTCTGAACAAAACTTTAAAACCCCACCCTCCTCCACCTTCTAGCCGGGGAAATCATTTATGAATGTTTCCCATGAGACCTAAAGGGCGGAGGGGGTATTTTCCAGTTGATTTCCCGTCAAGGTTAGGAGCTGGGGCAGCTGGTACCCCTCCCTCCTTCAGTCCTTACCCTGTAGACTGCCCCGTCCTTGTTCGCCCCCTCCGCTAGACTGGACACCCACTTGTTGGGGCCCACCCCTTAACCCTTTAAGAGCCACACAGTGCTTCATTTCAATATTCAATTTATCGGCATGATAAATGAATGCAGCCCTGGTGAGTCTCCTCGTCAGAAGGTCTCAATCCCGTATAGGGTTGGAATAATGTTTGAATGCAGGTTACTCGCCAGGTCTACATTCATGTATCAGACCAAGCATGGGCATAGCACAGTAAAGCACCACGCAACCCTTAAATGGTTAAGCCTCTTTGATAGGTACTAAGCGGGCAGAAAATGAACGTCGAGTATATGTCCCGGGTACATGTATATAAGCAGACTGCTTTGAGGATGGAATGCCCACTTGGGAGACAACTCAGCCACAGTCTATCTACCTCTAAGTCTAACCCTCCCCCAAGGACAAACTATTATCCCCACCCGCCACAGAATAGGGTTAGACCCCTCCTTCGATATATAAGGACTAAATTAAAGTGCCGGTCAACATGCCACCCCGACTCATTCTGGAGGGGCAGCAAGAGTTGGGCCTTTAGAGGCAGAGGGTGTAACTTAGGATTAAAATCAAATTTGCCCCAGTAAGCCTTAAACTTGAATATCCATGACTACCTGAAAGGCGAACACAACAGAGGCGTATATAACATGATGCATATACATAAAAGAGGATAATATGCTATAATGAACTTACCATTTGATGCCCTGGCAGTGTTGGTAATCCCAAACATCAGGAGTATTAGTAGTGGAAGCACTGGTCCTGAACAGCAGTAATGCCCTGGAGGAGGTCTCTTGTATCTGGAGGTCTCCATGGTGATACCTCTAGGGTAAGGGTGACACCCTCTATGCTCCAGGTGCTTTATAAAGGTAATAGTTGATGTCCTCTAGATATACAGGAGGATAGACCTAACTGCCTTTCCACAGTTTCCAGCCCTCCAAAGCGTACTCCAATGTTTTCTTTATTTGTGTAGAACTTCCAAATAAATTGGTCAGGCTTAAAGCGCTTATGGGGAATTATGTCTGGTATTTATATCCTTGTTGTTGATGATGTATATACATATATATGCACACGTCAAGTATTAGACCTTGGCAATGCAAAAATCACCATCAAATGTATATGGCAATAGAATATAAAGGCACTATTAGTATCTATCAACAGGCTGTAATAGTATGTAATCTGGAGGTAGAATGGCTGTACAAAACCCTTTTATGGAGATGCACTGTACAGGTAGGCCTAATCTAATAATGATAAGGCCACAATAGTGAACGCAGTAGTACGTATAGCAGAGCAAGTAGGGCCACAGTAGATGGGTGGCGATGAACGCTACTCACTCCAGACTCTGGCCGGGCCCTGGTGCAGGGGACGCGGCATGCGAGTTGTGGGCTCCTCCTGGGAGGTGTAGTTGGCTGGTCGGGGCGAGGGCCTGCTTCGCTGCTCCAGTACCTCTCGATCCTCCCCCACCGCTAGTAGCACATGTAGTTCCTCCAGTAACTCCTCCTGTCTCTAGGCCGCCACACACCCCTGAAACAAGCACAACACCATAGTAAAGACCTATGTCGACAACCTTAGAAGCCACCTTCGGGCCTGGCCACTGCTAATCAAGTCTAGGGGGAACTTTAAGAGAGTCAGACGGGACAGTTTCCGCAGACACAACACACAGGCCTGAAAACAAGCCGGGCCCCAAAACAAATCGGCACAGGCCGAGCTTGGAACGCACGTGGGGCTACCCCGACCTAGATACCGCCGGTCGCCATTGGACAGGATCCGAGCCGGGGCCGACTCCCAGGTCTCTAGCCCCTTTCATTGGTGGGACAGAGACATATTTCTATGGATTTTCCAAAAAGTAAAATAAGTCAAAGTTTAGACGTTGATGCATAGTAGTTTGGAATATATAGGCAACGCTGATAAGTAATTTCAACGCAATAAAAATAGTCTACATCACACCATTTTTGTGATATTACAGGCCACTCAAAAAAAAAAAATTGTTTCTCATCACCAAGCAATAAAAAATATGACGAGGGCGTTTTTTATTTAATTTTTTTTTTTTTTTTTACTCGGGGCAATTTACATAGGGAAATTTGGACATTTCGGGATCAATTTTCAAATTTTAGTAATTTGGAGTTTATTGATCAGCAAAAGTTGTAAGAATGTAAGTTACACCTAGCTAATTGCATTGCTGACAGCATAAGCTTTAATTTGATACCAAATCTGCCAATATTTTGGCAATTTTAACAATTTTTTCATCAAAAATGTAAAAAAAAAAAAAAAAAAAATTCCCCAAATCATGATTTTTATGATGCGCGCGGTGATGAGAAACAACTTTTTTTTTTTGAATGGCCTAAGAGGAAACCACATTATTCCATCATAACATCACACTGTCTTTAGGAAGGGGGTATAATGATATTGGGCTAGGCCTATATCATGATATGACATGATGTCTAGCATGACGTGGCTTATCAAGGTGTTATGCACTTTCATGTAGATCCTATCGTACAGGATCAACCTTTGATCAAACATGTTGCAACACCAAGTGTATGGTTATAAAACCTGTATATATTCATGATTTAACCGTTATATTGTGTCTGGAATACCCCAAAAAGCTTGCCGTATACACCACCCCATAAAGCATCAACCATAAACCACCGTCCGCGTATATATATATGGCCCGCTCCACCCCAACCAAAACCACAAATAGACCCAACTCGACTCATTCCAAGAACAATTAGCATGTCCATGTTAAGCCAATAAGAGGTGGGGCCGCCCTGTTTGTCGACCTAGGTACATTCTCTGCTCAAAGGGAAACCGTCCACATAGTTATTTAAAGGTGCGCCACATAGTTACTTAAAGGGAATAAATATATAGTTGAAGTTGCTTAACCCTTTAAGGACGGCACGTTGCTTTACAATGTTTACTGTCGTGATGCACCAGCGCAGCACCGGTGGGGAACTGACAGGCCGAGGTGTAGCGTGTAGCGTGTTGACCCTTCGGGAATGTCTCAATAGGGTCGACATGATGCATGCAGGTATAGCCCTAGAATGATTCATGCATCATGCCGACCTGGATGCCCACAAAGGGCATAGGAGATGTCAGCACTATGCCACCATTAAAGGGTTAATCAGTACCGGGGTCAGTTCAACAATACACATTGACAATGTCAACAGGGCAAGTCTAGGCAGTGTCCATGACCCTCACTTTTGGCTTAATACGTAGAAATTATGTTGGATTGCCTGGACGCTTCTTCTTATATTCTAAGATGGCAAATATAATAGTGATCGTAGAATAGTGTCACCAAGTGGGTATGTGGATAAAGCCAATTTGTACACTAGAAGTATTGTCAGAAAGAGAGAAATAACACACCATATGTAATTACGCCTAGACATCCTGAACATAATTATATTGTATAATATTACTGCATACTAAGAAAGAATACGGTCCTTAAAATAACATCATGTATATACAGATCTTTGTTATCAATGCACATATAATTAGCGTCTTTAATTAGGCGATGGGGCACTCATAGACCAAGACCTCGTGTAGAGGTAGCTCATATTCATATAAAAGTAATTCTATCCTCCAAATGGACGCTCAAATATTTACAGGAATATACCTCATAGCAGTGGGTTTTCTGTATGCAATTACCCTACGGTAATAACTACCCGTGTACGACAATGAGATCATGTTTTATGTAGTTTATCATTGATTTGGATTCTAAGGGGACTGGCAGTGAATTGTATGGTATGTATCTAATTAGGCGTTATATTATAAAGACATGCATGCATGTTGTCATCTCTCACGTATATAATACACAGGTGAAGGTGTACTCATGACGTCGACTATTTTGGGACCGTTCTCAAGAATCCTAGCCCCCTCCCATGTCACTATTCCCAATTTGCCTGATAATAGAAAAAAATACAAAATGTATGCCCCGGGTCAGATTCGGACGCTTGCCCTCTGGGTCCCCCCCCCCAATAAAAACAAAACAACAAAAAACACCCACACCTTAGCTGATGTCGTTATTCGTGAACGTTCCCCAGTGAGCTGGCCTCTAGTGATGTAAACAGTGATGGGAGATAGACATTCGGCTCTGTGCCCTTTTGGCCGGCTGATTAACTCGATGTATAGGGGACTAGCTGATTAGAGGATGTACGGGATAAGTGGTGGTAAGCCCTTAATAACCCTATAAGGGCCGCACAGTGCTTTAATGTGGTACGTCATTGGTCGTATTGATGCATGAATGCAGCGAGTATCACTCGCCAGGGCTGCATTCATACATCATGCCGACCTTACGGGAGAGAATCAACTCCATAGGGTGGGCATGATGCATGAATGCAACCGGCGAGGTACTCTCCAGGGCTGCATGAATGCATCACGACGACACAATAGAATAATGCATTTAATTACTATGCGGTCCTTGAGCCCTTAAGCAGGGGAGATGAAAGTAACAGAGACAGCTTACATAACATTGTATGTAATATCGGTAAGGACAAGTGCCCGCCCATCTACGCATTAATAACTCTGGCATACATGAAAGGGGAAAGTTGATAAAGGTCCCTACCCATTATGATACCTAAAGGGCCCCATGGGGATAGATTATTGTATTGGGTATTGAAGGGTTAGCGTCATGTTTGCAACCGTTAGGATATCCCTATGCTCTTTGAGCATTGTGTAATGTGAATACAATGAATAATATGATACTATTTTAGCCTTTAGAACTCCAGGTATAAGTATAGTCATGGCTGAGTACACTGGTGTGCGACTCGTGATCAGCCTTGTCTATCGCAATATAATGCGTGCAACCCTCTGGATGTTGTTCAACTAACTTATGCCACACCAATGATTACTCTTTTAATATAACACCTTTTGCACGTCATATACAGTCAGGCAGTTTCTTTCGTCTTTCCACCCAAGTGTGGTATAAGCGTGATTATCTAGCAGCTCATGTGCTAGGTATTAAGATAGTGACTATGTCAGATATAGCACAATGTAGGCCCTTTAATCATTTCCAGTTTGGGTACGGTCTATCAGAAGCAGATACCAGGAGTCACTATAACCTGGATGTGACCTCTTGGCAGTCTGGTGAGAAATCTAGATGAACGTCATAATTGTATATCACATATAGCACAGATTCCAGAATGATAACCAGTATCATGGGCATATATACTGACTTGTATGCCAATGTGATGTTTCTTTTAATATTGTGTACCGGTTTCTGTGTACCATATATTACTTTAAAATGAATAACCGAATGAAGCTTAGAAGGGTAGATGTATAGGGGGCCTGGGGCCCGGTCTGGGGGCATCTCCCAGGATAAATCTTCTGAAAATATAGTTATAAGTTGGCTCATCTAAGGTCGATTTGAAGGTAAATGACCATGTTCACTATATTCATTGTATAATGGCCCCCATAATAATGTACAGTATTTAATTACGTAGCATTTCCAAAAAGAGAAATGTATGGGGGGGGGGGGGGGGGGGCAACCGTCACCCTGGCTCCTTTTCAAGGACAATGCCCTCCTTGCCTCTCCCCCTGGCTGTTCTGGCATCCTTGGCCCTCTTCATGACTGGGCTGGTCCCATGCCCAAGCCTCCCTGGCTGGCTGGCTGATTGAGAAGGGGTTTCCAAAATATATGCACTAGGTGGCAGCACAGAGTAGGGGTGCGGTTTGAATGCAGAGCCAGAGCACATGCCAGTAGTGCTCGTGGGTTGCCATTCATTTAGTTGTTCTGCATTCATGGTACATGTACTTTAACTACATCATGTGAGCCTGAGTGTATAGCAACAAATGCATCCCAAGATCCACAGACGTCTGGCTTACAACACCTACTGCACGTTCAAGTGGTAGAGTTGGACTCTTGTCCTTTCTGCACTCAATGGGTACACTGATTCTGTACACAATGTACACAATGTCATGTACACAGATTAAAACCATAGAGATGTTGAGGGGTATTTTAAAGATATATTCGTGGACATGAAATAGGCATATAACTGTATATATAGGAGAAATAGAAAGACCAGCTACTGAGCCATAAGAAAGGAGCGAATATGTCCCATCTGTATTATACAATATTGTATGTATATCCTGGCATCATATTGTTTGCTTTTTAATGTGTAGATACACGAAAGAACGAATACAATGTAAACAGTCTTATCCACTGTAGATATGAGTTATGATAGACACAGGCCCATGGAGGTCAGCTAGAGTTCAGCAGTGTCCAGGTAAGGACCCACACCTGAGGCACCACACCTGCTCACACACCTGTGGGAATCGGCTTAGGGACTGATAGTGATACGACTCTCAAGTGCCCTTCAAACACTCGTCACCGCCTGGAGGCCCTCGGGTCTTAAAGTCAGGATACAGAGACTGGGGGTGGTTGGGGGGAGGGGGTCTGGTGTGGGTGATATTGACTGCAGGATTGGCGGATGGGTGCGAGAGAAAGTAGTTCCTTTGGATGCAATTGGGCGGTTCTTGAGGCCAACTTTACCCCTTTAGGGATTACATAACTTACAGTACTAAGCGGCCATTGGATGGCTAAAAGAAAATGTATACGTGTACAACCGTAACTTACCGTTGTACACTTATATTTTGTTTTATAAGGAGGATGGGGGGGGGGGGGTTGTAGGATGTATTCTTCGGGAAGTCAAATGGATGGTGTACAACTGTAAGATGATGATAGCTATATAATTATATAGGCCTAGGCTTTATCTTTTACTTTATACTTTACATGGCCGTTTACATGCCTGGATCCATGATTAGAGACCACACTGTAAAAAATATTCTGTAGAAAAAACGGAGAAGCACTGGCATCAATAGGAGCCGGGAAACCCACGTTTTTTTAGGGAATTCCGTTTTTGGAAGTCACCATTTTTTTAGGGAATTCCGTTTTTAGAAGTCACTGTAATTTTTACGGAATTTCCCTGTTTTATTCTGTGTTTATGTCAGTGTACAGTTCACTATAATTATCAACCATATTCATTTTTGTTCCATGAGATATCTTGTGCTGGGTCTTCATAATTATTATGAAGCACATACACAGCACTTTATAATCACAATTCATGAGCCAACATTACTCTAGAATTGTTATGGAACACCAACTACAGTGCTGAGAATATATATTTTTCATATTATCACAAGAAGGGTGTCTATGGTATTACAAGTACTGCTTAGTGTCCCACACATTTGAATCTTTTATTGATCGTGAATAATTCATCAAATTTAAATTACATCTGTATATCTACTTTATAGTGAATTAAGATATTGAAAAATATTAACATATTGGCATATTTATACTGGTTTAGAACCTAGAACCTTCAGAAAACTCTCCTGAGGAACTAAGCTGCCACCTAATAGGAAAAGATAGAACTACCCAGAAAACAGAGGTTCACTGTAAAAGTAATAACGGAGTTTCACTGCAATGGATTACGGAATTTCACTGTAAAGTAGATGAGATTTACAGTGAATTCACTGTAAACCAAAAAACGGAGATGCACTGTCAAATTTAACTGAGATTCTCCGTGAATTCAAGGGAATTTTTTTACAGTGCACGTGACCACTATTCGCTGGTCCCCGTTATTACATTAGTGTTAGCACTGGTACAGTCGGAGAACCAGCGTCTCAATCATTGCCAATCATTCCATGCTGGGGAACGCCCGTCCCTGATGTGATTTGTGTGAACCCCGCAGAAATTATAGACCGCTAGTTTACTTACTAGCTTGTCCTACTTCAATGTAAAAAGTATGTGACTTGGTGTACTTTACTTGTGTGTCTCCGATGGCACCTTTCTTCCATTAGCAAACAAACTATCAGCTTTATGTTTACATTGCATGTTTCCCAAAGCCATGTAAGCCTTTAAGGGCCGCATGGTACTTCAATGTCGTTTAATGTCCTCGATTGCTATGATGCACTGGTAAGTTACTTAGGAATACTAGCTAGTACTGGCTAGTTACTCGCCAGTGCTGCATTTATACATCATTCATGCCCCATGACTACCAAGGACATTCCACATCAAAGCACTATGCGGCCATTCAAGGGGTAAATACTTGTGTTGTTGCCTGTCCTTTGTTACAAGGTGAAGGAGTTAAATACCGCTGATTGTGTACAAACAGCTCGGGTTTGTTGACACCCTCCAGTGTTAAGAAGTTAATTAACTAGCTAATTGCCAATTGTGCAGCCTTTTTAACATTGTCCTCCAGCACATGGTCCCTGTTACTCTTTCCATCACACCTGCCTGAAACCTTTCCTCACCTGCATATAGGTACATATAGCATCTATGATAGACCAGCGTTGGGTCCTCTAAAATCCCAAATATATACCATGGCTGATATAGTTCCAAGCAGACACAACCAAACAGGTGGAACATGTTGACAGTATATAGATACCCCAATTGAAGCTCTCCACCCCACCTATATCCCCTTCTCTTTTTCCTGTACCTCCTGGGTGGGGCTCCTGCAGTGCCCGTGGTCGGCCGCTGGGGAGCCGGCGGTACCTGACGGGCAGGATCCAGGGGAGTGGGGATCGGGCTGGATCGGTGGGGAGGAGCCCCACCTCTCCCCGGACGGCGGGAGGGGCGGGCCCCGTGGGACTGACTGGAGGAAGGTGGGTGTGGTGGGCTGAATGCTCCCCTGAGGTACAAGAGGAATACAGGAAGGGCGTAGCACAGTGAGGGACTGCATGGATTGATATTTATAGACGTTTTTTTCACATTTTCCATTCTGATCATTTCCGATAACATGATTCAAACATCAGCCATGTATATCTGCGACGAGCGATGACCTCAATTTTCCACATGAACCAAGAAATTTACTATCGGGCGTAGGTATATTATTTCATGGCTAAATGTTAAAACTGTAGATATCTGTCTTGTATGCAATTTGTGATATCACAAGCATGCAGGGTCCAGGCGATATTGGCAGAAAACAGATACACATTATAGGCCCTAATATAGTCACGGTGCATGCATTCATGGATGCCGATATTCAACCTACAGTATATGTGGCTCTGCATGTCATGATTTGACTGACAGTTTGTTTTTCCTTGCATCACAGAACCAAATCCGCCTTATGTAACTCTTTCCCAATATTTATAGTCCCTAGACATACAGACCTGTCTGGCATGGGACCACCACGTTGAAATGGCACGTTTACTATATAACGTGTATACACAGATGTGCCTATCTGCCATGATATCACACATCTCCAATATCATGACCACAATTTGATAAATCTCAAGACGTATACTCCATGACGTTACAACGTCTCAAGTCATGCATGACGTCATATAGAGTGGAATGCCTTTTTCTGCCGGTAGGGGGCGGGTGTGGGACGCAGGGGGCCTGATTGGGACTGACAGGAGAGCGGGGCATGCCGGGACGGTGGGTGGTATGGACAGCTGTATGTCACATGACGGACCTGTACGTCACGAGGCCGTCATACCGGGGGGTTCCAGCAGGGGGCGCCATCGCATGCAACATCCGGGTCTGCACGTCGGTGGAGGGGGGGGGGGGGTGAGTACAGGTCTGGTATATTGATATCTGGGTTATATGAATTATGGATATATAAGGGAGTGGTCATTTTTTAACAACAGGGGGGGGGGGGGTTGGTGGATTTGGGGGGGGACCAAAAAAATTTGGACCCCTTGAAGGGGGGGGACCAAAAAAATTTGGACCCCTCTTGAGGGGAGGAACCAAAAAAATTACACCCCTTTTTAGCGGAAAAGCCTGCGCATTATTATAGCTCAAAGGGTTCGGCCTCGCTCAATTTCAACCTGCTGGAGGGACCAAAAAAATTTCGACCCCTCTCGCAGGGGGGACCAAAAAAATTTCGACCTGCTCGCGCGGAAATTCACCAACCCCCCCCCCCCCTGTTGTTAAAAAATGACCACTCCCTAACTGCAACCGCTCTTGGATTTGCACATACAATGACATTAGCGCGAAGTGGCTGTTAATTTTACCAATGAACCATTATAATAATCATGTTCCTTTGATTGGTTTCTATGAATGCATCGGGAATTTTTCTCTAGTCTGCTACTCTAGTTTTTTTTTATAACCAAAAGTACTGTAGTGCATTCTCAGTGAAGTGGCCAGTGCTAAAAAATGTGTAAAGAGGGGTCTTTGTTAAAGAGAAACACACACACATCCAAATCAAATTTCAAAGAAGAGTGGAAAAAGAAGACAAAGAAAAAACTACTAATGGGACGAGTTTAACTTCTCCATAAGTGAGTGTAACATTTCCAGTTTTAAAATTAATCAGGGGAGACCACCCATCCTGGGTCGGCTCGAGGTTAGCCCCGAACCACCCCGTGGGCCACCCATCCCTGCACCTAGCTCGTTTAAGGCCGCATAGTCCTCTAATGTATACCCTTGGTCGTTATGATGCATAAATGCAGCCCTAAGGAGTAACTCACCAGGTCTGCATTCATACATCAAACCGACTTCATAGGGTTAATACGTTCAAGTCGGACTGGCATGACGCTTCAATGCATCACTGGTGAGTTACTCGCTAGGGCTGCATTCTTGCATTATGACAAACAAGGGAATATTGTATTAACGCACTATGTGGCCCGTACAGGCTTAGAGTGAACTGAATATCATAAGACCCTTTTTCTACTGAGGTGGCACAGGAGGCCAGGGTGGTAGGCGGGTCTCCTCCTCCAGTTAATGTGAAGCCATGTGTGTTCCAGGTGGACTGGGATTGGGACCAGGAGGCGCAGGAGGAGCAGGGGAATCCTCCTCCAGGCTTGTCCTGGTTACGACAGCTGTGGTGGGGTTGATATCCCACTACTCAGGTTCTAAGTTATACACTGAAGTGAAGGGGGGATTGCTAACTAGGACTGGCTCTGTAGACATGCCCTTGGGCGTTATATGAGGCAGAGTACAAAGCTGAGGTTAGATTTGAACCTGCTGCTGGACTCATACTACTAAAGCCGTTCTATTCTGATAACTTGGATTTATACAGATCTGCCGCTGGGATTTTTTTCAAATGTAAAACAAAACAAAAGAAAAATCTTCTTTTTTTTCCTTTTTTTCCTTTTTTATTGTTGTAGCCTTTGTCCGCCCCGGTATTAACACGATTTCTATTCAAACGAAACATCCATGTTCTTGCTGTCCTTGCTGTATTTTTTTTTTTTTTGAAAAATGCCAGGGAACATTGTTGAGCATATCCTTGGAACCCAATTATCTCAGGATCTTAGTTCAAATGTAATGGAATATATAAAGAGCAGTTACAAGGGCTTCTGTCTGAGGCAGTGAGGGATCCCGAGGTAGGCCTACAGTTTCGACGTAGTGTGGGTCGACTGTATTCCTGTCCTTAAAATGGTTTTGCCTAACTTTGCTTTCGTACAAAGTCGTTATATTACCACCTACCTCTGACCAACCGTATATAATTATCATGAACATATATAAAAAAAAAATAGAAAGGGGCCAAGAAATTCATGACGTCATTTTGAATATATACGTTAAGCTAGGCTTAAATGGCAAATTGAAAAAGCACAGAGTAAGATAGCCCTAATCCCTTCTTACGGGGTCGGTGAGTGCAGGGCTTTACTTAGGCTGCTCTGTCAGATAACAGAGATCCCATACAAAACTAAATGCATTAAGGATTTACTACTGCTGGATCTTCTTATAAATCATGTTATCGGACTAGACTTGGGCATGTTCACAAATAATAACGGTCTCACTATTCTGGGCAAATTGTCATTAGGCCAAAAAAAAAAGGTGTTTCAGGCAACATGGTCAGAATTTCTAGGGTAGGTAGGTCGAATTTATTTATTTTTTAACGTAGAGAGAACCAGGAATGAGTCACGAATGGAGAAATCGACTCGCGACTCACCAGAATGATTCAATAAATCCTCTATTGACTAGGAATATCAAGAAGTTATAAATTGCATATTCCTCTTAAAAAGCCATTTTCTGAAGTTAATCAATCATTCAGGCCTCTGAGGTCACTGGGAGCTTGTTTTTCTTGAAAGAATTTGTAAAAATTGAGAAAAATGAACAATAAAAATCAAAAAAAAAAAAAGAATTCTCCAAAATTGGGAAAAAATGCTAGGGTCGGCCCTTTTTTGAATCTAGGGTCGGGTTGCCTGAAATACACCTTTTTTTGGGGGCCTTAACAAATGTACAGACTCGGGTCGCATTTCGCCATTAGCTCCCCCCCATTGGTCGGTGAGGTCATTTGTGAACGTCCCCCATACTTGTAATCGGTGGAAGTAGTGTACATACACAGACAAGAACATAACGTATATGCATGTGTTCCTGACCATATATGCATTCATTATAAATGAGTGCATGCATACACCATATATATGTTCTACATCTTATCTGACAATGATAATAAAGATTATTAGGCATTTAGAGGAGTCTAACATGTACTATGATATAAAGAGTAGAATTAGTGTATGTCAATGTTCGGTTGTCTCTCAGAGCATAGGTTCTATAAATTATAGTCTGCAGGAGATTCCAGGACTAAACAGTTATCAGTTGCATCACCCATTATGATAAAGTCCTACCATTAGTCATACACTATGATGGGATGCAGAGATCTATCATGCCGTTGTGTGATGATAAAAAACCTTATCATAATTCATCACACGAACGCAGCCTGTATAATTACCACTATCTCTCCATCTCCTTTCTAAAATGAAGATTGAAAACCATCATACATTATACATTCTGGATTTGTATAGGAAAGTCTAGATTATCTTAGATTCTATATACGGGTTTTGAATGTATATTTCAACCAATAGTGTGATTTATGAGTTTGTTTATATGAGATGATAGTACTAGAGGGAAATGGAGGGAAAAGTGGGGGAAATCCGCATATATGTTATATAGAGCATGTTAAGTCAGTTTGCATACATGTACAGTGCATTAATATGTTACATACATCAATCATACGTATATCTAGCGGCCCCAGCCGGATCAGAGATTACAGGGGGTTTACACACTATAATATAGGACCACCGTACCCCAGCCCTGACCCTGATCGTTCTGGTCAGAGCTGACAACATTGATAAACATATCAGTTCCGCCTATTGCTACTCCCCCCCCCCCCCCCCGGCACACCTGGGCCCACGGTTTGGATCCTGCCTCTCTGTATCTGCCCGCTCGCCGGTGTGATCAAAGAGATCCGGTGTCGGGATCAAAGGCGGAGGCGGTGGGCCATGTCGAAGGGGGCGGAACCCTCCGTTTGTGGAATGGTGGGGAGGTGGGGCTAACCCATTATGGACAGCATAGTGCTTTAAAGTGGTATGCCCTTTGTTGTTATGATGCATGAATGTAGCCCATCATCCATGCCTTATGCCAGCCTCCGAGAGTGTATCACCGTCAAGGTCGGCACGATGCATTCATAAATGCTGTCCCAGTGCGTAGACTATTCAGGGCCACATTCACCCATCGTGTGCAAACAGGGCACATTGCTTTAAAGCACTATGCGGCCCGCAAAGGGCTAAAGATTGGGATATCAGAAAAGTTAGCTGGGGATTAATCATTAAGGTGTGGTTCAGTGTTTGTCCAAGAGACCGTTACTGTTTTTTTTTTATATTGTTTATTTATCCTGATACCAATAGGCTATGCACAAGGCTGCCTGTATTAGATGATACCAGCCTTAACCGGTCTGGTTCGTTCCACCATTCCTACATGATATCATATCAGCTAGACTACACATGTAGTGTGTCTGTTTATTGCTATGTTAGATCAGTAACCTGAGTTAGTATGTCTCTTATGAGACTTATTAATCTACTTCAAATCTCCTAAATATAAACAAGGAGGTAAATACATTCATGTAATCACATGTAATATAAGAAAAAAAGTACAAGTAACTATAGTTACCCGAAAATCTTAGAATATACAGTATTATTATGGATAATGGCTGGTATGGCAGGCACCCCAGTACTATACACAATACGTACCAGATTAAACGAGCTTATCCTTTAGTACCTTGTGTATGTGGCTTTTCAACTGGGGGTAGGAGGCAATGCTTTTTATATCCCTGTGTGTATCTGACCATAGTTTAAAGGTCCTATATTCAACTGATTTTTCATATTTAACTTTAATGTTATTTACTGTCTTAAGTACAGGAAAGTCATGCGCTCGGGTTCGGATATTGCGTTGATCAACATACTTCCTTATGCCCGTCCTCTTAAAGGTGAGACCCAATAATGAGGCCCATCGGAGATCCTCCTGCTTATTGACACCAGATAGACTATGGAGATTGTCAGTGGACACTCTATCTTCAGGTTTAATACATACCCTAAGACCCCTGTTTTGGACCCTTTGGAGTTTGGCTAGGTTACCTGTGTTAGTAGCTGAATAGATTACATCCCCATAGGTGAAGTGAGGCAATATCATGGATTTGTAGATTTCCAAGCTGGCTGCTTCATCTGAATCAAATCTAACCCTATTTAATAAATATATCTTATATATAATGGCTTTTCTAGTTGTCTCCGCATGTTTATTGAAATTAAGGCAGCTATCTATTGTAATACCTAAGTATTTAAACTCATTTGTTTTCTGGAGTACTGTGTTACCCAGTGTCAACTTAGGTAGGATAACTCTTTTCAGTTTTTTGGAGGATGAGGCAATGGGCATATATTTAGTTTTTTTGGCATTTATGGTCAATTTATTTTCTACACACCACTTATGCAGGTTTGCCAGGTCAGCATTTAACATGGGGGTAGCATCTAAATTTACAGGAGAGGAGATGTATAAAACAGTGTCGTCGGCATATAACTTATATTTAGAGTATTGAAGGGAATTTTCTAGGTCATTGATATAAAGGAGAAAAAGAAGGGGGCCTAGGATGGAGCCTTGGGGGACTCCACAGGAGATGTTTCTAGTTTGGGAGAAAGTATTATTTGCAATGATATGTTGTTTTCTATTTGAAAGGTAATTTTTAAACCAATTTGCAGCACTATCAGAAAAACCCAGAAATTTCAATTTATTTATTAATATTGTGTGATTTATCGTATCAAAGGCTTTGGAGAAGTCTATAAATACAGTATGAGTTATATTGTTGTTATTTATTGCTTTATATATATCATCTGTGAAGTCAGCTATTGCTTGGATAGTAGAATGATTTTGCCTAAAACCAGATTGATGTTCCGTCAGAATATTGTTTTCATTAAGATATTCACTTGTTTGGTTGTGTATAATTCTCTCAAGGAGCTTGCCAGGAAGGGGAAGAGTAGAGATTGGTCTGAGATTGTTTACATCTTGAGTGTTTCCATCTTTTTGGAGTGGGATAACTGTTGCAATTTTCCATTTATCAGGTATTAAATTTGAAGTTAGGGAGCTATTTATTATGTGTAGGAGCTGGGTAGAGAGTATCATAAAGGCATCCTTAAGAACTGTTGATTTGATATTAGGAACCGCTGAGGACTTGCTTGGGTTTATTTTCACAATACACTTTTCCAGTATATCAAGTGTTATGGGCTGGAGCTCAAATCTTCGTGGCAACTGGGTGGGTGGAGGTGTCCAAGGTGCATTATAGTTTTCAGCTAATTTGGGTCCTATCTCTACAAAGTAATCATTAATAAAATCTGCTGTATTTTCAGGTGAAATCTTTTCTTTTGTTTCTTGGTTTACTAATATAAAGCTATTTTCTTGGTTTTTGGGTTTAAATAAATTATTTATGGTTTGCCAATATTTTTTGGAATCATCTTTATGTTCTTCTAACAGATCTAAATAATATTTTCTTTTTTCTTGTTTTACTAAAGTTTTAGCTCTGTTTCTATGGAATACTGCTATACGCCAGTCATCAATGTTATGGGTTCGCTTAGCTTTTCTCATCAGGCTATTCTTTTCGCTAAGATAATCAATAAGCTCATCTGATATCCAGGGGGCCCTTTTTCTTCCAAAGTGGAATGTTTTTATGGGGCATTTTGCATCCAAGTATTCATTAATACTTTTCTCGAAAATATCCCAGGCTAGACCAGGATCCGATTCATTTAGGAGAATTTCCCAGCTTTTATCTAATAGGAATTTTTTCATATCAGGGTAACTGTACTTGCGGTAGGTTCTACCGGTAAATGTAGTTGGCTCGGATTTTTCTACATAATTTAGGCGAGTTACATACACTAGGTTATGATCAGCTACGCCTACATGAATATTTCCCTGGGTGTGAATTGACATGGAATTTGAGAATATCAAATCAATCATTGACTGTGTATCAGGTGTTATTCTTGTATGTCCTTTTACAAACTGTTTGCAGCCAATGGTTTTCATGAGCTCCAAGAGGGACTCCTTAGGGGATGGTCTACCCCCTTGTGCTGGTGGTTTATTTGCCTTTGATAAATCGATATTCATGTCCCCTAGGAAGTATAATTCCTTTAGCCTAAATCTGCCTAGGATGTCTATTTTAGCAGCCAATTTATCTATAAATTTATAGGGATCCCCATCAGGTGGTCTATATAAATTTGCTATCACAATATCTTTCATTTTATCATCACTTACATATAGCCATTGTAGCTCTATGTCTTCATCACTAATATTAAGGTGAGCAAGCTCTGTATCAGACGCAGTAACACCCATACTAATATAGTAACCAACCCCACCAGCAGTCTTAACTTCTCCATTAGGGAGTAATACCTGCCTATCGAGTCTCACCAGTCTGTACCCAGGCATATAATATTTACATGAAGGAAGCATATCATTCAACCAGGTCTCCGACACCGAGGCAATAGTAATATTAGAATCTAACAAAGCAATCTGTAATTCAGCAAAATTTGCAGGGATACTCCTACAGTTTAGATGAGCTAAGTGAAAACCCTTTTCCCCCCTCAATGGGTGTTCAGGGAGGATGCAGGGGTATTAAACTATACAGGGGGTGCCTGCCAAGGCCATAATTGTCAATGTTGTATGAAAATAACAATGTGAGAATATGAATGAGAAACCTCTCATAACTAAGTATCATACGGTACCATCCACTAAGGCTAATACCCTTAAGGTTGCCTAGATGGATCTTAACGCTTATAGCAAGGAGTGTTCCACACGCGATTTGCATTGTCTATCTCGAGAAAGCAGAGAAGAGGGGTAGAAGACCCTTATAAATGAATATTAAATTATAAATAAAGTCATTAACCAATCAAAAGAAAAATTTGTTACAAATAATTAAGTTGTGAACTACATGTTTCATAAATCCTTGCGGAAATATGAGTTATATGACAGTTGGATGGTGATTTTACAATCAAACAATAATATCAGTTTGTTTACTATGATTAACTACAAATTCATCCCCAAAATAGGATTAATGTCACGTGCTTTTATATAAGCACATACGACCCACTATAATAGCTCCAAATGGGTCCTAGGCAGTGTCTCTGTAGAAGTCATATTGACTTGTATGCATAGAGGTAACGGAATAAAAATATATGTAAGGTCCATGTGTATCGGTCAAAATTCATAAGTTAAGAGAATATAATATTATAATAATTGTCTTTAATGGAAGTATAAGGGATTTGCCTATGTAGTTACCATGAGAATTATATATCCTACCATGCTGGGTGTAAGGTCAAGTAATAAACCTATAGGAGAGGTTAACTAGTACCAACATGGTTTCATGCCACACAATTCACCTTGTAAGTATTAGCCCTTTAAGTAATTTAATTATTCAGATTTGGATTAATAAATATTAAATTAAGAAATGAAGCAGTAATTTCAACAGGATATGTTTGGCATGGCAGGATATACATATATATGTTTTGCAATTAGGGTTGGAACTAAGAGTCATTCACCCCGAGGTATCAGGAAAGTAATACGGACGGGGGTGGTCAGGGTTCAAGTGGAGACGACTGTTTGCAATAATTGCTTTGGCAATCAATTTCCCCCAGCTATCCTTGAGAAGGGCGTTGGGGTGAAGTCCATCGTATAAGTTCACATACTTATCGTGGAGCCCACCACCCTGTAGGTGATGGATCGTATTTTGAAGCCACGGTCCATAGAGACCATCGTCCTTGTTCATGGATATAATGGCTTGATTTATATATTTAATGGACGACTCCATGATATTCTGCTGATATACACTACAGTTTATAGTGTGGTTATGCTTGTCGATTGATGATCCAACCAGTTGCGCAATAGCAACATCCAATCCAATTGAGTGAAGTGCAGCCCGTGCTTTGTCATAGCTTGTAGTAAGGCAGTCAACCAAGTGACCAATATCATCGTAGGCTAGCGAGATGTTTCCATTGATATGCTTGTGGGTGAGGTTATTAGCTCCACACACTAATATAGCAGCGTTGTAATCACCACTTATTAAGTCATTCATAAAGAACTCAACAACAGACGTGATAGTGGTACCAGATTCGGCCTTGACATGCACTTCAATAGAGCAGTCGTCAGGTAGTGACAACTCCATAATTGAGCTGCAAATTCTGCTCTGTAGGTTGTGGCCGCGGCTGTCGGCAAGAACAACCACCTTATATGACATCCTGTGGGAACTGGAGTTTGAGCGCCTCTCTAACCTTGACTAATATCTTGCCCGTCTCGTTCTGACCCTTTGTTAAGTCTATGCCAATTTTATCCTTGTCTGTGAGACTGTAACCACATCCATGAGTTTTACATGTAGTAGCCTCCCAGATTGGTCTGTCACCTGTTTTCATTAGTACAATACGACATCGCCTGTCTTGGGAGAATTTCTCCATGCAAATGTCTTCCAAAGTGGCTAGGCTAATAGGTGACCATTGGGGGTCATCCTGAAGTTCTGCGGCATATTTCTTCATTTCGTATGGGCTGGTCAACCCCATCAACTTTTTGGCTAGGCCTAACCGCCCACAGGTGAGAGCCGCAGTGCGTGTGTATGCTTGTTCGGCGCAATTATATGTTACGTCATCATATTTGAACTGCACCGGGTAGAAATTACTTAGTGGGCTGTGGTGACCTTGGAAGGCAAAGCCAGTAGTGAGGGAGGGGGTTTTGATGTTTACCATGCGGAAGCGATCAGGTACATAGCAGAGGTCAGCATGTTTGAACTTACGCTCAGGCGTGACGAGTGTGTGGTTTTTAACCTTGGCTTCTTTACCAGCCAGACTCATAACTGCAGCGGTTGTACGGAGGTCTCTGAGCTTAGCGTCATCTACCAAAGTGTTATCGTCTACCACAGACACTCCAGTCCATTGAATCAGATGTTTGAGCCCCCTCAGTTTTGAATAAACCATACCTCTATGCCTTTTGAGTGTAAACTCCACTAGAACCGGTCTGTGCCCTTTCACAGGGTCGTACCTCCCGCCCAACCTATAAATACCATCGATACAGTCTGGAGATATGTCAATCTGAAGGTCTTTCAGTAAGTTGGTTATGGCAAGTCTAGCATCACTATAGCGTTGCTCATCTAACCCTTTAAAAATAAGGTTGTACCTTCTCACCCTACTCTCCAAATCATCACATCGTTGTTCAAGGCGAGCCTCTCTTTCTCTACTGGCGTCAAATTGAGCCCGAAAATCAATATGGCTGCTTTCAAGTACATCGATACGACCAGCATGAGTTTCGACTTTTTTGAAATCACTCTGAATGGTAGTAATTTTAGTTGAGAGGTCTGCCACATTGGTATTTATAGGTTTGTTTGTGTTGCTACTCTCAAAGATCCGCGTTACCATGCACTATGGGACCAGCCTTCGGCTGTGTTGGTTTTAAAACTATATCATCAGCACTATGCCACAGTTGAAGTTTACACTGCATGTGATCAGTAAATTGGTTTTCATGTATGGCCAAGGCGTTTCTCCTTTAATGAAACTTAAATCATTACAACAGCCTTTCATTGTCCATTTGACAACAGTCCTATTCGATCGCCAATGCATGGAATAGATTCTTCAACTTTCAGCCGTGATAATTTACATAAGGTACCGGTAAACAATGTATATTCATACTAATCATAGGGCCCATGCTTTTTTATTTGCCTTTTTAACGCATTTGCTATTGTTATGGTGCAATTTCTCCTTTCCCCAGATACTGTATATCAATAGGCTCGCTCATTGTATCTTTTGCTACTATTCAATTTGATTCGGGTAGGCCCTACTTCAATTCAAGTGTATTTTCTGTGTGTCACGGTTTGATATAAAAGGACTGGATCTATGATGATCTAGTCTGGACGTGTATGTCTCCATTAAGGGCTTTACCACATAATCCCATGTAGCTGCCTACCAGTCTTATCCCACATCCCCTCACGATAAGATACCACTATCATGTCACTGTGTAGCGTTACGGCATCAGGCTTACTTAACACTTTAAGGGCCGCATAATGCCTACTATGTCCGAGGTCTTCATGATACATGTATGCAGCCCTGACTCGCCAGGGCTCAACCCCGTATGGCCATCATGATGCATGAATCCAACATGACGAGTTACTCGCCAGGGTGCATGTATGTACATGTATCATGACGACAGACAACGGGCATTAGTAAATCATTATGCACGCCTTAATGGGCTAGCTTGCTAGGTCCCCTGCATCAAAAACCACCGATGATAATCTTACTAAAGCCCCCTCCTCGACATGTACCACCTCGTTCCTCCCCCCTTAATCTCTACTTATTGTACACAGATTCACTACCCTCAAAGGGAGATCCAGAGTCATACACATTTAAAGTTATGAATACAATACACCACTATCATATCAACGTCACTATAGGATTCTATGAGGTCCTATTATTTCACGAGATCCGTACTTTATCCATTCATAATAATTGAGATGATACTATTTAAGGTATGACGACTTCACTGAGTGCCGATCTTGAATTCAAACAAAGGATGGCGTCGCAGGTGCTAGGCCTATACTTCACATTGTGCAGGGGCAGTTTCAAAGTGTGTGTGTATGGGAGGGGGGAGGGGGCCAGGGCGGTTCCTGGCCAAATTGACCTTTTTCGGCTTGACCATTTAGTCAAAAGTGGGGGGTTGGGAGGGGCATGCCCCCCCCCCCCCCCCCCCGGTAATGGTACCATTAGTATTTGGCACAATTTGCATCAGTGTCATCACTTCGTAAAGCTGGGGGGCACAAATCAGTGTATTTGTAGGCTCAGTAATGGTGGTCACACCTCCCCCTCCCATTGTCCAATTACCCTTTTCTCTAAATACCTATAGTATAGGAGTATTATCAAGTTATATATTTGCCCCGCTCAGCTCCGAGGGATTTAAACGACCACTCCCTAGATGGTTGATCAGTGAGGCGTGACGTCACTGTCAGGTAAGATGGCGGCATGACCACGTGATCATGGGGTGTGTGCACGCATGCGCGCAGCTCTTAACAAGTGTGAGATAGTACGTGGTCTATTTTACCTGACAGCGCCGATACACCTGACTGAGCACGGTCTTTATAATTGTGTAACTTCAAAATAATCTGAGTGGACCAGATTATTCAAAATTGGTTTTGTGGGCGTGGAGGGGGCATTGCTTATTATGCAATAAATACTGAATGCAAATTAGACCTTCGCCTGGCCCTCTGCTGGGCTCTGACATATCCCGACATTGAACATTTGCAGCATATGCCACTTTTCTGAGAATAGGGATACAGGGATTGTCTTAAATTTTAATCTGGTTCAGGCCTAAAGGTATACAGCGAACTTAAATGTTGTAGAGATTGAAATATGATCAATCAGGGGGGAGGGGGCGGCTTTTTGAAGTATGTTTCGTTGAACTGGGTAGGCACTCTGTGGCAGTCATGAGCCCGGTTAGCTCAGTCGGTAGAGCATCAGACTTTTAATCTGAGGGTCAAGGGTTCGAGTCCCTTATTGGGCGCTATCTTTTTCAGTCCAAGGGAATTGGCAGTCCGATGGATAAACCGTCACATGCTTGTGAGCAGCCCTAGAACACTCTGGCTTACTAACGGGCTACTAACCGACTTTACTATCATTGAAGTTATTCGCTAGCCTTGCAGTGTGTTTAATAAGAGTCCTGCCTATAGACATATAGAAGCAAAAATACTTGACGGTTATTGAACATTGTATGTCACAATGCTGTGGTAGAGATAGCATTTTGTACAACGTGTTATTTCAACTAATATTAGAACCATCCAATCTTGAAATATGGAGCCTAACCATACATAGAAGCATACCGGTATAGCTCTAGATTTACCGGTACAGCTACATGACTAACACTCAGGGGCGGATCCCTATTTTAGTGTGCATTGTATTGATATATTTAGTACATTACCAACATTGGGTCCTCCCCCCTTTCCCAAATTACTGGATCGCCCCCCCCCCCCCTGGAACTACTATACCATGTACTTGATGTCGTCATCTCTAGATGTAGCTTAGTTTAGTCCTTGCCTGTTGGGTGCCCACACGCCTGAGCAGCAGCGATCCTAGTGGCGCTGAGGAATGGCTGCAGGAACTAGGGCTATCATATCAGGTTAGAAAACCAGGCAGTCAGCCACGCGGGCAGAGGTCACGTTAGCCCTTAAAGGGCCGCATAGTGCTTTACTTGGTAGTTAAGAGCCACACAGTTTGAATATGGAAAATGGTAAGTTCACCAGAAGTGCAATAAATTAAACTGAAACTGAACATGTTATTATGATGTATGTAAGCATCTCTAGCGAATTTACCAGAGCTGCATGATATTGCATTCAAACAGCACTGGCAAGGCACTCGCCAAGGATGCATTCATGCATCATAACAATAAAGGACATTAAACTGTCCCGACAACACGCGGACTGGAAGACGCGCGGTATTCGACGAGTGTGGAGGCGACGTCACTACGATGCCTTCTGGGGGCTTTGTATACGTGAGCGTGGTCCGTATGGGCATGTGGACCTGCTGGTCAGCCTTCGGCTGTGTTGGTTTTAAAAATATCGTTGGCGTATATGTATACATTTGGGGTCTTAGCAGAACTACACTATGTACATAGTGGGATTAGAACTTAGTTTTTAACTACATATATGAATCTATGGCATTTGATGCGCGGTGGGTGATATTTCTAGTATAAATTCACTTGTAAGACCGGTTTTATTATGTGTTGTGCAGTGATATGGCCATTTTAGAATTCACTCTATCCCAAATAGGAATGGACATGCCCCCTTCTTTTCGAAGTCCTGTCTCCCTGCTGGTGTAATATGGACGGGCAAGATCTTTGGCAAGGTATAGTTTGAGCTCTAGGGGTTCCATGGTCTTATCCCAATGTCTATCCGACCTATATTACAATGGACAGGAATGGGATTTCCGGTGCAGCTTAGAGTAAAGTTCAATGCAGTATACGTGGGTGCATTTAAGCCACCACAGGCTCCTTTAATTTTAGCGTCTTCTTTTCCTTGCTTTCTTATTACATATCTGTACCCCAACCCACCCACCAACCCAGCCCTTATGTTTTTTTCCTACACCAGTTTCCAGATTTCTTTCCCCAGCCGTACCCACTTGGTATTTTGTGGCTGGCTTCCTCTCAGGGCGGGGAGCTGCTCCTCTCAGGCCTGAGCAGATCGGGATGTGCTCCTGGTGGGGGCGGGAGGGCGCCTGCTGGGCTCCCAGTTGGCGGCTGCCGTCGGCGGCGGCGGCGCCCAAAACGGACCTGACACTAAGCGGCGGGCAAAGTCGACGGTGGCTCCACGCAGCGGGGGCGCAGACAAGCGTCGCCGGCGCGCCTCGAATCGTATGTATCCAGCCAACTCGGCGGCAGAGGCGGGAGACAAAAGGGAGGAAAAAAATGAGGATGATAAAAATAAGGGAAAGTAGGAGAGGAAGAGAAGAGAGAGCCAAAATGGTTGAGCGGTCTTCGCAGGATATAATATAGCGATTTAGTCTTAGAAAAACATGGATGTCTATTGTATTTGCACCTGGTTGGTAAGATGCTGGGAGGAGGGTGCTGGGGGTGGATGTTATGCTGAACTCAGCTCTTGGACTGGATGGGAGGAGTTGGTAGGAGTTGGCTACATGATTGACAGAATCATTGGGAGGGCGGTAAACGTGGATTAGTGGCACTCGTGCATTAGCCATGGATAACTCTCCCTCGTGCTGGCCTATATCTATTATTCCCGGGTATTATTCCCTTGATATGCTGATGGAATTTATACAAAAGAAGACGTTAGGAGGGGCCGTACCATAAAAAACACTAGAAATCTTCTTAAATGGAGAAACTTTGCTCGTGGATTTCTTGGGGGATGTGTGTGCAGGCGGGGGGGGGGGGACTCTACAGGTTGAGTTACAATTGTTTAGAGGGTCTTGGCTTCCCCATAGGTATCGATAGTAACGCTGGCACCTCCCCAATGGGATGGCGATGCCTAGAATCTGTGTATACTTCTAACTATACAGTACTAATAAATATAATTTAAAATATAGGCCTTAAATACATGTTGCTGGTTTTAACATATAGTGAACCTCATTCTCGCGCAGTGGAGCTTATGTAGGCTAAAATGACACTTTCGAAATTAGGTAACTTGGAAAGGGGCTTCTCACATGTAAAAGTAATTTCTCAACTCCATTGACCCCAGTGCATAAACTGGGAATAAACCACAATCGACCCAAACAGATACCAAAACTGCCATGTCGGTTCTGCTGACCTTTGACCTTGGATCTGCGCATGCGTTGTACAGAGTCATGTCACGTGACGTCTGAGTCATGGAGATCCCACTCTCCGTCCCGAAGTTCTGCCTGCTCTATTGCCTGTTATTATTGCAGCCTTATCGGGGCGAAGACAAGGCCGGTGCATGGAGTTGTGGTTAAATGAAGTGAAGGGAGTTGATAAAACGTGCTCCATGCCGCCAACCCCACCCGCGTCAGGTGTACGTCATGTCACTAACCCTTTAAGGACCATATAGTGCTTTAATGTGTAATGAATGTCGTCACGGCCATGAGCTGCATTCATGTACCATGCCAAGTCTTCGGAAGATTACCAACCTTGTAGCGTCGGCATGAGGCTTGAATGGAACCCTATGCTACCACCAATGGGTTAGTGAGCTGAATAGGAGAGCAGCATGTACCTTTACATGGAGGTATATGTGGTCTACGAGCAGCTCGTGCTGTACATACATGTACCAACATCCACTTGTAAAGTGACATTGTCCCCTCACCATGATGGACCAAGAAAGGGTTTGCTTTGCCGTGTTTCACATTAAAGCTGCTAAATAACGTTGTTATCGTAAACACTCTCTTGTTGTTGGTAAATGTAAATTTGCTCAGCGATCGTAAACATGAGTCTTACAAGTTATTACAATATCATAAAAGAAGTTACGATGTATTGAGAAAATGTATCCGGACGTTCTTCCCTGCATGTTTAAAAACAAAAATATAGGCCTAGAGAGTTGAACCATCTAAATGCATTCATGTGTTACTATACTGGGCGAACCCCACATCCTAATGCTAAAATACGACTGCCACATCCCACCTTTAAAATATGCACAACTAAGTGAATAGAAAATGAGACGCTGTGTGATATCTATAACGGCCATGTTGCTTTATTGACAAATTCAGTTTTCGTTAACAACGTATTTACATCAATCACAGTTTAGCTCGCATACAAGTCTACACAATCTTTATTTTAAGAATTATTAAAAGACAATAAAATAGAGGAAGACATTAAAAACCCTCACAAATTCATCTTTAATACTCACACATTTTATATAGAAATACTCATTGTGCATATATACAGTTATAGCATAAACAAATACTCTTAGTAAAAAGCGCAATATGTTATGTAAAATGATTGTAATACTACAGATCTATCACAGAAAGAACAAAGTTCATTTGGCCTAGCATTACCTGCCTTCAACATTTTGATCACATTTTTTCCCCAAATCAGAATTGGTATTGGAATTATTCAATTCTTTTGGGCTCTAAAAGTGGAAAATCCATGAGAACTGCGAGTGCAAGGCAAACGCGCTTTTTTGTGACGAAACAATTTTCCTTTATCCTATTTTCATTTCGATTTGATGTAATCTATTTAGATGGGTTAACTTCCATGAGGTATTTTGGATATAAAATACTATTTGTTAGAATCAAAAGTTTAAGACAGTATACATAGCCAATAGACAGCTAAAACTATGGTTAGGTAGTGTTTAATTACCAAAAGCTAGATAGCATTAACTGATGCTATGATAAATATACTACCATATCCCAAATGCTTCGGTTCTTGTATTATACCTAGACTTTCGAAAAACGTTTTCTAGGTAATACATATGTTAAAAAATTACACAAATACTACATTTTGGTATTTGTATTTTGTGTGTGTTTGCTAGATCCTCAGTCTGAATAATACTTTCCATGCCACTTCTTAACCTTCATGCTTGTATTGTGTAGACACATTCCATATATTTTCTGTTTCCCCATCAATTCCATACTGAGAAATATTCTAAAAACCTGAGTTGTGGTCTTGGCTGAAGAGTATCAGGCTATATTCTAATTGTATTGGTATAAACTAAGTGGCGGTTTCTATTGCTGATAACAATGTACAGTGTGTGTTGTAGGTAGTCTAGACGCCTAGGAGGAAGGGGTGGCTGGTAGACTGGCTGCCAATGTTATCCATGCGGGGCACGATGGGGTTGTTGAGTGTCGCGTTGAAGGTTCCCCTCAGCACGGTGTCCTGAACCAGCGGTGAGAACTGCAATTGGCAAACAGAGGAGGCAGGCAATGAGAAGGTCATCAAGGTAAACAATGTGACATTAACTACATCACAACAGTACATGGGAACTTAACATCAGGTCTTTTGTTTTGTGTTGTGTTTGTGTATGTTGTCATAATTTCCAATGTACATTGCATATCTTGTGTTCTTGAAAATAACAATCATAAACCTTAAATACTGAATGACATTTTTTTTGATTTTCAGAATGATGCCTATTGGCATCACCAGTTGAGAACATAGCAATACAAATATGTAAATATCAGTGCTGTACTTTCCCTCCTTCCCTACCAGAGTTACCTCTGGAATACTCCCACAGATCCCTCAGCCTCACCCAGTACTTGAAGCCCAATGTAGGAACAGCTAGATCTCTCCAAGCTCTTTCCTCTGACTGACATATGCGGACTTAAGGCTAACTAAGACCTGGATCTGGGGCCGGATCAGCCAAGGAGAAGCTGGAAGGGCCCACCTTCCTCAGCCCGATACAGCCCTAGCCCTGTAAGTGCCGCATAGTGCTTAATGCCCTGTTGTCGCCATGATGCATGAATACAGCCCTGGTGAGTAACTCATCAGTGCTGCATTTAAGCATCATGCCGACCATACCAGTGTGACCTTCCTAAAGGGTCAGTATGATGCTCGAATGCAGCCCTGGGAGTCACTCACCAGGGCTGCATGACGACCAAGGACATACTGTATCGATGCCCTATGTGGCCCTTACAGGGCTAGAGCCGCCAGGCGGCGTCCTGGTAGGACCCTGGAGGACGGGGTGCGGCTCAGCCCAGTGATACCTGGGTGGGGCAGGAGGAGGGAGGATCACCTGGTGGGGATGGAAGGACGCCACAGTCGTCATGAATAGGGCATGAGGCCTGATAAGGGAGGCAGGCAAACACACGTAGTACCAGCGCCATTTGGTTTAACCCTTTGTAATGCTTTAACGTGCTATATCGTGATGATGCATGCCTAGAGTCTTGGCGAGCCGTATTCAAGCTTCATGCCGACCTTTTGGTAGTTTACATGAATCCCGTAGGGTCGGCATGGAGCTTAAATGCAGCACAAGCGATTTACTCGCCAGGACTGCATTCATGCATCATGACGACATAGGGCATAGTGCATCAAAACACCATGCGGCCCTTAGAGGGTTTAAGGAAGGCGTGTGCGTAACACCAGTCTGACACTATGAGCCGCTTCCACGAAGCCACCTGCAAAACACACGGAAGCCACTTTAAGTGGCTTCCCCGTTTTATGTGACTTGGGGAATTGCGCATGGCTTCTACGTGTTGATCTCGCTTCAGATTCCCATGTATACTTGTGTTGTCAATGGGGATGGGGGGTAATGTATATTCGGAAATTTGCTATAGAAGAGATAGTAAGTGTACTGCTCAGTGTTACTTAGTGGATGTATCTGTGTCACAAGGAGTGGATGCTGTAGGACATATAGTGACAGTACCAAAAGGTAGAGGTGTGGTGGGTGTGACCCTATACACCTCACTACCACCATGTACCATGTATAACACCCCCAAAGGAGCACCACGTGGGCGCCTGCGCACTGGGGCCTGCCAATGACATGCATGCACGCGCATGCGCCTCACACTGCTTCCTGTCACGTGACACTCAATGCCGCCTGACGTGAGAACACGATTTACATGCTGCTCCATAAAATGTGTACGGACCATCCCTGGGTCCAAGGTGGAACACATGTCTACATGGACATAGTAATAAGCTGGACTTTCCTATGTATCTCTGAAATACATGGATGTTCTTATTTCTTTGACAATATAGGCCGACTTGTTTTGTATCCCTTAGATATTGAATGACATTGCTGCAAGGCAGCAAAATGTTCACGTTGGTGTCATCGAGCCAAGACCAGTCAGTGAACCCTCAATTGTCACATGAACATGGGAGTTCAACAGGCATCGGATCCGGCATCGGATAGCCTTCGCCCGTCAAGGACCCTTTATTTCCATGATCATACAACCCTAGCGAGTAACTCACCAGTGCTGAATTCAAGCACTATGCCGACCCTACTTTTACACTCCCAACGTTTAGCATCATGCATGAATGCAGGCTGACGAGTAACTTGGCAGGCCTGCATGGCTTTAAAGGGCATAATGCATTAATATACTATGCAACCCTTGAAGGGTCAGATACGACCATTGTATACTGTACTATACTGCCGACGCAGAGGGCAGCAATGAAGGTCAATGAAGGGACAAGTTGGGATGAGTGCATGGTTTGTGGTGTGTGGATGTGTGCCTGTGTGTGTGTTTGTGGGGGGTTGTTAGGGGGGGATCCCAGGTGCCCCCTATGTCATGCACTATCTAGGTACATCGGCCATCAAGAGGTGACCGGCCCTCACCCTGACCGCCGCCCAATATTGACCGGCGTTACGGCCGACGTGCTGGGGGCTTATCCCGACCGGAGATCAGGGTTGGCGGCCATGTTGGATGAGGCTGTGGCTGAGTGGGTAGGGGCAGGGGGGGGGGCCCGGGGGGTTGACTCAAATTCTTTTTACCGGGATGTGTGGTCATAGGTTTGAACACCTGACCCATATATGCGCATGCTAATGTCCAGAAAAATCACCCATATTGGCGTAAATTCTGTAAAAAGTATACCCATATTGGTGCATTGAATATTGGAAAATAGAACAATTATTCAATAATCTGGGTGCTTTCATTAATATCAAATATAAATTGCACAATTCCTTATTGGTGTAACAGTATTTTCACATTTATGCCCACAACAAATAGGTGGGGGGGGGGGGAGATTTACCCACCAAGGTGCTAAATGCTTTGTTAGGGGACTAGCTTTGTCTTACTCCTCTTTGAACTGCAGGCAGGAGAGGGGGTCAATCCAAATATTACACCCATAATGGAACTGAAGCTTGAAAACATACCCATATTGGTGTACACCACTCCACTCCCTAGAGGCTGAAAAAAGACCCATTTCACGCCAATTCATGACCACACATCCCGGTAGGTTTGGGGCTGAGTCAACCCCCCGGGGGGGGGGGGGGTTCTTGTGTCTTTGAGGGCATGCACCAACTCTGAAACTACAGCCCCTAATATGTTGCCATTTAACAGCCCCTTGAAAATGTGCATCAAATGTACAGCCTCCTATATTCTAAGAACTAAGATGATGGCCCCCTATCAGGAGCCCTCTCGCGAAAATGGGCATTAGGCTGTATATATAGATAGATATATAGATACTCAAATATATATGGCATGTTAAGGTCCAGTATGATTCTGTATTTCCCAGTTATGGACAGACCCTGATTTTTACCTTTCATGTACCTTATTGACAACCCCAAGTTCACAGCCACAGCTCGTCAGTGCCATTAGCGCAGTTAGTCCTCATTTCTATACTGAGTGCCCTCCCCCCCCCCCCCGACTAGGGATGGTTAGTGTGGGGATGGTGGTATGGGGTTCAGATATGGGACAACCAGCGGTCATGTTATAGACAATGGCAGGCTTGATGTATGTATAAACCCTGAGCTCATCTGTTCCCTACTTGAGCCACTCCTCCATAATGTATTATTGTCTGTGGATCTAACGTTGAGTGTCCACAGAGAAATACTGAGGCCATCTATGTATTTGTTGTTATGGGAGGCGTTCAGAGTGGTTACTAAATGGGTCCCCTTAATAGCTGCTGCACGTTGGGATCAAACTAAAAAGCGTCTTTAATCCTCCAAATGTCTTTCAGCGCTAAACACATCGATAGACGCCAGTCAGCTTGGCCTACAATGGCCTCTGTGCTGGATCTTTACTTCAGGAGTTGCTACAGACCTCTACTACAGAGCAGCTCTGAGCCACTCCTCTGTGGAGCCTATACGACTCAGCTTCCGTCCATCCACACTACCCGGCGTGACATTTTCACAGGGCCGCACGGGACGAATGTCGAAAAACCAAATACTTGCCATTTTCAGCTGCCTCCCTCCCCCTGCCTCACCTCACCACGCCCAGCCAGTAAACATTGGGCAATAACGAGAAGGTCACGTGACATTTTGGGCGGGAACAGACTAGTACCAAAATGTCGTCTGCTGGACCCAGTGGTGTGAATCACCAGCCACCCACCTCTATAGTGGTGGTCAGTGCTAATCTGGGGGGGGGGGGATCTTCTTCGCATCTCTCTATAATTACAATAGATTATCAACAAATGCAATTAAATGTGTTTTTTTAATGTGATTTATGGTTTGTAGGGTTTGTATTTCCTGTCAGGTTCTATCCGTTATCATCTTTGGAGAAAAATATGCATGTACTTTTCCCTTCAATTGCCCATTTGTATATCTGTACACCTAAAAAAGGAACACACCAAATCACCGGCCAAAACATCACAGGTTTTGCTGTTCACGCCAAATTCCTACTGTACTACACTGCTGATGACGTAGAGTTTTTCCCTCCATTCACTAACCTCTAGATTAGCCCTTATTAAGCATCTTTGCTGATTTGGGGATTTAGAGGTCTCCCAGAAGTCCCAGTGAGGTTAACCTCTCGCCTCTGTCGTGACCGATGGTTATTGCTGAGTAATTCTGTGGCTCTAATTCTGAAGGTGTAACATTTTAACTATTAACCACAGAGCGTCTAGAATTAGCAAACTGAATAACGTATTACCTGTCAAGTCTACCATTGGCTTTGGTGACATTTGCTGACTCTCAAATACCAAGAGAAAATACCAATGTGCTGCCCAACATCACAAAGATGAGTTGACTGTGTTATTACCTATTGCGGCCTATTTGTCAGCTTTATAGGGCATTCTAGTTGGAGTTGATCGGTTTTGAGTCAAAGCCTGTTTATGTTTATCCTATCCACAGCGAGGAATGCATACCGTATGAGATATACAGGCCTGATGCTACCACTAGATACCTGACTAAGGTATATATATATATACGGTACCCTGACCCTTTCTCCTCTGGGGTTATCGATGCCCACATAACAGACTGAGGGAGGGGGCAGCAGAAGGTGGGTGGTCAGTGTCTGACCAGGCATATGACACCCCTTGGGCCCACCCCAGCCCATCAGCACTGACCACTGACACTGACCAGCCATAGCGCACTGCTGCCCCCTGGTGGCGTAAGGAGGCGTAATGGCCGCAACAAGCCATAGCAGGCATGCCGGGAGTTCCGGTCTGCGTAGTGAGGGATCCTATATAGATATCTATATCACCCTTGGGGATATATCTTCTCACAATATTTGTACAAAAATGCCCGGGGCTTTCATCGAAGGGATTATGTTACTAACTTTGCATCTTGAGCTGTTCTCAAGGACATTTATTGAGCCTTTTTTGGTACACTATAGTTTTTCAACTATGGCATTTCACATATACACATACAGTGTAGTTAGTACAAGGTTCATTCAACTCAAATTAATCTCACTGTAAAATTGCCTTACTAACCGATATAGTCTACACTCACATACGCCAGTCAACATAATATAATGCCACAGCATGGACCTTTAAGGTGTCACGGTACCAATTGGCACAGTAATGTTCTGATATTTTCCTCTTTTTCACTATCAAGTGGCCCCAAATATGGCTCAAAATTTGATGGCGTGCATAAATGATGCCTTAATCAAAAGCTGACGTCATTTCCGATCTTTTTAAAATGTCTGTCAATATCGGAGTCAGATTTTGTGGTAGTTGCCATGGAAAAATCAAAGTCTAAACATGATCAATTTTGTTAGTGCCCCACCGACCTGTGACCTTGACTTTGATGTCCAAGTGTGACCCCTTGGTTACCATGGATACCACAAACGTTTTAAAACATTTTTTAAACCAAGCATTGCCCATCCTCTGGTATGCCTATTATTACTCCCAGTCAAAAACAAGGTCTCCTAGCACTGATATATCTACTAGAAGTCCGTTTTTAGTAGGGACTATTTGGCTGTCCTATGTTTTCTGGGCAGATTATTACCGTGACACCTAAAGATTAAGTCTTTCTCTAATGCGCACAATGAAAATTTACTATTCCATTCTTTTGCAACCCATAAGAGTCCTTGTAACTCTTCTAGCATCAATGATGGAGGCCACTAGATTCTGTAACTGTAACGTTATCGTCAGATCAATTGACATTCCTTATGAACTATTATTTCCAGTTCCGAGTAGGCCTACTCAAAGCTACTGAATATAAATGTATTTGTTCTCGGCACTGGTGCGCTGAGGTAAGCAGGAGCTGATTTACTCATCCATTAGTCAACCCTTTAATGACTGCATACTATTTGTCGTCATGATGAATTAATGCAGTCATGGCGGGTGTCTCGCCAGGGCTGCACTTGGCATCGTGCCAACCTTGCCTGGTTGATACACTCCTGAAGGGTATAGGCATGATGCATGAATGCAGCATTGGCGTAATCACCACAGCTGCATTCGTACATCATGACGACAAAGGGCATAGCACATTAAAGCACCATGCGGCCCTTAAAGGGTTAGTTGCCACAGATGACTATGTCTCATAGACGTCAAGCCCTAAGCTAATGTTTGCGTTTACTTGACGTCCCTATAGCCACAACAGGAAGCACGTGACCGCAGATTGCAGCGTCTCCGCCTGGGGCGCCACCGGTGTGAGGGTGAGGTGACGTCACAAGCCGCCAAAGGAGACAGATGGAGGGTGCTGGGGTGATTGATGATGGAGGCATTTCTGGGTGTTTCACATTTTACACATTGCTTTATGTATATACAAAGATAAAGCCTTAGACCAATTCTTCCCGAATGGACTCACTGTCGACTCACTGTGTACATGTATACATACATGTGCTTGTGCATCAAAGGGCCCATCACCTTTCATGAAAATGGTGCATATCATACATAAAAAAGAAACCATGAACACTTTGTAAAATTTATGTATGCTGACATTCAGTATGAAACTATCGCCATTTAGACATGTCTTTTTTGGCGCAGTAGTGTGCATGTAAAGGCTTTTCTTGTTACTGTATTTATGCCCCATTCTCATGCAGATAGCACTAAGAAATAGCGCGCGTGTGATCATGTTGGTTTGAAAGATTTAAATTCAACCGACATCGCGGTAGTTGACACTGAGTGCATAAATGGCTTGAAGACGCGAGTGTTGGTTTTTATTTAGACGACGCCCTTTGGGTGAAGTACTACTCCCACGCCCCCCCCCCCCCCCTACTTGGAGCGGGAGCCTTTGAGCCTTATGTTTGTGGCTATGGAGTGGGGAGGGGGCGCACTGTGGGAGAGTTGACCATGCTACTTGTCTCTTCGGCTGAAAGGGGCGGGGGGGGGGGGCACACACCACAGAACGCCAACAAAGCCATTTTCCGGTCTCCTCCAGGTCCTGGTGTCTTTGGCGACGCGGGGGCGGCACGGGGCTTTTGATGCTGGAGGAGAGGGTTGGTTTCCCCAGGGTATCCGGCAAGCCCTTTAAGGTCGGATAGTGATTTAAATAGTTAATGTCCATAGTCGTTATGATGCAGCCCTAGGTAGATTAACTCACCAGAGCTGCATTGTAGTGCATACGGGAGTGTATCAACCACATAGGGTCGTCATATTGCATTAATACGTTCATTAATCATGACGATGGAGGGCATAATGCATTCTAAAAAGCATTGTGTTGCACCTCAGAGGGCTATGGGACACCAGAGGTGGGAGGACATGTGGGGGGGGGGGGGTGAGCTTTCTCAGAGCTTCTCAGAGACGGAGAGTGGCAGCGGGAGGGAGGCGCCGGGTAGCCGGACGGCGAGCAGACCATTTTGCACCCACGGCAATGAGCTGCTCACCCCGGAAGCCACTGCCCGGGATCTGCTCACGAGCTGCTCCCACCAGACAGACAGACAGACTGGCGGACTCCAACTTCTCTGCCGGCCCACTGCGCCACAGTCAGGACGTCTGTGGTCGGTGTGTGGCAGGTCCAGGGGTGGGAAAGGAGAGGGGGAGACATGGAGGGTGGATAGAGGCGGACTGGTAGGCAGTAGGGGGGGGGGGAGGGTAGCCAGTAGGAGAAGCCACGAGCTGAGCAAGGCGAACGTCCCAGGCCTTCGCTACCACATGACGATAGCAGTGTTTCATGAATGGAAAAAAAACACGGGAAAATATAGAAAGAGAAGGCAACGAGGGGACACCGGTGAATTGGACGGTCAGCTTGCACTTGCATCGTTGGTAGAAAGCTTCAATGTGGAGGCAGCCCAGAGTAGACCTACGTGTTGTGTGGCGGGGTGCGTGGGGGTAAATGAGGGGGTGGGCGGGGTCATTATACGGCTGGGTGTCAGGCTCTATTTGGCGGGCGGCCCCGGGATGCCCCGAGAACGTGTGAGCAGCTCACCGCCAATATACTAGTAGTGTCTGAGCGCCACACCAGGGGGCGGGGGCGTCGGCCGCCTGCTAGGGGGGGGGGGGGGGTACAATGTGGAACGTGGCACATTGGAAGGGGATCAGTATAGATCTATCAAATTGTGTAAACTAGCTCACGTCTTAGTACATCGAACACTGAATGAAACATGGTTAACCTCAATTGATGATATTGATAAAAGTGTGCGCTAGAGAAAGTGAGTAGGCCAACTAGTAGTCAGGCTACTTTATAACTTCTTATCTTGTTACCTTTGAAGATCAATGCAGAGAACTTACTTTAGAATAATTTATTGCCGTTTTCAACTTCATTTGAACTATGTGTGCCAAAAACAAAATTCTGGTCTATCACTATAACTTGGGACCAGCCAATTTCCAGGTCGCTTGTATACTATATACAAATCACCCGAGCGTGTACAATCGCCAAATGAAGAAACACAGTTTAAACAGTATTCAGTTGCCAAACACCCCTTTTCCATTTCTTTCATTGGTATAAACCCGCTTTGAATCTGCCCATTCATGTCCCTCCCAGCATCCTCCGCCATTACGACTGACGCGCATGTCGGTCACCGATAGAGGGCGGCACTTACAGGGGTCAACTCGTCAGGTCAAATGTCAAGGTCACTACGAACAATAGACCCCGACCAGACAATATTACACCGATGGTATCTGACCGCCCGAGTTCCCCCAGCAATGGTGGCCAGGGTAAATGGGCTCTGTCTGATATCTCCTGGCTGATCCATGGGGCCCACCCGTGCCCACCAAGTTGTGAGCCCCGGAGAGAGTGGAAGGGACGCTGCTTTAGCACTTCCGGTTTCATATACATATTAAGCATATCTTTATGGCCTCTCCCCCTAAACCCGTATCACATTGAATAAACGTCTACCTCTGTGCACAACGACCATCTGTATATATGTACAATCCCACCCCACTCAACCCTTTAAGGACCGCAATGTGCTATGCCCTTAGTTGTCATGATGCATTCACCACGCCTGGCAAGTCTACTCGCCTGACGCCAGGGCTGCTTTCATGCGAACCCTTTACAAATGTACCACCCCCTAGTATATAGGGAATAATGAATAAAAGCACTATGCGGCCCTTAAAGGGCTCAAATCTCCCCTGTGTTTGGGGGTAAATACCTGATGTGCCAAAACCTGCTCTTTGTGAGCATGAAATATGGAAGCAGTTGGCAGAGTTAGATTGGAAACAGGCACGTGCCGAGTCTAATAGACGGAGAAGTGGGCAGCCCTTAGTATGAATCAGACCCAGTAATACACCAGTCTAGTTGGAGCTGTACTCACAGTTAGAACTGATAAACTACGTCTGGGTTTGAGACTGCTATGATATGGAGGGGAATATATTTCAGATCCAGGAATTTGAAAATGGGGGCGGGGGCGGGGGCGCTACAGGCCAAAATCTTTCATTAGAAAACAGAGAATTCCCCTAATACAGGAGGGGGGGGGGCAGATGCTCATGCCATTGGTGTATTACTTTGGTTTCAGTTACATTGTGGTCATCTACAATTCCACCGACATTGTGATTGTTGCAGCTTTCAGGAGGACAATGGTAATAGGAAATGGTCTCTCAATCAGTTTCACTAACACTGGGTGAGGGTTTAACCTACAGTAAATACAACCCCGTAATGGCACACTCAGACCGACATTAGATACAAGATCAGGGTGACGCTCAAATGAGTCGGAAAATGAGTAACCTGCACCACCTTTTGAGAAAAAAATTCGCGTAGAGAAAGCACACGACTGGCATGTGGCAGGAGTGAAAGGGAATTAACACAGTGTCACCTTGATGGTCCTCTGCCCTGTCTCACCCCCACCCACTACCCACATCTTTTGCAGTGCCCTTTGTATATCACTGGGACTATAGGGAGGCTGCTCAATGCCATAATTATCAATGGTTATCTTGATAATCCACCAGTTAGCCGCAACCATGCAAGACGGAATCGTTAATGGTTCTGCTGCTGGGGGTGGGAGCACAGAGAAAAAAGTGAGAGTCAGCTGGACTCTCCCCAGGGTCAGGCACTGCTTGACTCAGGTAGGAGAGTCTGCTGGACTTTCACTCCATTAATGGACAGTCAGGCTGAGCCTCCTTTGATGGTCCCATAAAGTTACTCCTATTTGAGAGTCAGCCTGATCCTTGTATGGCAGTCAGGGAAGACAGATGTTCATACCAGAGTCAGGCTGACTTTCTAGCCACAGTCAGGCAATGTCTGACTTTGGGATAAGGGTCAGTTAGCCTGAGCCTTCTTTGGTTGCTACCAGGTGGGGACACAATACAATATTGAGATTTAATGGTAGGGTATAAGACACCATTTTTGTGGATTTTGGAAATTGTATATATTGAGATTCTGGGTATTACCTCTGACATATGTTGGTACATGTATTATGGTGTTGTTACATACCTAAATAACTGTTGGTCTGTGATTGCACACCCTTTCCTATTCAGGAAAACATAACAATTTTGTATAGGATTTATTTTCACAGAGGTCAGGGAGGTAATATATATATTTAAAAAGATCATTCCCCAATGCAAATAAACAATTAGCCTTACTGTACAGAAGAGATTCCAGCCATGCCTGACTTTCATTGAGGCCAAAGTCCAGCATTGCTAGACTCACATCCATATGTGAGTCCAGCTTGGCTTGACTCTCGATAGCCAGAGTCTAGCATTGCTGGACTCTTGCTCTAGGTACAGTCCAGCATTGCCAGACTACCCTTGAGTATGAAAGTCAGGCAGTGCTGGACTGTGGAAAGGCGAAAGTCGGGCAATGCTGGACTCTCGTTCTCATGAAAGTCAGGCAGTGCTGGACTATCTCTACAGTCAAAGTCAGCTAGACTCTCACATGAGGGTGGTTTTGGCGACATGGGTCTGACTATGGCATGTGAGTCCAGGTGACTCTCACATTTTCCTCTGTGAGGAGGGCGGGGGGGTGGGTGGGGGGTCTGGTTGTGAGGCTAGGTGGTCTGTGGTTTTAACCCCTTAAGGTTTGAACCCATAGTTGTCATCATGATGCACCAACGTAGCGCTGGTGAGTAACTCGCCAGCCCTGTGTACGTGCAAACATTTTGGAAATGCATCAACCCTTGAGGTTCAGAATTATGCATGCAGCCGTGACGTTTTACTTGTCAGGACTGCATTCATGCTTCACGGCGACAAATGAGCATGACGCATTAAAGCACTAACCCTTCCTTAAATGACTAATATGTTATTAGTGTCACCTGTGGAGCCAGAATAGAACTAACCGCGTGTTAAGGTCCATTATCAGCATGTGGGCAGTGGGCGATAATAGGTAAAAGTGCGATGTTGGCGATTGGCACCTTCTCCTGAGCGATAATAAAGGAAAGTGTGGCATGCTGCAATTGAAAACGTTATCAACCAGGGTAGTCCCTAAGCTGGGTGAGGCCAAGCCCCCCCCCCCCAGGCTGCATTTAGGGGAGATACTGTGGACAGTGTAGAGAAGAACGTGGGATTCAGAGGGCTCAGGGGCGTGGCAACCGGGGGGGACATGCCCACCCCCCAACTTTTGACCAACCCCAAAAAAGGTCAAACCAAAAAGGTATGGTAAAGAGGAGTCAAAAAGGGTCAAAACACCCCTTAGTCCCCCCTACTTTGAAATTGCTTGCCACGCCCCTGCAAAAGGTGTGACCATTAATTATCCGGATGCTATGGGACCTTTATTCTGCCTGATCTCTTCAGCCTTCCTTGCATTGCTGCTTGGCCTGGCTGGCGTAAATGCTAGAAAGTAGCTGAAACCTTCCCATTTACATGAGGGATTTAGGAAACATACATGTATATACATCATGGTGTCAGATACTTAGTGACAGTGAGGTGGAAATTTGTCTTCCTGATCTACCATTAGCATTCGAAATTCTATTGGCAGTTCTCTAAATGCTATAAAATATTGCCATCCACGATAGAGAGGAATACACAGTGCACATGTGGAACTACACAAGAAGTTTCAGTATCCAAGTCTAAACAACCCCCTGAAGACAATCTATCTCTTCAGAACCCCCCTATGTATACATATGGGCCAACACACAATGGGACACTAAGTCTACAGTATTTTGACGTACACAGCCTACTCTGGTATATTGGTACCGCATTAGTATATACCCAGGGATATCATACATCGTCTGTCTAAAAGCCAACCCTAACAGCCTATACCGACCACATGGCATAGTGAGGAACAAGGCAAACAACAGCGCTCTGTTTGCTAACAACGTCACTTTTTGCTACAAGATATCCAGCAGCTATCCCAGCATATGCCATCGATGCCGACGTAGCCTTTCAAAGCCCCCGCTTGGAGCGCTACAGCGGCGGGGCCACCGGAAACACGTGACCCTTCTCGCGACCTCTCACGAGACCACGTGTGTGGGTCACATGGTGGGTATTGATACAAGCCATATAACGGCCATATCTCCTGCAGGCAGACACCTTTACTCAGACCCTACCCAACACGATTCTGTTTCAAAACAAACATGGCTGGAAAGAGGTGCAAATTGCTCAAGTCGAGCTGGAGTAACAAGGAAAAGCTGCTGGTTTGTCTACCTGAAGGGGGCCTAATGGCATTTGTACAGGCACTATATACATAGAGGCAGTTAGCAACCCTGTGAGCTGTTACATGATATGAACCCTCCGTGTATATGTATACATATGATGTGGAAGCGGCGTATGCATGGGTATATATATGCATGGAGGTTATAGATATCAAATTCTTCTCTCTTTTTTTAAACAATTTTTTTAATATCGCCTCAGGCTACATATTTGACTCCTTTCATGGATTTCCCTCAAATACTTTTCCTTTGTGTGAGTATATACGTGTAATATTTAGATTGGGGGAAAACTGGTATACTGTCTATAAATTTGATTAACGTGTATAATATATCTGTCGTGCTTACCTCATATGTTCCTGGTCCGGGTACGTCTGTCTTGTAGAACTTGAAGCGCTTGTCTTTGGATACCATCAGGTTACCCTTCTTATCCCTGGGGAATTGGGCGTTGTATGTTCCTGGTCCTAGAGAATAGAAAAGAGGAAAGACTACCTTTAATTTATGAGACAAGTGTGTGCGGGTTAGATGCATTGGGTATACAATGAGAATTTTGATATTTTTCAAATACATATTTTTGCAAAGACTTTGTAAAAGGACACATGCAAAGACAATTATGTATTTGATTTAACTCATTAAAGTCCAGTACTATTTGAGGTGACCTTGGCATGAAAATAAAAAGATCCTGTATACAATCATCATTTATGCCAATAAAAATGATCAATAACAACAACTATGCCTCAAGCCTTTCATTTGTCGTCATGCTGCGCAACGAACTGTCAGCGAGTAACTCGCCGGCACTGCATTGATATACTGGCATGATGCCGGATGATTGGGTCGGCATGATGCATGAATGCAGCTCATCGAGCAACTCGGCAGGGCGACATCCATGCATCATGATGCAAACAGACATAGGTCATTAATTAAAGCACCATGCTTACATTAAATACATGAATATGACACCAGCAACATTGCTTGCTGTACCTACACACCTCCAAATTCCCTCCCTAAACATACTCGTTCTATCCATCTTTTTACCCCCTACCCCTTTCCATTCAGGCACAAAAATGCCACGCAAAGGCACGTAAACATATTTTGATGAATATTTGTGCCATTCTCATACACAAGCCTCCCTACAATGTGGGGCTTTTAGTGTGCACTTAGGTAGATCCAATCTCTGCCCCCATCTCAGCTAGTCACTCACAGGGGGATCTATCCAAAATGGCAAGGTACAACCCTCCCATACTGCAGGTTCAAAGGCAACTGCCCCATTAGCTAGCACCCCTCCCTATCACCACTCCCAGCGGCCCTGATCTCCAGCCACTGATAAGCTGACAGGTGCCCCATATATCCCACATATAAAACACCTTAGACCCAAAGATCCCCCAGACTTCTTTAATTACCTGGTATTAATTCTTCTCAGGATTCTACCTCAGCAGATAAGGGCTATCCAACCCTGGGTGTGCATACACGGATTATTAAGTCCAGTCTTATGGGTCGTAAATTCTTAAGGTATTTATTTTTGTAGGAAAATATAAATATTTACAAAAATAAAGAAATTTGTCTAGACTCATGCTGGGATGGCTGGGGTTTGGCCTGTGTGGCGGAGGGAGGCCTGCTGCTCCCCCTGCCGGGCATGGCGGGAAGTATCGGCAGGAGACATACCAGGCCCACCTGGTTGTGACAGGAGAGGGAAAACACTGTTCTCTTCCTTGATTGATTGATTGATTATTCATTTATTTATCCTGTCAAACAGTGGGGCCAGGCCCCGTTGGCGAATGGCAGCTTTTGTTGTAGCATATGTAATATGTTACAAATAGTTGCCTTAAAGGCTAGTTATACATTTACAATTCTTATAATAGCATATAATATGACATATTGAGAACCCATACCCACGTTAGTGGGATTTGGGCCACCAAAACATCATTTTCCCATGATGTTTTTGGGAAAAAAATAGAGATCATTTCTCTATAATACAAACAGATAATTATCTAGTTAGGCTGATGTTATTTGCCTATAGGATGATGTTGTTTCCTTTAATGGATGATGTTATTTCCAGATAATAATGATATGGGATGATGTTGTTTCCCATGGACTGATGGTATTGTCCAATTTTGAGTATGAACTTTTTATGAGAAATTTCTTCCTAAGCTTGAGTGATGGGGTAGGGGGTGTGAGTGAAGAGAAACAAAATACCAATTTTACAGTTTTATGGGGGGGGGGGGGCCCAAACGGTCCTTGAACCTTTTCTTGTTCCAGCTCTGGAATTTTACATTTTCTATAATATTTCTTGTATCCTCTTTAAAGGAGTTCCAGAGCGATGGTATCTAAATTCTAGACTTTTCCTATAGAAGGTTTTTTTTGGCCTTTTTATGATTAATAGTTTGCCATCATGGGCTCTTGTCCTAATGTCTCTGGTATCCAGGGGCGGATCCAGGATTTTGAAAAGGGGGGGGTCCACCCCAGAAGTATGAAGTTGAATACACCTAAATTATATGCGCGATGTGCGTCAAAAGCGACATGCTTTGATCATCTTAGGGGGTTTGGGGGCATGCCCCCAAGGGTGAGAAATTTTAGAAAATATAGATGTCAATTGGTGCAATTTATAGCATTGGTCTACCTCAAGACTGTGAAAAAAAAGAAAATATAGATGCCAATTGGTGCAATTTAAAGCATTCTGGTCTAACCCAAGGTTGAGAAAATTGAAAATATGTTTGTCAATTGATGCAGTTTATAGCATTGTGGTGAACCCCAAGGCTGAGAAAATTTTGAATATATAGATGTCAATAGATGCAATTTATAGCATTCTAGTCTACCTCAAGGCTGTGAAAAAATGTAAATATAGATGCCAATTGGTGCAATTTAAAGTATTTTGGTCTAACCCAAGGTTGAGAAAATGTTGAAAATATGTTTGTCAATTGATGCAGTTTATAGCATTGTGGTGAACCCCAAGGCTGAGAAAACTTTGAAAATATAGATGTCAATAGATGCAAATTAAAGCATTTTGGTGTACTCCAAGGCTGAGAAATTTTTTAGAAAATGAATGTCAATTGATGCAATTTATTCAAGCATTCTGGTATATATCCCAAGATTGAGAAATTTTTTAAAATGTAGATGTCAATTGATGCACTTCATAGCATTCTGGTGTACCCCAAAGTTATGTTTAGTTTAGTAGGTTGATGTCCAGGGGTAGGGTATGGATATTGGGAGGAGTATATGTGGCCCCTACGATTATTGCAGTTTAACCCACAGCGGAGGGCTAAGACAAAGGACTTCACACCTTGGTTATTTTCACTTAGACCCACATTACCTCACAGCTGTAGTTTAAAACAGATAGATAATGGTTATGTGAGGCTAACTCATGTTCCCTGCCACCTTCTGTAGTTGGAGAATCAAATTCCAATGAGTCTGCATATACAAGTTCTGTGTTCATACAATGTATACAGAATTTCTGGTGGACATCCTTATGGCTCTACCAGCTGTCTATATGTATAAAAACGGAAGGGGTCTGGACCCACCCCCCTCAATCTGCCCCTGCATCAGGTACATGCTGCCATTTCTAAATAGACATCTGGGAGTGGACATCTGGGAATGGATGTCTGGGAGTGGAGGTTCAGAAAATTTTGAAAATATAAGTGTCAATTGGTACACTCTCTTGCATTCTGGTCTAGAAGATTTGAGAAAATTTTGAAAATATTGATGTCAATTGATGCACTTTTAAGCACATATGGGGGTGGACATCAGGGGTGGGCCAAAAGGGGGGGGTCCACCCTCGGCAAAGTCTATTTGAATAGCCTTATGGGCAGACCAAAAGGGGGGGGTCCGGACCCCCAGGACCCCCCCCCTGGATCCGCCCCTGAGTATCAATCCAGCTGTCCTTACTTCACCGCTCTCAGATATACCTCCCTCAGAGCTCTGTCTAACCCTTTAAGGGTCGCATAGTGCTTTAATGTAATATGCCCTTAGTCGTTAAGATGATAGATGCAGCCCTGGGGAGTCTTCCGGAGTGTATAAGCCCTGTGTTGTTGGTATGGTGCTTGAATGCAGCACTGGCGAGTTACCCTTTAAGGACCGCACTTTGCTTTAATGCACTGTGCCCTTTATGGTCATACTGCGTGGATGCAGCCCTGATCAGTAACTCGGCAGTGCTGCATTCATACATAGCTATACATGGTTACTGACCCTACAAGGCTGATGCACTCCCGAAGGATCGACCTGCCATGGTTGCATTACTGCATCATAACGACAGAGGACATGGCTCACTAATACACTATTCAGTCCTTAAAGGGTTAAAGATCCAGGTAACTGCCAAAGCTTAAGGTGGGTGGTCCCACCCACAACCCTCTGCCTTATCAGCATCTCTACCTAGGTGATTAATCCATCTATTGTGGGACAACTTACTGCAGGGAAAAAGCTCAGACTGATGGTATCTCACCTCCATGTGTTGACAGATACACTTAAGAGCATCAAGTCCCCTTTTTTCATTAAGTAGCTTTATGACTATTGATAAGATCCAGTCTGAGTGGAACTTCACAATTACCAAGCATCACCACACTATTTTTTAAGCAGCCAGTTGAAAGAGTACCCACTACCCATCTACACGCCCATTGGCCGATAGGACAATGCATAAATATGCTGGTACAATTTACTAGATAGCCAGTTATTTGATACCAAGCCAATGACCTGTATGGGGAAAGTTCTCAACCCTAGCCTAGTTTTTCTTCCTTTTTTTCGGGGTGGACAGGGTACCTGCCCCTATGCATGCATGCCTGACGTAATAAACACGTAATGAACACATAATCATGATAATGCACACGTAATGCACGTGCCAATAATGAACCCCCATTAGCAGTCTGTTTGCTTTGGACGTCATTCGTGTAATGGATGACAATGGCTACTGCATCTACACCGGGCACACTGCCCTCCTCACCCCCAATATTTAAAACGATCCATATTGGGATTGGGATTGATAGAGAGAGAAAAAAGAGAACAAATAACAGGGTACCAGGGTTCCCTCCATGTCTGTGCCACCCTTTGTTAACGGTGGCTTGGGTTCACAGTATGCAGGGTAAGCAATACACGAAGGGTCATTACTATGTATGGAAGCAGCTGGTGGGTCACTTTCAGACTACCGGTATATAAAAGTAATTCGCACTAGGGGTATTTAATGGAGAAAAAAAGTATGTAACATATGCCCCTTTAAATGTATACATTGTTAGCATACATTATAATATGGTCTTGTTATTTGGGCTACCGGTATATTATTTTATTTAGTCCTGACTACATGTTTTTATCACATGGGTAAATAAAAGTCACGTACATAGGGGTAAATCGTATGTAAGTGCACAGTTTAAGTTTAAATCAGAGGGAAGGGTAAAACAAACAAAAAACGATTACATATAATTTCGGCAACTTTGCGATTTCTTTTACTTTAGCATCTAATATTCTGGGGATCGGTAGCTGAATCATTTCTGCCATGATACATTCGCAACATTGGCATCTGAGATGATAAACGTGTGTTTCTTATAGGATTATTTCATCAAACTGTAAACAGCGACTTGGCATGCAGACGACATTTGGCATGGATCTTTAGGTATTCCTCAAGCTTGTCACCTCCATAAAAATACACCTGATTACTCACATCCCGGGATTCACATGTGTTTTATCTGATGTGGCCATGCTAAAGCCAAGCAGGCACCAAAGCCAAAAGACCTTTCCCATATGTATCCACAGACTATTGCTTTTGACAGAGCTCCCAACAATGTCTTTAAGGATCGGTGGCATGGGAAATTCTCCCCCCCAATAGTGCCACCTTCAATCAGCAAGGAAAACATACTGGTGGAAATTTCACTTTAGATATAAAAAGTGCCTGGTTTATTTTTTGTTTACTTCAAAACATGTGGCACACAACTAGAGCCGTGTTGAGAAAGTTCACTTTTTTGCCAGTGATGTTGGCGGGAGAATGGGAGTGGGTGTTTTCCGTTCTTTTCACTTGGAAGGTTATCCCTTCCGACAGTGTTGAAATGAATACTAAGTCGGCTTCTGACCCTCTTTTCCTCTTTATCCAAAGCACTAGTCCTTTCAAAGGGCATATTTAATCCACTGTAGTACCACACACGGTTAATACCTCACTGGTATTTCATGAGACTCAATTAAAAGGTATCTTATTCACCCCAAATCGCTTGAAAAAAGAAAATAGGGTGCATCATGCTTGTAGTGAAAACATTGGCCACCCTCTGTTGGGGTCATCCACCATGTAAAATGTAAACAGACCACTGCCTAAAGACTCACCCCTCCTAAACTGTTTCTTCTACCCATTTCCAAAGTCAACACCCCGTCTTCAAAGAAAAAAATGGCGGGAAATAGCCAAGAAGAGAGAAAAAAGTCGTCTGCCTCCAGACTGGCTGTCTCTGTTTTAAGGTTCAGTGCTACCCATACTTTTCTGCAACCGGCCATATCGTCCCTAGAAAGGGAAGTGGGGTGTAGAGGAGGAAGGGTGGGAGGGGGGCACTCTGGGGAAGTGGTTACTGAATAGTGAGACTTTATGATTCCTTCTTTTATCAATGAAATGGCTAAGCAGGAATTCGGGAATTCAAATTACTCTCAGATATTCGTTTCATGGTATAATGATCTCCTGTTACATGTGACAATAATGCTTTCTTTCCATGCAAAAGACTGTGAAATATATCTACAACAGGGCCCTGGTTGGGCCATTCTAGCATCTATAATGGGACAGAAGTTGATATGGTAGCTATAATCGTGCCTCTACATGGGTACCCACACATTTGACCGTGTCGCCGTGTCGAATTTAAGCAAGAGAGCCGTGTCATCGTGTCGGATTTTAACCATTATAGAATATACTAGGGCCTTATGGAAAGGCTATGTCCGTCGATTTTTAAAAGGGCCGTGTCGCCCGTGTCGATTTTTAAAAGGGCCGTGTCGCCCCTGTCGATTTTTACCCATCTAGAGGCACATAATCTACCCTTTTCAAATTTGAATAGGTCTAGTCAAGCCTGGAAGACACTACCCCATGCCTGCCACATGCTTGACAGGGCTGACTGCCCAGGGGACTGAATACAATAGCCTCTCGCTCTGGGGGATAAATTTGATGCGACTTACAAAGCTTATAATTGCAGGATGGGTTTTGCTGGAGTAGCCCCAAATAGGCCCAGGGCCGGTGCAGGGTAAGCACCAGGTCCTCCTGTCTGACTTCCCCTTTGTTCGTGGGATTTGGAGATGTGGAAGTGGGGGGGGGGGCAAATTGGGCAGCAAATATTAGTGGGTTTTGATGAAGTATATATACATGCAGACACGATGCAATGTACACTCAACAACACTATCTTTTGACTGCTTTCCATTAATATCTCACCCCCATCTCGCTATTATTATTTTGTAGATATGCCACTACAAAACCAACCGATATATTTGCAATAAACAATATACGTTAATCATCAAAATAGACATATATATTGCATATTGTACAAGCTGTTGCTCTGGTATCTATTGTATAATTGAAGGTGCACTACAATTCACTAATTTATGTGGTGGTCTCATGCAACTTCAAGCCATCAGCGGGGGCGGATCCAGTGGGTCCTCCCCCCCCCCCCCGTCCACACACACAAACACTTGAATTAAGAATTTTCTTATGATAGCAGCGCAATTATTTTCGTTAAATTGGTGGACATCCCCTCTCCTTTTTTGTCAAAATCCTGGCCCCCCCATAAGTATATTTTATATTTTTAATTGATAAAATATGTAGCTTTTGCTACTTGGATTTTGATACATTTATCAATGGAGTTTGTTTTTCTTAAATAGAAATACTCAACCTTCATATATAGGTCTAATATACCTCGGCGCGGTGCCCATCGCGACCCCTATAACCGCCAACAGCCCAGCCTTACCTGGCCGACCTCTGACATAAGGTCGGGGATTAGCCACACCCCATTACACCTGCACCCATGTGCCACATACCACTTAGGGAGGGGGCATTTTTTAAGAACCGGGGGAGGTGTATTTGTGGGCGTGAACATTATTTTTCGGCGTTTTTCTAGCAAAAATGACATTATGTATAAAAGGGCGCACGCAAACGATTTTCGACCTGGTCAACGGGGGGAGGGGAGGACAAAAAAGTATTAGAGAGGACATTTTGTGTGTCCGTGCGAATTTTCACCTCCTCCCCCGTTTATTGAAAAATGACCACTCCCTTACAGGACAACCGCTGTGCAAGGGTTATCTCTCCTAACCATCTATATACCAAACATCTGTGCCAAATGCACCCAAATGTCTTCAACAATACACATCGTATCTCCATCTTTAGGAAATATTAAGAGATCTAAAGGTACTACAGACAGGGTGGAGTGCCATTTACTAGAACCAGGGCCTCCATGTCTCTGCTAGAACCCATATTTATGTTTGTGAACATTTGCTCTCTTTGTGTTGTAAATTGTTGGTTCTAAACTAATCTACTATTCATCAAAGAGGTTTTAATTGGAGATGTAATCACCTGGAATTGGGATGCTGGTTTGAAATTAATGTTATTCATTCAGCTACGTTCATCGCTGCCTCCGGGTGTAATATATTCATTACATAATGATAATATGCAACAGTGACATTCACCAAACCAACAATTGCAAAGGTGAATCATGTACAGTGCATATATTTAGTCATGTTGATATCTATTTCCTCTACACACGAGAGAAATCCAATCTACTGTTCCAATTATAGATGCCTATACCTTAATGAAATAATATGCCCTGGACAAGTACTGCGCTCTTTTAATGTAAACACTGACTCACAAATAGTAATCGCAATAATCACATAATGTATATTGCCTCATTAGAAACACATTTAGGTTGACATTACACACCATGTATTGGATCTATGAGGGACAACATGGTTATACACATGGTGTTTATGTTTACCGTAAAACCTCGCGTATAAGCCTAACTCGCGTATAAGCCGCACTCCGACTTTGGGCCGATCCTATAAGCCGCAGAGGGTCTCTGAACAACCCTTTGGAAAAACTCGCGTATAAGCCGCTACCCCAACTTGAGCCTACGTCCATGAGACCAACATGGGGTCAGAGTCCTCCTGGTGGCCCAATGTGGGGCCTCCCTGAGCCGTGACAGCTTTCTTCACCTCACCCCCCTCTCCCCGAGATACAGTAGTGCAGTTATGTGGCGGTCATACCCCCCCCCCCCCCACCTCCCTCTCCCATAGAATGCTGAGAGGGATTAGCGGTGGGCTGCATTGTCTTAGGGCTGAGGTGTGAGTGGGATGCATTGTTTTAGGGCTTAGCTTTAGGTGCGACTATGATACTACCCACTCACCTTTGTTAGGTAAGCATCCCCCCCCCACCCGACCCCCTCCAGTCTTTGTGACTCCTGGAGCTGTGTTAAGGCCATTTTAAGGTCATTTTGGAAATCACAATTAGGAAAAACTCGCGTACAAGCCGCACCCTGAGTTTGGGCCGATCCTATAAGCCGCATCGCCGATCTGACTCGCGTACTAACCGCGGCTTCTACGCGAGGTTTTACGGTACCATGTATACATGTGTCAACCATTTGTCAAACCTGCTTGATTTCATGGAGCATGGGTTATGTACACACATTAAGTGATTCATTCGTTTGCCTTGGAATAAGCTATTCGATTACCATAGCCAGGAACTTATGTTCCAAGATTATATTGCCATTCAATTTGTATACCAAGCAGTTAAAAAAATGATATAAATATTGTAAAATTTTCAATTTTTGGTATATTTTAATTTACATACTGAATACGTTCACTGCGTCATTTCCCCATCTCCCTAAAGCTATCCCCTAAAGCTCCCTAGACATCTCCCCAGTAGACAATGCTCGCAAAAAAACAAAATTAACAGCCAACATCGAGGAAGATGTTATCATTCCGAGCCGTCGATTTCAATTACCAATCTAATTCCGGACGGACATCTAAAATGCAATTTAGCGCCATCTCCGAAGGAAACAGAACAATAAACTAATGGAAATAACCCAAAAACGAAATAAGAAAACGGACACCAGAGTTATCAATTTTCCCCATGGTGGTAGTGGCTAGAGGGAACCCTGTGAGCCCCTGATACCATTAGCCCGGGCATTAGCCCTTTGAGGGCCGCATGCTGCTACAATGCACTATGTCCTTTTTTTTGGCATGATGCATGAATGCAGCCCAGGAGAGTTTACTCATCTGGGCTGCATGAATGCATTATGTCAGCCCTTTAGTGCAACCTGTAAGGTCGCCATGATGCTTGAATGCAGCGAGTTAGCACTATACGTGAACATTAATGGGTTAGGGGTGCGGGGAGTCATGAGAACCCTCCCCCCACCCCTTCTTTGAGGGCGTGGCATTTTACTGTTAATCACCCCTTTTTTGTCAGGTGTCTACCAACGCCCCCTATTGTCACAGACCCCCATCAGGTCAGGCTATCACCCACCTGACCACAGCCAGTCAATTAAGATAATTAACAAAGACTGCAACCTGTGAGTGAGGGTCCCGTGGGGGTAGGGGAGGGGGGGGGTGTACAACTGCTAAGTGTATCAATCCTGCTAACTGTAGTAACCATACTTAGCAATCAACCATCCAATTGCTAAGTGTATCAAAAGACGGCTAAGTGTATCAATTTCCAGGGATGTCTGTTATAGGGACATCCAACTGCTATCTGTATCAATAAATGATATCTGTATCATAATAGGAATATAGTGTAATATGGCAGAAAATTTGTTTCTTGGGCCAAAGAATTAATTTTTTGGGTCAAAATTGCAATTTTGTGGGTTATAGAATCCATTTTCAGGGTAAAAGTCATATCTTCTAAAATATCCAAAGACAGAATCATAAACTCATAGAATAATGCACATGGTTGGTTTCTATTTGATTCTCAATGGTGAACTGTGAAACTTATGTGTTGATCTAGTACTGCATTTTTGCCTAAATTCAATGTCAACGTGACTTGGGACTGGTGATTTTCGGCCAGCAGCCGCTGTTTTGATGTTTGGCTTAGGCCCGAGTGAGGCTCCCTATGTCTACCCTCGCACATCCTTTCCACTAATCAGTTCTCTGGCCCAGTTGTCTCAACCTTCTCTCCATGTTAGTACCAGCTGTTATTATGATATCCTGTCAAACTACCAACTCCCTAGTATAGAGCCCCACACCACAGGCCAACACCTGTCTGAGGTTAAAATAGTGTCATGGAAGCGCTATTTTGAGAGCCTTTGTGCTGGACTGAGATGGCTACCATACATTTTTACCAACTCCTAAGTGTATCAATGTCCTTAACTGTATCAATAAAACTTGATACACTTAGCAGTTTTTTTATACACTTAGCAGTTGGATAGCCAAATGCTAAGTGTAGTTTCTACAGTTAGCAGGGTTGATGCACTTAGCAGTTGTACAGGGGGTCCTATCAACCCCCTGACCCCCAAACCTACCCATCCCACCCAACACGGCCCCACTGACAGTGAGTCCTTTTGTTTTCAACTGTCATCGCGCACACGTCACCGTCACGCGTCAATGACCACGTCACATGACGCCGGTGACGTCACAGTGGAGAACACTCACACCAGCCGTCCGCCATGACTTCCCGCTCCACCCTGTTGCCGACTACATGTATCTGGGTATGGGTTACAGTCCTGACATCGCCTCGGGCCAAAAAGTGCCACCATTTTTTAAGCCGTGCTGGACAGGTTTAACCATTTGTCATTCTTATTTTTTCAGTTAACAAACGAGTGACAAATTTCCGACTTTGTCCACCAGCATGGGGTGATAGGCTATTAGTATTATAAAGCGTGACGCTTTTCGATATTTGGTTTCCATTCCATATACCCCCAGGCTATTTACATTTACTATTTCGTTGAAAGTCATCGCCGATACCCCTATATTATTCAGAAATAATAGGAAACACACCAATGATCCTTATTTTGTACATTTTTTGGAAAATTTTTTCTTCAAAATGCACCACACTTGAAAGGGAGAATAAAAGAAAGACCATTATGACCAATATTAGCCAACAAACTACCCAAACATGTGGGTCACAAACAGTGGGTTACTCTATGAATTAATTGCAATTTCTATTTGCCCGTATTATATCATAAGCGATTCGCTGATCAAATAACTCGCTATAGTGTATCCATTAATGCCAAATGGAGATGGCGCCAATCCCATTTTATCCAACTTACAGTTGTGACGGCGATAATCTGTAGGGTTTCTGATTGTGACGGCTGTCAGCTTCCCACCATCCATGACCCCCCCCCCCCCCCTCCCGCTGCCCATCACTGACCAGTCTGCAGATGGGAGATGAGATGTTGGGTGGGCAGGGGAGAGAAGATGGGGGAGGGGGTGATGGGGGAGGGTCGGGGTAAAATAGTCACAGAAGTGTCCACCTCCTGACGCTCGAGGCGCCACCTCACGGGATTTGGCCACATCAGAGGGACGCTCCCCTGTCACGTGATACGCTCTACCCATGATGCACGGTTAGCCCCTTAAGAGCCGCATATTGTTTTAATACATCCTGCCTTTTATTGTCTTAATGGATGCGAGCGGGTTGCATCCAGGCATCATGCCGACCACAGGAGATTGATACACACCAAAGGGTCGGCATGACGCATTCATGCAGTCTATTCGCCAAGGCTGCATTCATGCATCATGCCGCCAAGGACATAACACCTTAAAGTAAAGCACTATGCAGCCCTTGAAGGGTTAACATGGCCTTATATGGTATGGTCATCACTACATTGTGTTGTGGGGACGGCGCTATGAAGACTATGTCTGTGAAGATTCAAGAATCTAAGTGCACTAGGGTCCATGAGAGAACACTATTGAATCAGGAGAAGATACAGCAACGCCCCCCCTCCCACAACCAAGCTGATCGATATTGAGAGTGCAGAGGGAAGATGTAAAACATCGTGTGAAGGAAAAAGTATAAAGCAGATAGTGCTCCTATCGTTTTAGACGTCGCTTACAATTTGACAACCAATTCATCTTTTTCGATTTTCTCTCTCTCTCCTATTCTAAATTTCCACCAGCAATTTTACTTCCATCTGATCTCAAACTAAAAGCATAGAGCGCGCGTAAAATAAAATCCGCTTCATTATCTTGTTTATAATGCGGGAAGTAGAGGTGGAAAGGTCAGGATACGTTTATATTGCTTTCATCGGCGTCCAAAGTAGTAACAATGCCCGTCGTGGAGCGGGGTCAAGCTAGGCTGTTGGTGTGTGGGCCCAAGTAGTATACTGAAATGTGGCTTTTCCTCAGGCGACATTATCAAGCGAAGCGATGCTCTGGCTCTACACAGCGCCATACAGTCTACGCCGAATTAAAGAATTTACATGTGTTATAACATACTACCCCCTCCCCTCCACAAATAAAAAGTTCATCAACAGAATGTAATTTGTCCTGGTACATGTAATGTGTACCCACTAAATCAGAGAAAAAAACGGAATATATATATACGACCCTGTCTCTGGCTCTGTTTACATAAGAAGCCCTTCCCCACAATTATCCCACGGAATCGTCCATTCTTTGCAGTCAATGAAGCCATCACTCAAAACACCGAGACCGATTCCCATGTGGCCAAGTGCGATAAAACACCAGCTGAAACGGCCGCGTGTCGTTGTAACGGGTTGACACGACTACGTCCTGACAAACCATCACCCACACACTCGTCACAACAAGAACGCGCATGCGCCGCGCACCGCCACGTGACTAACCCGCATGCGCATTGGGAACTACTTCCGGCGTACGTAGGTGCTACTCTGGCCCTCTGTGCCTCTATATCTGCAGCATCTGTGCGCGCCAGGTTGGGTTCGGGCGGCGGCCGATAGGTGGCCATCAGCATGCTAAGCGGTCATTATCCCTAGTAAAGTTTAAAGGGCCGCATAATGCTTTAATTCAATATACTCTTTGTCGTCATGTCTGAATGCCGACCAGGCGAGTAACTCGTCAGTGCTATATTCAAGCATCATGTGGACCCTATAGGGTTGATACGCTCCTTAAGGTTTGGCATGATGCATATATGTATATAGCTCTTGCGAGAAAATAGGGCTGCATTCATGCATCATAACGGCCAAGGGCATACCAGATTAAAACACCGTGCGAGCCTTACAGGGTTGAAAGAGGAAGGGGAGGGGATGGGGAAAGGGTTAATAAATACCCAGCAGCGTCAGATCAGGGTTCACTTCCTCCCAGAGATGTGTAATCTCCATTGAGCCTGACACATGAACAATGGTCCTACATCCGGCGGGCTGCTCGGTATACTGGAGCCTCCTGCCCACAGTGAGAGTGTCCGGGTCGGGAGTGCAGGGCCCGAACACTGCCCGCTTTGACCTTTAACTATTATTGGGTTAAAAAGAGTAGGGTAGAATTTCTCCTGTCCATCCCCTATAAAAAGAACTGCAACACCATCCCCAGTCGCTGATCATATAAGGTGAATGTTTGCTGAATTGTGGAATGTGGTGGGATAGGTCAGTGGCGGATCCACAATTTTGAAACCCGCCAGAGGAATGGGGGGGGGGGGCTGTCGCAAAATATCCTTCCCATTCAACTTTGGGGAAGATTTACATAAATTTACCCCTAAAATTCACGTGTACACCCTAAAACCGCCACTGTATATTGCGGTACGTTAAAGTACGTTGTCCAATTTGTGAACTCGTAGACATGAGCTAGTTTTTGCGATGAGGTCGGATCGAGGGTGCACCAATTAGGGGTGAGTTGATGCTGAAGTACAGGGGATGTTTTCTATTGTTTTTAATGTCAGTGTGGTCTTTTTCAACGTTTTTGATCAGGTTGTGTTCAGTCATGCATCGTACCTGTGGCGGGCCACGACCTTTCCCCTCATCCATGAAGATCCATCCATGTGGAACAGCATGACCTTAGACCTTAGACAACTTCCAGTCATAGAATGGCGGCCATATCAACATGGTGTATCACAGAACAATTAAACTGTGGCAACAAAACGAAACATGTCACACCTCTACTGGAATACAGAGGAGAATATAGGAACTAAGCTGCTATATTTGTAGTTTTATTTCACGGAACAAAAATACTATACATTTATTAAAATGAATGTAAATACCATGCAGGTAAATCCCCACCTATATATGCCCTAATTATAACATATCATATCATTTGAACGTTATAATTCAATACAAAATATAGGCTGTCGAAACCCAAAAACTCAAACATATATAAGGTCTAGAATGCCGCTACTCTGACTAGGGCCTTCTGACTGTTGGGGGAATAAAAGGGCAGTACGATTTGGGCTGTGAACTTGTCCAGACTATACTACTGGGTTGAAGCATATAATATACTATACTATACCATAAAACACGGTGATGGGAGGTCCAAATGTAGTCTCTATATCGTTATTAACTATATGGTGCCATATAACGGTAATCCCTACTATCATCCAGACCTGCCACATGAGTACCAAGTGTACGGGATGATAGGCCATTTAACCATTTAGTTCCTCAATTCGATATATATGCTCTTTATCATCATGATGCATGAATCATACCCCTGTCGACATTTCATGAGTGTATCAATTCCATGATGCTTAAATGCAGCCCCGGTGAGTTACTCGCCATTGCTGCATTCGTGCATCGTGACGACAAAGGGCATGCATTTAATCATTATGCGGCCCTCAAAGTGTTAATACATCAGTGTCTGGCACTCCCTGAGAGCCCTCACACCTAATCTGGGGTCAGGGTCATTCACACCACCACTACATGTCCTCCAGGGTGGCCGGCAGGTAAATACCATTCAGTCCTTACGTTGTACAAATATCAAGTATGAATAAAGGGCGATGATCAAAGGAACTTGATAATTATGGTTTGTTGTCTAAGGTGTTGGACGATGTATTCATATTTACATTGTTCTATCAATCAATTACCATGAAATAGTGTTATGCAATATACACACATCAATGCATTGATCCAGGCTGGAACCACATGTTTTATGTGACCCTGAAGTGGATAGGTAAACGTTGGACCTTGGAGGAGACATGTCACCATCACTAAGGTGCTAATCATGAGCAGGTATCAAGCTCCCTCTCCAGGGGCCAAAGGCTTTAAGCACACGTCAAGTACATTATAAGTATAATGTACACTACATGTAGTCAGAAAGAATGTACGTCTGGTGAGTCCATATTCATCTCCAGATCTATATATTTATGTCCATATATGCTAGTGTTTACAACTTAGGGAATTACTTTGAATTTCTAACCGATATGGAGACTGTAAATGAATAATTATAATTATTACATGGTGAACACAAAAGTTACGCCCCCAGTTGGAATCCGGGCCGTATCACACTCGTTAACTCAGAAACAGTTCATATACTTTAGGATAATTCAGATAGTGCATGCCATATTTCTATACATTATGTATGATTTAGTAGACCTGCTATGACAATGGGTTTATAAATCAGGTTAGTGTTCTGTAATCTCTTTAAGGGTCCCTAACTCTTTAAGGCTCGCGTAGTCAACATGATACGAGGATGCAATTCTGGTAAGTACCTCAACTGGCCTGCATTCATGTATCATGCTGGTCAACATTAAAGCACTACGTCGTCTTTAAAGGGTTGAGTAACACACATGGCATGTTAGAGACCTGCAGGTGGGGTGGCAGCACACCTTGATCTATGTAAATACATGACGTGTTCCCAATAACACTGGTAATAGCCACTGGCATGCCCAGCTGATAACCCCCGCAGTCCTGCCTGATACCCAGCACAGATAAGCCACACCAGATCATTTCTGCTAACTGATAAGCAAAACTCAGCCCCATTTTTACCCTGATCCTTATCTGATTCATACAGAGCCAGGCTCTGGTCAAGTAAAACATCGCAAACATTGCCAACTTTATGCCCCATGTCGGCCATTTTGGGCAATTACACCACTTATGTGGCCATTATGTCGGGGTTTGATTGCCCAACTGCAACTGCCGCTGGAGGTGGTGTTTTGAGGGAACTGCGTCGTTAAGGAGTCTGAATGAGGACTAAAAGAGAGCTAATTCTACTTTTCTGGATTGTTTTTCCCCTGAGGGTGGGGCGGGGTTTGTGTTTGTGTTGTGGTTGTGTGGAAGGCGTGGGAGGAAGGTAGACTATAGTCGCAGACCTTAACTGAGCAGCATGCTTGATGTGTGTTTATGTATTAGTAGCACCAATTGTCATTCATTTGCACATTGCAAACTGCTTAGTCTATCAGCATCTTTCAATTTAAGATGGTTGGACCTGTCTATGGCCAACCACCTGGGACATTAGGATAATCTGGAGTTGAAAGCTGATGTCAACCAGTTAAACATGCTACTAAGTTTAAGCCTGTGCTTGCAGCAATTCTTTCCCCAAATATGGACGGAGACTTTCACTTCACTACCGAATCATATCTACAGCCAGTCCACTATGCACACCCACAATTGTCCTCAGAATCACTCAAAAATATGCTTCATTTCACTGACCATTCTCCCAAGTGAGTTCATTTGAGTGGCGACAATGAGAAAGCGTAGCTACTAAGTGCAGGTGTGTACCCATTTCCAGGTCCAAATCCCCCCACCCAGACATATTTTGATGATTTTGATTTTGAGTAATAATTGCCCCAACCCCTCTCCTTAAAACTACATAGGTCGCCTTTTAGAAAGTATGGTATAGCCCCAGAGCTTTATTGCGAGGTTCCTGGTGTATTTCGAGCTTCCCCTAACTAGCAGATCTATACAGAACGTATATTTACCTTAAAACAAGCATTCTCTTCTAGACAGTAGCCAGAGGCACATGCATAACGAATCCAGATTCGGGACAATTCTCCCAACCATTGACCCTTATAGGCCGCCCATAAGTGGTTAGCAGTCTCCAATGGTGCCCTCACCCAACTACACCCCATCTAACCCAAGAAATCTAAAATATATCCGTAAATAATTGCTTAGCTTTGTCTATGTGTCACTGGCTTTTCAGCCTGTCAGCTTCCATGCCCCCCTGTGCCCTAGACACTGACTGCCACCATTGTATGCTGCTCCCTAAGTCGGCTTGTAATGGGGGGTTAGGTTACATTATGCTGGGTTAGAGATGCTATCGCTAACACAGGTGAGTCCGACTCTCTCTTAATGCTGACCTACCCCCAGGTGCAACACTCACGAGTAGTCCATCCTAGAGCTATAGGAGGAGATTTTAGGGAACTATAATGGATGGTAAAAGTAGGCCACTGAATAGACTAAATAGTCTAGATGGAACTATCATTATTTATGTTTACGTCTCCTTCTTTATTCTCTCCACACCCCCGCAGACCCCGCCAGTACCTGCCACTATGAAACCGCCACTTTCTATTTCAAATTCTAAAAATGAGAGATACGTGTAGACATTCAAAGTTTGCTATCTTTTAAACGTGCTTTAGCTGGATATAAATAAACCTGGAGATATCGAAAAAGAGGAGAACACTTGGTGTTGGGCCATGGGCTGACACATGTAGTGTGACTGGAGGGCAGGCTGGGTGACACGGACGCTCCATTACGGTTTCTGCTGCATATAATAGCTGGCCTTTGGTCCTCCATGCCCAGGGCAGTGCGGGGCCTCCCTGTCCAAAGAAACAGACAAGTTGGGCCTCCAGGCTATATGCTAACTCCTTTTAACGTCAGCAGATCATTTTCATGGACCTGGGACAAGTTGACTTGTGGTCAAGTGGATCCATTCACGGAACAACACTTGTATTTTACTGTGTGGGCGGAATGCGTAGTAGACATGGGCGACGAATGCCAAGATCCTACTTTTGGTGTCACATTTAGCAGGACCAATGAATCTGAAAAGGGGGTGGGTGGGGGGGATTCACTATAAGTACCAAAGTACCGAAAGGCTTCTTGCCACGACTCATTTCCATATTAGTAGAAAATTTAATATAGATTCAAAAAGAAAGGGGGTCAGAACCCCTGGACCTCCTACCCCCTTCTCCATCTGCTCTTGAAGTGGCTATATATACCCATTCAGGATTCACTCAGATATGCACATAGATAGATAGATACACATTAACACCCAATCAGTTTATGAATCTCGAAGGGGCTCTTTGCAAAAAGCCATAGTGACACTAAGTATATAGCACAAAGGGATCCTTAATCGATTGTAAACCACTTTATCTAAGATGCAAACCATAAACTTCTCAGATCAAACAGTTGGGGTACAATGATAACGTCGACCCTAATGCTGATGTTAATACAGTAGGGTACGCCCATAGGTGATGGTATATTGTATGCTGCTGCCTTATTTAGCCTTTTAAGCCTTTAAATTAAGGTGTCCATAGCCCTTTGCCACAATGCTGCATTCAGGCACCATGTTGACACTTTTGGAGTACATCAACCTTGCAGGGTCGGCGTGATGCTTGAATGCAGGACTGGCTATTACTCACTATGGCTGCATAGATGCATCATAACAACCAATGACATACAGCATTAAAACTTTAAGAATTAAATCAGTGCTAAGGAAGACGATGCTTATGAGTATGCAGAATTCAAATGACTGCATGCGATATACATGGTTTTAGAAACCATCTCCAACTAGTAATGCATGGTTAGGCTAGGTATTCAAAAATAAACCTTGAACCAAACGGTTAGCTACCATGTCATTTACCATGAAAGGTAAGCAGTATGAAGGGACTTCCATACCTCCACAACTTCAGGGATTCATCATAGAGAGCAAATGACATGTATGTACATAAGAAATGACCTGGAGTATTCTACATACCCTATTATGTACTGGGTATGTGTTTGGAGCAGATAGGAGTTAACATCTCCTGTAAACCCTATAGAGGCCCCCTTTACCAGAGCAAAGCCTATCAGGACACTTACCACCAAAATATCCAGCCTTATCCACCCCTACTCCCGCACCTGCAACATTTATATACACACACACCCTCCGCCCCGGCTCTCATAGTGCAGCCATGTCATTGGGTGGCGAGTAACTCGCCGGTGTTGCATTCATGCATCATCCCTACCCTTCAGGTGTGTATCCATCAATCCATTAGGGTCGGCCTGATGCTTGAATGCAGTACTGGTGAGTTACTCGTCAGGACTGCATTCATGCATCATGTCAACCCTACAACAAAAACAGCACATCAAAGTACCATGCGGCCCTTAAAGGGCTAATGGTAAGATTGTCAGCTGATTAGCTGTGGTTTACGACCCTGGAGCAGCAGCCTGGGCACACCTGTATGAAGCCCTCAGGTGGGGGACAATGGCGGCTTCCTCCATCAGATAAGGCTGCAGCAATAGGCGGGATCGGCAGCCTGACTGCGGCAGGAGGGCAACTTGAGATGTTCAGCTCCAGTGCCTATCAGGTTAGAAGCATCTCCATATACCCCCACCATTCTGCACCATTATAGGGGCGTAGGGCTTTGAGAAGGGGACGCTTATGGCAGGTTCTCGAGATATTAACCCTTTAAGGAATGTCTATTTGTGCTTTAATGCATTGTGCCTTTTGTTGTCATGATGGATAAATGCAACCCTGGTGCCAGCTATTTTTTCATCATGTCGACCATCATGGATTGGTATCAGCACCTGAAGGGTCGGCATGATGCTTGCATGAATGTAGCCCTGGCGAGTTAACTCAATGCATCATGACGAGCAAGCATGCACTCCAAATCACTATGCGGTCCTGAAAGTGTAAGGTGTATAGTGTAGTGATATCAAACTAGTTTGCTTTGTTTTACAGGAGGGATATCTAAGACCAAATATACCAGTACTGTGATTTTACCACAAATGTAATTAGTTTATACTACCATACATGTCTTACTGGGAGGACAAAGGATACAGAAATTAATGTGAAGCATTTTCAAATCACATAGAACGACTCATGCATGGTAAGGGTCAAAGTCTAGTGTCGGCTATCTCATGATATGTCTACCAACGCAATTCTCAAAGTTGCAGGGTCATAGGGGTTTTGGCTTTCTATGTTCTCCTTTAGGTTTGGCTTCTATGGCTGTTCATAAGTTGGGGGAGGAGGATGGGGAGGAGGGGACTCTCCCCCGACCCCCACCCACCAGATGTATCATACGTATGCCACCAATGATTACCAATGTATTGATCCATTTCTCATAGCAAAGGTCTTCATCAAGAAATGACTGATTTATTGGGAAGGCAAATCTCTATTAAGGGGACCGATACAACCTGGGAGGCAGAACCACTGCAGTGTACTAAATTGGCAATACACATAGATCTACTCTGATACCATCTGAATGCAGGCACCGCCTATCTACACAACTACTCAAAGACCAGTAACAGTCAAACCAATAAACATCACCACAAACACTGCTCAATACACTCGACCTAAAGTGATCATGGTCCCAATAAACATTTACTCTTTTCTCCTGCTTTAACAGAACGGTGCGAATCTGGTCTTATCTATGGCACAGTGACGCCCTCTACAGGGCGTAAAGAGAACTACCGGTACATCCACAGCGACCACAGGCCCTTCTCTGCACATTTGGCCCTTGGGTCTAGTCTACAATAGAATTACACAGGAAAGTATATACAATGTACAAACCATGTGTATCCATTATAAGGTTATGAGAGGTTGAAGGACAATCGCCACTCTGCACTGCCTAGCCTATATCTAACCTAGCCAGCTAGTTGACAACCTGTTCTCAGCTTGTAAAATAAAAGGAGAAGAAAGCATAGACAAGACGTCAGGAACAAGTTGTTTTAAAGAGGCACACCAGGGTCAAACATTACGACCTGTTATTGTTTCCTTGAACCAGTGGCCCCCACTCCCATCCCATTTGGACATTTACCCTGACATCAGTGTACTAACAAACAGATACCCAGATGGGATCAGACATAAATACATGTAGTAGGGGTTACGTGTTTGGCAAGCGATATATGTGGGTATAAAACAGCATTTACACAGCATGTAAGCGGGATTGACCCTTTAATGGCCGCATAGTATGCTATAGCCGCTAAAGTGCTGTGCCTTTATCGTCATGATACACGAATGCAGCACTGATGAGTCTACTCCCCAGTATGAAGCTGACCCTACGTGCATGTATCAGCCCGGTCGGCATGATGCTTGAATGTATCCCTGGCGAGTTACTCGCCAGAACTGCATTCATGCATTATGACGATAAAGGGCATAATGCATCAAAGCGGTAAAGGGTTCAGGGATAAGGACCTCACAAGATGCTTCCCACACTTTCCAATCTGTCACGTGTGTCATCCTAGACACTGTTTAAAATGATGTTATCATTATATATAAACATTGAGGGACGGCCATAAGTCCTACGTTATAAACTGTCTGGTCTGTGTGAAGATGACATGCCCGAGCGCTACAAAAATTCCCATTTATGCCGTGATGTATGTTATTATCATATTAAATGATATCTTCAGATGTGGAAGAAACTACAAAATGTAGTCACTAAAATTCTTGAACTATACATGTATATAATTATTGTTTTAGAAAGCATTTTCATGCATGTCAAGATGGACAGACAGCGAGGACTACAATTAATTATTGGTAGAATTGTTGTGGAATTAAACTATACTTATTATGACAGCATGCCAGTTGCCTATCCCCATGCACTGCACGGTGCTGCTTTGAAGGCTGAGCTGTAGTTTGTAGAGTAAAGGCTAAATCAACTAAACTAGTGACTTTTGACTCAACTACGTCTCATGCTGAAATATGGACATATGGAGACGTCAAACGTGTGCAAGAAAATTCCCTTTACGGCCCTATCCTCGTAAACCAGCCGGCGACAGCACTGCTCGTACTAAAAGATACTAACTCCCAACCAACTTGTCCATCCACCCCTTGTTTTGGAAAACCAACAGAGGAATGCGAGTTAAATTACTTTAAAATGACCCAAAACTCTGGCTGCAGCAGCTGGCAGACGCTGGTCGTTGTAGGAAGGACCACTTGAAAACGAGGCTGGGTTCTGTGGGAGGGCAGTGGGCGATAATTGGGGAGGACAGCGTTCCAGCCTCGGTCTGACACTGTACTCGTTAACCCCTGAGTGGGACGCTGGCTGCATAAGGTGGGTCTGGGAGCAAAGGTGCCTTCAGGTTGATGGAAGGTTCAGGGAAGCAGCAACGAAGTGCGCAGGTGTGGGGTACTAGCATCAACGACTTAACCCTTTAGTCCTAGATGGGTTTGATACACTCCTGAAGGCTCGGCATGGACCGGGTATGATGCATGAATCCGAGGCATGAATGCAGCCCTTGTGAGTAGAAAGGCCAGGTCTGCCTCCATAGGTCATGCACAACAACAAAAGTCATACCGTATTTGAGCACTATGCAGCCCTGAAAGGGTTAAGATTGGAAAAAAGGCATTTGACTGATCGTAACCAATTGATCTGGACTATAGAGATGATGCATAATGTAAAATGCACAGGTATCTTTTTGGTTGTACTTGAACCTGTCCAAGACATTCTATACTGACCAAGACTATATATCTACAAATACGTACAAGGCCATTAGAGATGGTGTTTGTCCTTAAGAAGACACATACACGTGAATATTACATGGAACTTGGACACAAGCCTCTGGCTGGGACTATAGGTGCATGAGTGTGTGGGGAGGGAGGATAAGAACCCAACCCCCAGGGAGGTATTAACGCCGCACGGCCAGGCCTCTTAGAGATGGTGTGTGAGGGCCGACACTTTCTGACCACATGGCCCCATCTCCTGGCGACCCAGTTTGGTCTATCAGAATCCCTATCTTGCAGTAAAGCTGAAATATGCACAAGTTAAATTACTGCAGACAAAGACAAATTGGTAATTACCTGTCCTCAACTGGAAATCTCAACACGGCCATGACTGGCTGAAAACACGTGTATTGTACTTTCTAGTTACATTACATCTGACCACAGATTGACTATTGTAGTCTAGACTTACATGCATCAATCAGTGGCAATATAAGGAGGAGGGGGGGGCGCTCTTTGGGGGGAAAACACATTTCTTCCACAACTTTTCCACAAAATCTAACATTTAAAAAGACGCACGTACATCCCCGTACCCCTTTTAAATCCGCCAGTGCCAATAACCGGGATGCCAAGTTGTCCCACCCTAAAATCATATTTCTTACGATTTTTGGACCCAAAAATCGTAAAAATCGATGGCTAAAAACCTTACTAAAGTCTAATTATAAAGAACATTTCAAGAAGGGTCAACATGATGCATGAATGGATTCTACTGATTTTTTAAATATGTAATCTGTACTAATCTGGCTCATCAGACTAAAATGTCTAATATTATTTTCGAGATTTGTTTGTTCAATGGCAAAAAAAATCAAGTTTTAGCCAAATTTTGTGTTCTCTGGTAGACTATTTATCCTATACCTCAGTATGGTATATACTTAAAACGATCCCAGAGATGCTTGGAAATCGTAATTTGATATCTGAAATCGTAATGGGCGTAATAGAGGTCAAAAATCGTAAAATTACGAAACAATCGTAACACTTGGCATCCCTGCAATAAAACTGTTGGATCTGCAGGAACGTTTTTCGAGTTTGGAGAGAGTGTGGGCCGTGGTGGGGGGGGGGGGAGTTGCAGCTTCACCACTTGGCACCACATGGCCGTCCGGCCTGCTATCACCTAGCTAACAGAGGTTATCAACAGGGCAATCGACAGCAGAGATTCCTAGAAATTTCCTGGCGTCTTCTGTGGTTAGGAGTCCAGAACAGGTCGTATCACGAGGGAGGAGAGGTGGAGATGGGGTATATGGGTGGGTGGGTGAGAGGATGAGGAGTGAGCAAGCGAGGGCGTCGGGAGTGAGCGAGTGAGGGAGGGGGAGAGACATAGAGGGAGGGAGCGAAGCATAGGGCCGCTGGCCGGAGGGAACCGAAGAGGCAAGCATCACGTAGAAACAAAATTAGGGGGGGGGACGGAGAAGCGGAAATTTATAATGAGGAGGAGGTGGAAGCCGTCTCAGGAACTTGATCCCTGCGCGCACACACCCGGCGTCCGCCCAGCAGATAGAGTAACCAAGGACGCCCGCTGGTTGCTATGGCGGCCCTAATGAAGCATGGCAAGGCGGTGATTAGCTTATCAACAGAGTTTGTGTTGGACCGCAGGGCGGACGTGTGGGACGGGTCTGGGGTCAGCCTGGGGGAGGGGCTCCAGGGGGAGGGCTACACTAACAGATAACGTCAGATAAGTGTATTTAGGAGGGTAGGGTGGAAGCAGGGGCTGTATGTAGTGGGTGGTGTGCAGAGGCCGAATTCAATAAATGATACAGCTAGAAAGTTCAATCAACTTAAAATGCAGAGTGCTGTAACTTTTTCGGAGACTTTTCAAATAACTGAATCACCTAAGTGCGTGCGAGAAGATCTATAAGTTACACTTTGATGTGTGTTTTTATTTTTTATATGTTTGCATGATTGAAACTCAATGAATAATCAAATAACCAACTCATTCATTATCAAAAGGCTAAACGATAATATGCTAAAGCAGCGGTGCCAGATGTGTTTACATTTTGCCAACTACATACTGAAAAACGCCCCTTGATATATGAATCCGTTTTGCCAGTACACATCTTGGCTCAGCTTTCTTGTGGCACGGCGGGGTTTTCTTAATCCCTAGTCCCAAGAGGCACCGCACCCGGGCACCGTTATACGTCTTACGTACGTCCCGTGACGTACACGTGACAACTAAGGCACCGCTACATTAACTAGCCGGTATAACACTAAAGGAGGGCAGCACAGCATCAAAGACTTCACACTCTGCCGTTGTATAATAAGGCCGATAATCCAGACCACCAGGAGATATGTGGATTAGATAGAACCACAGATAACGTTATCCCTTCCCACTTTATAAACCCTTTATGTGATGTATAGTGCTATATACGTTGAGGTCATGACTGTAGACATGGTGAGACCACTTGGTAGGGATGTATTCATGCATCATGCCGACCCGTGGGAAGAGTATCACCACTGTATAGTCGTCAGGATACATGAATGCAGCCCTGTCGAGTAGACTCGCCAGGGCTGCATTCATGTAGCATGACAAGAAATGACATAGCACATTAAAGCAGTATGCTGCCTCCAAAGGGTTAACCCACCTATAAGCCTCTTGGTGGGCCTGCATCCTAACCCATACAACCAATTACCATGCGGCCCCCTGAGTCCGTCCATTAACAGCAGATCCTATCGCTGACCACTGGTCACTTTCAAGGTGCTAGCTTCAAAGCTGCCAGGTGAGGGTGGCCGTAATGACCAGACCCTCCACCCACTGACCCCCCGCTGGAGGCCGGACCCCCGAGCAGCTCTGGGGAGTTACTTGGTCCCACCGAGACCATTTGCACATACAATGCACGCTATATATGCACGCTATGTCTTGGATAGATCGATATGGCCTCGACATATTGAAGTTAAAGTGGCCTATATCTTTAATTCTTAAAATATTTATCGGACATACATATACAATTAATTACAATGTTACAGACAACACAAATTATTAGGCCATTTTACAGAAACATAGATGTGGATAGTATTGAAATGAGTGTCCTCGTATTAGATGTATCCAGGCTTACATACATACATAAGATTCATAATTTAGTCAATAGGCGACTTAAAACATGAACTGAAGTTCAAATGTTTTTGGCATATTATAATACTGTTGTGGGTGGAATGAGAGGTAAAATGTTTGAGAAGGTTAACTACCTGGATAAATGTATGTGTATACATATACAGATGGTGATGAGGATGTGAGGTGGGGTAGTGAGGGGTCTGGCCAATTAACGGGAGATGCTATCTGAGGTGTGCTGGTCACTAATGAAGGTCTCCAGGTGGGGGTGGTAATTAATTAATACGGCGGTAACGGGTAGGGGAGATAGGGCGCGGTCAGGGGTAAGATATACACACGGTCACGGCCCTGCTCCTGTACCCTGCTGTAGCCTGGAGGCTTAATCCCTCCTACCCTTATTAACCCATTTAGGGCTGCATAGTGCTTTAACGTACGCTACCCTTTGTATTTATAATACATGTACATGAATGCACCCATGGCGATTGGGAATGTATCAACACCATAGGATCGGTATGATGCATGAATGCAGCCCTGGCGAGTAGACTCGCTGGCGGTGCATTCATGCATTGTACCAACCAAGGGCATGGCACTTTAAAGCCCTATGCGGCCCTTAAAGGTGCTGCTCCAGTAGCCTCGGGGTGAGTGGTGTAGGGTGGAGGCCATTGTGGCAGGCACAGGAGGACGCCTCCTGACGCTGACCCATTAAGGATGGCATGATACCTCAAAGGCTGTCGTCATGATGCACCAATGCAGCACCTGCGAGATACTCGCGGGGTCCTTCTCGAGTGCATCAACCATGAATGGTCGGCATGAAACACGAATGCAGCTTTGACGAGCTACTCGCCAGGGCTGCATTCATGCATCAAAAGCATGACAACAAAAGGGAACAAAAGTGATCATTGCGAGACCAGGTTAGGGAAAGTAGCTATAACATATAGTGGGAAAGATGTAGAAAGAATGATGAGGAAGGATCTTTCTGGTCAGAAAGTATGCAGTTCCTCTGCTTCTACTAACCAAATCCTGGGAACTGGATGGAAGCCACTTTTGGGTGTATCGGTGTGCAGGCATACATCTACCACTAATTGACACCTCGGGGTGTTTCTCCGTCATCTGTAGACACTGTTCCACTCGGAGCAGCTCAGAGCCTGGGTATGGGGGAGGGGGGCAGCTCAGGACAGCATGGCAGGCAGTGACACTAATTTAATTTAATGGTGATAAATAACCAATAAGTGAAAAGTAAGAGTTTCAAGAGAACGCAGGGCCCCAACCCAAATCTACCCACCCACCGAATGACACCTGCACATAATACTGATACCACTTCCTACACATTGTGTAGATGTGCCCCATAATTGGAGGCCAATGCATGTTCTAAAATCAGAACAAAGTCAATGCCATAGGCTACATGTATACGTTCTTGTCTGACAGTATGAAGATATCCCAAACATTTTTATGTTGGATAATGCATTGCATTATCTATAGTGTTTATTTTCTCCACTGTTGGCATTGTGAAGTTTCAGCAATTTTCTCTTTCCTAATAAAAAAGACCCATCGCATTTTCTGCATGACAAGGACGTAGAGATTATCAAAGGAAAAAGGGACGATGAGACATGGATCTGAGTTGGGAAACACAGGGGAGCTATGGTCGACATTCATGGTTCCTTTTTTTCTTTTATATTCTATTCTCTTTTTTTTTATATAAAAATTTATGATGTGGTTAGGTAATTGCAAAGGACGTCATGTAAATGAAGGCTTCACTCGAATGATTTATGATGAATGGTAGGCCTATTATATTTTTCATGTTATTTTAGTTGCGTATTGTCTTTATTGACCCAGGGGTACCCTGGATCTCTATGAGACAGTTTTCCTACAAAACGTAGATTGGTCAGCTGACTTTGAACGTTTTGCCCTGCCTTTGTCTTTTTGGTTTTTCTGTTCAAAATAAAGCTAAAGTTCTACTGTGGAACAATCCGTGTCCCCCTCTTTTTTCAAAATGTAAAAAAAAAAAAAAGTCAAAATCAACCCGAAAACGGAGTCTGTGTGAACTAATGCTGAAGATAGGCCAGTGACCTTAAATCCTGACTTTAAAAGATGCACGTTCACACAGACACCCATAGAGCTCAGTGTTAAAGGGAAGGTGAGATCAAAAAGTGAGACGCTTTTGGTACCATTTCAACTCTAAAGAAAGGTCAGTGGGGACCAGCTGATCTGTAAAGGCCAAATGACCTATACCGAACTAGCACATCCTGGTACCTGAGGTAGGCCTAGTTGGGGGCTAAATTCCATCTCCTTATCAGGCTAGTCTCCTTTCCTCACACCTTGAACAAAGGGGCTGATAAGAAATTCTCCCATGATGCACTGCTCTGGAGTCGGGGGCCTAACCACAATGCATTGCTCTGAGCTAAGATGGCGGCCCCCATAGCCTAATGCGCTAGTCCCGTATACAGACATGCAGACTAAACCATCAATGCGTGCAGAGCAAAATTGTACCGCCCATACCGGTATCTTCGCCGTTTATGGTCCGATCGACTCACTTTTTGGTAGGGACAGAAGGCGGTACATGCCCGCAGCCTGCAACTGTTGCCCACACCCACCTGCACACCCACACCCACCTGCTCTCCCACACCCACCTGCTGGCCTAAATGGGAATAACATACATGTATGACACATGACTTGAGGGTACCTTTTAACAAGAAATTCATTTCTGATGCCAGAATTGACCAATGAATGATTATAAGGGAGTACTATATCTAAGTACATGATAAGCTACAGATCCAGCTTACCCTGAGAAATAAATTTCAGTTTCCCAATGTTCATTGAAACATTATATTGGATAAATATTTTGATATACTGGAATATTATACATCTTCCGAAAAGCCCTGGGTCACTTGTGATGTATATCACACAATCCATCTTTATTAAGTGACAGAAATACTAACTGACTTTGACACAACGTTTGGTTGAAAAGATAGAAAATTAGAATTGCTAAAAATTTCTGACCTCTCCTGAGGGGGGGGGGGGCATAACAAATTCTGACCCCTCTTGAGGGGGGTGGGCGTAAAAATGTCAGGCCCTTTTAAGCATAAAAGCCTGCACATATTACTATAGTTAAAACGGAGGGGGGGGGGGGTTGGCGCCTTCGGCGAGGGGAGGCATCATCAGGGCCCCAGACAGGTGAAATCGACAAATCGACATGACCCTAGTGACAAGGGACAAGACTTATTCCTTAGAATCGACAAGGGACATGGACATTCCTTAAAATCGACAAGTGACATGAGGGCTAGTGACATTTTTACAGTGTCAGTGACAAGGGACAAGACTCTTTTCTTAAAATCGACAAGGGACATTGGCATTTCTTAAAATCGACAAGTGACACAGCTACCCCGTCTGGGGCCCTATCATCCCCATGAAAGGTTCTACGCGCTCTCGTCGTCTCGAGGGGGGGGGCGTAAAAAATGTTCGCGCCTCCATGTGAAATCATACCACCCGCCTTATCCACCAAAGAGTTGAACCGGGGAAACGACTATCAAGAACCAAATGTACCCAGACAGGGAATCAGCTGATCTAGTCTAGACATGACCCAGTTTCACTTTCACTGTGCCACAACACTGTGATACGGCCGTGAGCGAAATTTCACATTTCTGAATTTTCGGGAAATTATTTTTTTCTCCAAAATTCCTTTTGAAGTAACCTTTCTATAGCAGGAATTTTGCGCGGTCACGATGCTGTCATCGAAATTTCAATCCGAACAGTAGAAACTGAGTTATAGGCGATTTCCTGATACGGCCGTGAGTGAAATTTCACATTTCTGAATTTTCGGGAAATTATTTTTTTACTCCAAAATTCCTTTTGAAGTAACCTTTCTATAGCAGAATTTTTGCGCGGTCACGATGCTGTCATCGAAATTTCGATCAAAGCATTAGAAACTGAGTTATAGGCGATTTCCTGATACGGCCGTGAGCGAAATTTCACATTTCTGAATTTTCGGGAAATTATTTTTTTCTCCAAAATTCCTTTTGAAGTAACCTTTCTATAGCAGGAATTTTGCGCGGTCACGATGCTGTCATCGAAATTTCAATCCGAACAGTAGAAACTGAGTTATAGGCGATTTCCTGATAAGGACTGAGAAATGTTGACAGTGGGTGGGCGATAATAGAGCTCCGGTGGCAGTTTAACAACAAACTTAGCAGTTTAACAACAAGCTCGGCAGTTTAACAACAAACTCGGCAGTTTAACAACAAACTCGGCAGTTTAACAATGAGACTGGCAAGTTTTGATGTTAAATTGGCAAGTATTGATGTTAAATCGGGGAGTTTTGGTGTTAAAACAAGCTGCAACCCCAACAAATCATTGAAAACCGGAAGTCCGCCATTTTGAATGTACTGGTTGCCTAGGTGACGTTGACACTTCCGGTTTGTCGGTTTGTTTTTAAATGGATATGGACATTAATTGGCGATTTATGTCATTAAACTATCTTTGTCTATTATTTTATGTTAGATCGGCGAGTATTGATGGTAAATCGGCGAGTTTTGATGGTAAATCGGCGAGTTTTGATGGTAAATCGGCGAGTTTTGATGGTAAATCGGCGAGTTTTGATAGTAAATCAGCTTTCACGTCATGGGCTCGTGAGTCATGGCTATGGAAACTTAAAAATAAGACTTTTGAGTTTGAGATGATCTGCAGAGTAGGTAAATTATTGATTTACTATGCTTCCTTCGACATTGTCAGGCCGCACTACTTTACTTTACATACCACAAAAAAATTAAGTGAAATTGTGATTCCTTACTTATGAAAATGATGAGTTTGTGATCTCTTTTATTGGGGTAAAATGAAAAAAATTGACAAAAATGAAATTTCTTTCCAATTTTTTCATTTTAACACATACAAACATAAAAATCGGCAGACATGTACATTAGGTGTAAGCCTTTCATGTTATGCAGTTGGATTTTTGTAAAAATATTAATTTTTGTCAATTTTGGAACATTTTCAATTTCAACCCCCCACTACCAGAAGCTTTTGGTCGACATGAAACATTTGAATCTGTTTTGACGTTTTGAGAAAAGGTTGTCGACCATAGCTAAAAATGTATTGAAATGTATTAGTGACTTTAATGCGTTACCCACCAAGAAGGTAAATCGCTGACAGCTTTCATTGAATTATGTTTCGGAGTATCGCAGTGGTCAAACCCGGCCTCAGTGCTGCCACCTTCTGTACAAAGTGGTCATCGCGTGGTCAGCTCGTCAGACTGCCAGTCTCCAAGGTCACATGAAGGTCAAACAGTGCAGTTCACGTCCTTGAGACCGCAGACCAAACACTGACCCAGGCCCAGACTGTATAATGTCAAGGTCAAGTGGACTGGTCCCTGTGTTGGGTCTGGTCTGTTCGGGAAGGGTAAAGCCTAAAGGACCTGGTGGACCCAACCAACACTGCACCACGGACACTGCACAGCTGCACACCAAAGTTTATTCCAGACCACAACACACTTAAACAAATATAGATGTAAAAAGAAATGAATGTAAAACAAAAAAAGGTCAGAGGAGTTTATCAAAAAACTGTCGACCCCTCCCGTGGGGGGGGGGGGGGGGGACAAAAAAAAAAGACCCGCTCGCGTGAAAATCCACCGACCCCCCCCCCCCCCCCCCGTTGTTAAAAAGTGACCACTCCCTAATGCTGATACAGAGAAGTGCACATTAACACACTATGCAGCCTTAAAGGGTTAGCCCCCATCTGATTGGCTGGATCCCTCAACCAGCGTCAACACCAGGGGGCAGTGTGTACGGGCAACCAGCGGACCGTGACCACAGTGTGATTACACGGGCGGAAGTCATGTTGACGGGACGACCTCTGACCTCTCAGGTCACATGACCTCACAGGTCACATGACCTGCTGTAGGGGTAATCCATCATGGACAAGAGGGATAAAGGGGGCATGTGTTTGCGGGCTTAACAGTGGTGTTTTTTTTTTTTCGGGGGGGTAGTTTTTTTACATCAAATTTGCCCAAAAATTGCTACGGAAAGTTTCCCCGATAGTACCCCCCCCGTTTTTAAAATCTTGGTTTGTCACTAGTGGAATAAGATATGAAAGGGGGAAGGGAAAGGCGGGGTTGAGATCTCTGGGTGAGAATTCATGACGTACTTGACACGGAGATGACGTACAGGATGCGTCACGGCATCCAACAGGCACCCATCGGTCAGAAGTAACACTAGCAGGAAGTTCTGACGCATGCCGCAAGGTGACGCCACGGTGTCATGTGGACGTCACGGCATGACGAGTGTCAAGAATGACGTCAGCATACTGCCAGGGTATTGTGGGGGGGGGGGGGGATAATGCGTCCATGGTCGTCATGATACATTAATGCAGCCCTGGCGAGTCTCTCGCCAGGGCTGCATTCAAGCATCATGGCGACCCTTCCCTCAATGTATCAACCCCATAGAGTCGGTCTAATGCATTCATGGAGCATACCACACATGAAAGCCCTATGCGGCCCTTAACAGGTTAATAAAATAGTGTAAATGCTGACCTGGCATGGCTGGGTCGGACTCGTTGATGACCACGTCTCGGGGAGGTGCGAAGCGGGAGGAGGAGGAGGAGAAGGCACCCTGCTTCTTCTTGGCGGCGTCTGTGCGTGGTTTCCCCGGCACCATCTTACCCTGTGTCTTGGTGTACGCACGGTCCACCTCATAGGATCCGGGCGGGGGTAGGTCCTGCAAATAAGACAACAAATAAAACATTATGGTGTCACAGTACAAATTCGCCCCCAGAATGTTGTAGTGGTAAATAGTGCCAATGAAAAACGGTACTACTGTGCATATAATCAGTGGTAGGAGGCCTTAAATTTGTCACAGAAACATAATCTGCGGCCCAAATTGTTCCCAAAGGCCTTGGCAAAAAAAATATAAAAAGTTGGTTGTTGCCATGGTAACCCTGGGTGGTGATTGGAGGGGTCAAAGGTCAAGGTCAAAGGTCGCTGGGCACCTGTAAAATTTCTCCAGTTTGGGTAAGTCAGTTTCCATGGCAACTAGCGCAAAATCGGAACACACTTTTTTATGCGGGATGCAAATAAAAAAATCAGATATGTGTTAAGCTTTAATTTAAGGGGTCATTCATTACTGCACACTCAAAAGAACCCAGCCTTTTGCCCGGCTGAAGGAGAAAAATAGGGTCAGAACCAGAAATTTTGTCGGCTATTTGTACCGTGACACCTTAAAAGAGAGGGTGCTTAAGTCTATATTTTGGTCTATGGTAGGGATTTTATGGCTTTTTCATGGATCTTTCGCACCAATATAGATAGAATGGGTGCAGCAGAAGCCAATTTTACCTTGGGTCTTTTGTCTTTAATGGAAAATTTGCCTCTAAACCCGGAAATTTGAGCCCGGAGGGAGGTTGAGGCTAATTGCCACAGAAACTGCTCCCAAGAATTTTTTTCATATTCAAGTTCAAAGGGCCTAAAAATTGTGAAAAATACCATAAATTATACTTATTTTATGGCAAACATATGGAACATTCCTTTGAAAACAAGATCAAAGTCCCATCTCAGAATTTTTGATTGTGTCGTTAGGCGTTGCCATGGTAAATATACACGCTATGTCCCAAAAAACCCTAATTTTGGCCCTAAAACTGCAAATTTGGGCCTAAATCCCGGGACATTAGGCCCTTATTGACTACCTTGGTGATTTCTGTTTTGAGTGTAGGCCTTAACCAGTTATAGGATATTATTCCCAGTGTGTTAGGGCATCTTATAAGGGTGGCCCGACATAGGATAGTGTGTTCCGATTTTTCACTAGAGGTCGCGGAATAGAGGTACCTCTATTTCTGGCAAAATCTGCAAAAAAATAGCTCCCGAGGCACCCGGTAGGCATACTTTAAATGGCTTTTTGGTCACAATGTCTTGAAATTTTCAAAAAATGACTTCAAATCCATGTTAGGGGAGGAAATATCTTTATTCTGTGGCAAAAGAAATTTAGTCAGAAAAAATTAACCTGGCCTTTTAAGGTGTCACAGTACAAATTCGCCCCCAGAATGTTGTAGTGGTAAATAGTGCCAATGAAAAACGGTACTACTGTGCATATAATCAGTGGTAGGAGGCCTTAAATTTGTCACAGAAACATAATCTGCGGCCCAAATTGTTCCCAAAGGCCTTGGCAAAAAAAATATAAAAAGTTGGTTGTTGCCATGGTAACCCTGGGTGGTGATTGGAGGGGTCAAAGGTCAAGGTCAAAGGTCGCTGGGCACCTGTAAAATTTCTCCAGTTTGGGTAAGTCAGTTTCCATGGCAACTAGCGCAAAATCGGAACACACTTTTTTATGCGGGATGCAAATAAAAAAATCAGATATGTGTTAAGCTTTAATTTAAGGGGTCATTCATTACTGCACACTCAAAAGAACCCAGCCTTTTGCCCGGCTGAAGGAGAAAAATAGGGTCAGAACCAGAAATTTTGTCGGCTATTTGTACCGTGACACCTTATTACACACTGGACATATTTTGAATAGTTTTTTCTTCACTCAAAATGGATATTTTTCCATTGAAAGTCATGGCTGTATGCAATATCCTGGTGTTAGAAGGAATTCCTGCAATACAAATGCCCTTATATTATACACTCAGTGTATACATGCATGCTTTGTATCATTATCTTAATCACGATGGATATTTTTCCATCAACTGACTAGACGTCTTACATGTATGCAATGTCTCCGGATATCCTGGCCAAGGAAGCTCCTGCAATTGAAGCAACAAAGACGCTTTTGTTCTGCATTGTACATATTTTGCATCTCTTATTTTTTCTTTATACAAAATGGATACTCTTCCCATTAAATGTCATACATGTATGCAATGCTTCCGGATGAGGCACAACTTTCAACTCGTTAAATACGGTCCAAGTTCAGGGGTGTCCTGCACATTTAAAGCGCCATACCGGAAGCGAGCGATAATAGGGGAAGTGTGCGCAGGTGCGCGCTGTGGAGGCTGCGGAATATTACTTCCGGTTCCGTATGTCCCCTTGTATTATACTGGAGGGTGAATATCTGGTTGGGTGGGTGAGCTGATATGTAGTTGGGTGGGTGGGTGGGGAGGCGGCGTGTTGATGGGGTAAAGTGAGGACATTGGAGTTTGCGATGAGTCGCCGTATAGTAAACGCAGGGCTGGATGGGAGAGGGAGAGAGAGTAGGGCAGTACCTATCCCAGAGAATGATGGATGGATCCAGCTTCAACCCTGTAAGGGCCACAAGGTGCTTTGATATGCAGCTATGCCCTCTGTCCTGATGCATTCGTGCATCATGCCGATCCTTTGGGAGAGTATCAACCCCGTAGGGTCGGCATGCTGTAAGACTGTAGAACTGGCGAGTTACTCACCAGGGCTGCATAAATGCATCATAACGACTAAGCCCATAGTGCATTAAAGCACTAGGCGGTCCTTAAAGGGTTAATCCCCATCAATTATTCCCAAACATTGCAAAGTTAAACACCAGCGATCTGGCCATGTTGTTTGCAACCCTGTTACAGTGCCATCAATTATGTACAGGCAGAGACAGGGGGGCATGTGCCTCTGTTGTTTCATTATTTTTGGTAAGGGCTGGTGGTTGATTTGTCCTCAACCAAAATGTATATATGCTTGCATGTTGTGTTGTGGCTAGCAAGAGACCCATGAGTGCTTTAATCGATTTAAGCCCACTCTTACGCCAGCGTGAAACTCTATCGTCGTAGTACCGCGGGGATGGCACAGGTGGGAGGGGGCGGATGGGGGTATCTCTTAGGTCAGACCATGAATCAATGCCAGCACAAAGCACCCGCAAACTTCGCATTTAGTTATGATAACATTTTGCGTATCTATAGCATTTTTGTATTGCTGTTTTCCTATTTTAATTCCCTTTTAAACACGAAGTTTTAAATGACAATGTTTATACAGTTTGACACACTTGTACGTTGTAGTAGGAGATGCCATGGGGTTGTCCTGGCAAGACGAGGAAAGTTTTAAGTCACAAGTGACATATTGAGATAACAATCTTAATTTACGCAACAACATTGAAATTGATGTGTCTTAGACCGAGACAGAACATTAATCACTGTCGTCCTAATAGTTCCTTCTATTACGTTTTGTAGTTAATATTTGATTCTATTCCCGATGAAGAATTTAGTTAACAGACGTTTGGCAATTACTCTAGACATCTCCAATCTGGTAAGATTGATGAATGTAACAGGTCCATTATATATTTTTCTGTCATTTCATAATTCAAATATGGTTCACAATAAATCAACTGGCTCAGCCCTAAAAAAAAAAAAAAGAACAGTAGCTGAACAATTAACTGTCTGTTACCCGTCGCATTCAGTTCTACTACTTAGTACTCAGGGATTTCTCTTTTAGAATGTAACAGTTTGGGTGGGACTATTTCCCTTCTGTAGCAGGGTTCCCACTGTATTTCCCCAAACCATTCATGACTCCTGGGAATCTGTGTAGGCCTACATTGTATAAAGATGTATAATCAGTTGTGTTTGCCTCCAACTCTCGATATAAATATGCCGAGATACCTTTCCATTTTCAGAATGCGTACATGCCGTATTCTCCCCTGAGATTAGAAGACCCTGGATGGACGACTACCTGTCTACCAGACAGACGCCACACACCATGACAACCACACTCCTCCCAGGCATGCGCAAACAAAGCTTCCGGTGGAGCATGCGCATCGGGTGCCCGCTGACCACGTGGCCTCCTCCCATCATCCATCAAGATCCGGTGGCGCCATCCGGCGGCTTTCTGACAAGGCCTTAATGAAGTTCCATGTTTGGCCGAGCGTGTCGCCCCAAACGGCGCTCAACTGGCCACGTGACGCCAAGGCGGTCATCTGATTGGTCAAGGCGCGTGCTGTTCAAAATGGCTACCGGAGTGGTCATCTCCTGGGGCAGATTGATAATGAAGTCTGTCACCATGCAGTTGTGTCCGTTTGGTGCCGCCTATAGTAACAAGGGGCTGCAGGAGGCACCGAGGGGGTTTTACGTCATGACCGAACCATTGCGAGTAACTCATATATATGCAGATTATTCGGGAGTGTATCAACTTGGCATGGTGCTTGAATGCAGCTGTGGTGAGTTCAAGAATGAGTTGCATTCATAATTCATGTGTCATGACGACAAAGAGCACGGTACATTAAAGCACTATATGGCCCTTAAGGAGTGAAGGAAATAGGGGTAGGAACAATGGGGATGATGGGGGAGTAATGTGTAAGTAAATATTGGTCTGATTCTGTGGAGCTGTCAGACTGGGTTCCAAAATCCCAGTTGGCGCTGCAGTAATTTCGGGATTAGGCCTGCCCAGAGTGGTCACAAAGACGACTTGGCTTCCCCTGGGCTCGATCAGAGGCAATTTGGTTATGTTGATTAGCCATTTAGGGGACAGGAGACCAGCGTCCTGTGAATGGTCAATGTGGGTGCAAGTCCCGGGTGCAAGTGGACGGGTCATTTTGATTCTCAATATGGCGGTAAAGTAGACTCGCTAACAATGTACTTGTGCTGAACACCCTTCCTTGAATGCATGCTATATTGGGTCCTGCCCATGAGTCGAAATCTATACATGGCAGCCATTTTGTATTGGGCTTATTCAAAGCAGAATCCATTTTTGAGTTTGGCAACTTTGAAATTTCCCAAGAAATACAAGTTGCTTGCTTGTACCCCAAAATGCCCGAGCAATATTCAGTAGACTATTTTTGTAAATGATGTCTAATTCAACACTAGCAGACCATAGAAGGACAATTCTATGTTCGTAAATCGGTACATGTATTTCTAACGCATCACACAACTAGTGTTTATGATCCTGAATTGATCATTCATGAACCAACATTGCACTAAGAAGTCAGTACCAGTGTCAGTGATGTATCATGTGAGGTGAGGTAATGATTTGCCTCAAGGCTGTCCGTGAGTTTTTGTTGGCCCTCTTCACTCAGTGCCTAGAGATACCCACAGGTGACGGACACAACGACTGTTTTATACCACGTCTTCTTCTGCATTTTCTTTCCTGAATACTATACTTTCTAGAGACATTGACAACCTTTTCATGAGTTCATAATCTCTTGAAAGAACACCTTCCCTATCCTAGGCTACTCACTTCCTTGCGCAGAATCCCTTGAAAATGGGATTCTATTACCCATTATTTTTTAACGTCTTTTGGACATTTCAATAATTTGCTTCTTCATACAATTCCCCTTGCATTTTCCAAATCCCAGGGAAGGGATGGCTGACTCTACATGTATTACTGAAATAGGCATACCTACCATTCTTACTTCAGTCTTCCTCACAATTCCCTCTGACAATTGTTATTTCAGGAAGACAATCCTCATGCTAGCAGACATTAGGATGAATGCTTGTTATAACCTTCCAATAGCCAAAAACTGCTGTGAAGAATCATGCTCTCCCAATGCATTAATGCAGTCGTGACGAGTTACTCGCCAGGACTACATTCAAACATCACACACAAAGGGTATACTGCATTAAAGCACTAAGTGGCCCTTAAAGGGTTATTACCAGCAATAACACTCAGAAGCTGGAGCATGCAGTTTGTCAGCTTCTGCCTCTGGGTCTTGTGGCTCCTGCTGCCTCAGAGACAAATAAATCACTCTAACCTTACCCCATGGCATCTACAGCCATCACCTTAAACACTAACATTTGTTCTGCTGCACACGATTAGATCAAACCCGAACCCCTTGCAGGTACTCTCCCATCCTCTCCCCCTCACCCAAACTATTATGTCCTCTTCAGGAACCAAAACGCTGCACTAGCCTGTAGTGGCGTTGATAATGTTCAGGCATTGGATCGGGTTTTGAAGAAAGACCCAAGAAGCATTCAAAAACCCTTCTCTGTGGGTCATTTCAGATAATTTGCATCGGATGGGGCCCCTCCTGAGACAAAGTCCCCCACCCCCCTTATCAATGGTAAAATATATTCTCATTGGATCTGTACAAATCACAGGGTGGCATTTTGAGCTTAAAAAAACCGTAAATCTGGAAGAATCCCATGCCCGAAATGTTATAGCAGTGTTCTCGTCATTATTTACAAGAACATATCCTAAATTAACATCTGATCATATCCCTAGCAAATTTTCTTACAAAAAAAAACCACCCACGATTCTCTAGTTCGTTGATAAACTTCTAGCTGTCACTATATTATACAAACCCCTCAAGCTCAAGATTTGGACATGGTACATGACCCCCTAGCATGGGTTTAAATTGGGGGCTGGAGAACAGGTGATGTGATTGAAGGTGATTGGGGCGGACCACACAGGTGTCCACAACGCGAGCTATGGGCCAACATAACTCTTACGTGGGAGGCCATGCTAACCCTTTAAGGACGGCATGTTGCCTCAAAGCAACAGTTGTCGTCATGGTGTACTAATAAAGTGTTAGCAAGTACCTTGCCAGCACCATATTGGTGCATCATGCCGACCCTTCAGGAGAGTATCACCCGTGTATGGTCGGCTTGATGTATGAATGCAACACTGGTGAGCTATTCGCCAGGGCCGCATTCATGCATCATGGCGACAAAGTGCATAGTGCATTAAAACACTATGTGGCCCTTAAAGGGTTAAGTAGAGGGTACCACACAGGTAAGAACACAGCCATGCTGCCACCTGGTGTCCATCTGCTAGAAGGGTCATGTGACTGCTTATTTAGCCAATCACAGGGCCGGATCTGTCTGAGAAGAGTGGCTGTTTACTCTGTTATACGGTGAGTTAGTTCCACACGGCCTGAAATGTCCAGGATAATGAGGTCATGCTTGGTAGGGGGCTGTGGGGCTTGTAGTCCATTAACCCTTTGAGGGTTGCATGGTGATTTAATTTGATATGCACTTGTTCGTCATCATACATGAATGCAGCCATGATGAGTCTCCTTGTCAGGCCTGCATCCATGTATCATGCCGACCCTACGGGAGTGTATCAACCTGCATGATACTTGAATGCAGCACTCACACCAGTGCTACGTTCATGCATTATTACCAGAGCGTCAAAGCACTATGCGGCCCAGGTTAATTTGCATGGAGTTATACTCATAATGCAGAAATACACTCTCTGGGCTGAGGGGTAGCATCCTTGATGTAGACTATGGATCCTGCCGTAATGGGAACAAAGTGGGGCTCAGAGCAGGGAGGAAGGAGCACACATCGTGAGGTGAATGCTGATTAGAATATGGTTCTATATTGGGTTGATTGATCATCTCTAGCAGGGGAGTTCAGTGGTGAAGAAAGACACTATTTCTTTCTATGTACATGGGCTATTTTTGCTATACCTATTCCTGTCTATTGCTTGGTCGAAAATGTAGCTCTGTAGTTTTATTACTTTGAGTGAGTCATTTTAATGCATGCGCTTGTTTCAAGTTAAACGCTGAATGCATTAAACTTAAATCAAGATAAATGATTAAACTACAATTTTGTCTAGAATCTCCGCCCATATCGCTCATTTAGAATATGAAATTTTCTGGGCCAAATAGGATTCTGGACTCAATTCTTTAGATGACTGTATAACACAAACGCCGTACATAAACATTGAATTAAATGTACAAAGAAGTTCTGAATGACCTCCCATTTCCGTTGAAACCTTGTTATCCTGGATCCCATTCAGACATATCCTGTCTACTCTGGAGAGGGGACCTATTTCTTTATGAGATCCTGGAGTTGGTTAGGGATGGGGAGGTTAGGGCCAGCCTCCAGTGTGGAGAAACACGTGGCGACTGGTTCCCATTGTGGGGCTGGCATAAGTCACCGGGTAACGAGGGGTAACCCATGCAGGTGTGGGGCCCACTGGTCACTGGGGGCCACACAGCAAGGGGTTAACCCTTTAAAGGTCGCATAGCCCTTGGTCGTCATGATGTATGAGTGCAGCCCTGGTGAATCTACTCGACAGGGCAGTACTCATCCATCGTGCCAATGTTAGAAGTTTAAAATGTTAAAACTGTACTGGTTTGAAAATTATACTACAGCAATATTGAATTCATAGGCTTATACAAAATAGTATGAACGGTTGTATCCAAAAAATCAGCCGCAGTATTACAAAAGTGAAAAACTCACAAAGCCGTCGACATGGATTGGCAAAAAACAATTGAGTGGATTACTTGTTTGGGAGGTTATGGGGGTGCCATGCAAATAGCCAGAAAACATTACCATAAAATGCAGATAAAGTGACTTCAAACGCTGGGTTTCCACCAATCAGGCCCAGACAAGACAAAACATGCTGATGAAAAACTTTCACAGCGTCAAATATTCAGTAAGCAGATTGCAAAGGGCAAAAAGTCATGGGCATCCCACCAAAATCCTCATTTGATCATGCATTGTTTATTTCTTGTCAATGGTACATGTATCTGTTTATCCTTGGAAGTTCACGTATTTGATTTTTGAGGGAATTGTGAAAATGAATGCAAAATTCTTGACAAAATGTGAAAATTGTGATGAGTGGATTGAGGGCCAATGGGAGACTCTTTATTTTCTGGAGCTTCCACAAAAAGGCTCTAGGAAGCACCATTTCGTCCTGGCATTGGTCTTTTGCTGGATTTTGGCCAATTATCTTTTTTTTTGTACGGACCAGAGTGTAGGAACCGAAAAGTATGATGGGAGAGGTCCTATAGAAGCAATGCCCATACCCAGCAAAAGTCCAAGGTCAGGCCTTTATATTGGTAGGACTAGCATGTGTCATTGTGGGGCATGGGGTGTGGGACCAGTGTAGCACTCAGAGAGCTCTGTGGTGTGACTGAGCTGCTCTACTACTCACATCCGGGCTCCACATCATCCTGCTCTCTGTAGTAAACTCCTCAAAGTAGGGCCGGAATATGGCACGAGGGATAGTTTGCTGCAAACAAGTCTCAAAAATGTTAGTACATGATGCATGTATAACCCGGTGACATTGTTAGTGTATATTGTTATCTGTATCGAGCTAAATGTTCATGCTATTAAAGCAATCTCATAATGCAGCTCGAGCATTGAGCTCAAACTGGTGCAGGTATTTTTAAAATGTTATGAACTCATGTACAATGCCTAATATATATGTAGCACACTTTCCATTGGCAAATGCCACTTCCATATACAAAAATGAACACAGACTTTGACAAAACTTCCTAGAAGGAGCAGCTCACAGCGCAGCTCAGGATATCTATAACTTGAGATAACAGTTCACATGGAGCCTGGTTCACATTCACACATACTTCTCCCTATAGTATATATACGGAATTAGGATTTATTCTCACATAATTCATGATACAATGTATAGAATGAAACAGGGATTTATAGGACCATTATTTCTGGTTGTGGCCTATACCGACGCTGAGGGGGGATTTTGATGGCCTCTGGGACCCTTCTGTGCCTCCAGTGCCAGCCTCCAGTGGGGGTAAGATAGGAGCTGTTCAGGTGGAAACAGGAGCTGCTTGTGACACCTCATCCCGACCACGGCCACTTTAAAAAGGAACTGTTTCTCATCACCACACACATCATAAAAAAATATGTTTTTTTTGTGTGGGATCTTTGATGAAAACATGTTAAAATGGCTAAATATGGACGTAGCTGGGGTCTATCTATTATGATACCCTAAACATGGACGTAGCTGGTACATTGTGTATCAAATTAAAGCTGACAATGTTGGCAATGCAATGGGCTAGAGAACACATGCACATATACAGATCCGTAGGCTCTTAATTGCTGAAATGTATAGAGCGTATAAGTCCCGAGTAAAAATGGTAGAGAAAAAAAGTGCCCTCGCCATATTTTTCATGGCTTGGGGATGAGAAACAAGTTTATTTTTGGGAGTGGCTCAACAGGACAGCACCTCTCTGTACCCTCCACTGGTCTTCTCGTCACCCCGTTCCTGCCTGAGGGGCCCTCCTCCAGTGGGGAGGGCCTCCAGGGGGGCAGGGTGACAACACTGACAAACAGGCTGACAGGCAAAGATCAACCAGGGCGCTCTATCGGCAATATCTAACCAACATCTCAACAGGAGCCCCGTGACATGGAACTACCCCTCCTGGGTGACCTATGCCCCTGGTCTCTGGCCCGTATTCCTCTCTTTGTATCTGTCCACCATCGTCCCCACCAGCATAATGTTACCCTTCTATCTATTATGATACCCCTTTTCAAGATTCACCATGCATTAGCCGACGTGATGAAATCCCTTCCATGGTGCAGAGTTTAATTCTATGGTTAAAGCCTCGACCTTCATTGTTATATTCTTATCAGTTAAATCATCATCAACTAAATTATGACGAGAATGTTGTATACAATGCCACAATTTATCCTGTTCTATACGGTATGATGTTTTAATAACAGTAGTGCTGCGCAGAGAAAAGAAACAACGTCAAAAGGGAGTGCAGGTTGCCTCCGGAATGACTCCCCTCTTAAGGGGAGCCTAGGCTACGGGAGCCTAGGTGACTCCCCGGATGACCTAGGAGGGGTCACCTAGGGAGTCACCTAGCTCCTTGACTCACCTAAGATAGTCACAAAAGGACCAGGCTCCCTACAGAGAGGGGAGTCATTTTGGAGGCAACCTGGACTCTCTTTTGAGGCTGTTTCTTTTCCCTGTAAGCCCTGTGAAACAAGAAGGTGGTCCGGTATGAATGGGCATGAGGCTGCTTCACATACCGTACTAGCACGCTATGTAGCATAGTATCAGTATAATATTGCCAAGTAATGAGAAGGGACTGATGATTTACAGAGTGTGAGATACAGGGGTTTTACGAGTTTGATCAGGTACTGCACCTTTAACCATGCTTCAAGAGTCTCCATAGCACCCACGCAAAAGATGTCTACTAGGAACACCAGGCATAATGGATCATATGGTACTCATCGTTAAAGTTAGAGAAGGTATACCACCAGGTGATCCCCCCTCCCCCTCCATCTCCCCCTCCCCCAGACTCCCACCTCCGCTCTAGGCCCGCTGGTCATTACTTCTATCCGCCGTCTGAGTTTTTGTCGGATTTCTACCCGGACCAGACCCTATCTCGGCAGGGAGCCTGTAATAGATGTTGACAGTAGAAAACACCAGGGGGCGTAGGCAGTACCCACTCTCCAAACAGATTCTTTGGTAAAGCTGCTAACTTCCAAACCCTTCTACCAAGTAACTTTGCAGTCTTGCTTTTACGGCGTGGTTTAAACTCACGAGGGTGCTCTATTTCTTAAAGAGCGGTATCATCTTTTTCTCCCTATAAAATCCCACTTATGTTCTATCTAACACATGATAGATGGAGAGAGCCAGGGGAGTGGAGGAGCAGCTCCAAACAGGCTGCAAGTGTCTCCGAGCCACTCAGAGCAGTTCAGCCTCAATTGAAACTAGACCAGTCAAAAGCCTTTCCATATTTTGAGATCCATTTACTTTGAAACTGTAGAGGGACCTCTCAAGTTGTGCATTCTTATCTTGTCCAAGCCCTATATAACACATTTTAAATGAACTTTGAATAAAACAATCATCTCAAAATATACGAGTCTCATCAGACTATACTATTTATGTATATTATCATTGCAGCAGCATGCCTGTTGTCATCATAAAGAACCAGTCTTGAATGTAAACTGAATACGATATCAGAAGTTGCCATGACCTGTATAACAAAACAGGCTAGTAATCATAAGTGGATCCATGGAAGAAAAAAGCCCACATCTTGGTACTGTCATGTTCACACCGTGGTTCAGGAGCTCCCTTAGTACAGTGTGGTATTGTCAGTTACCGTTACAAGTACCCCTGAGGCTAAACTCGGCTGAAACCTTCCTGAGAGCTCCATTACAATCCATTATCCCAACAATCTCTCAATGTTTCCTTCAAGCAAGTACTCAAGTCTCCTTTCTAGAATATGAAAAAAAAGGTTGACAGTTCTTCCCTCAGCATTCCTGAATTCTTGAAATTCTCAAGTTTTGTTTTTCATATAGTATTACTTTGTGAAATGATAGTTATAAATAATACTGTTATCATTGAAATGTAAAAAAAGCAGCAGTCAAATTGTAGCAGGTAATACTTGGACAAATGATTGAGTCTATGAATATACCTAAGATACAGGCCTTACAACAATGATATGAAATGCTGGACTTGTGGGCAGGAGTTTGCTCTGAATAATGTATAACTTTACCCATAGTGGGCGTGAGTGTACCGGGATACCAGGATGCAAAAAGGTGGGGGTGCTTCCCCTGGGTGGGTGGGTGCATGTGGGGAGGGGGGGGGTAGTAGGAGGGTTGGGGCAGTGGGAAGCCACATAGGAAGCCACCCCGCCCGACGCCGACGCCCACAACGGACCTCATTATGTGCTTATCGCGTAATCACACGTCAATCTCTGCCTTCATATCCTGAGACAAGTCTATCATTGAACTGCCGCCCAGACCCCTTTACCCCAGTGCCCATCCCTTCTCCTCCAGGCTCTTCATAACTCCAGCCTAGCCTTTTCTTCTCCCCATCCTACCATCTTCCGCTCCCACAGTACACATTCCTTGGCCGGCGTACCAGTTATGCCTTATCAATTGGCTGCCTCCGATCCCCAATATGGGACCAGAGGGGAAGGGGGAGGAGAGAGGGGTGGCGGTTGCTTTTTAATCAGGACTTCCCCTTGGTCCCCTGTAATGGTGCTTTATTAGATTTCTTTATCGATCTGTACATGCGTGGATGCGCGCGCCGCTTGTCCCGGCCCATGTCCGACAATTAGTAGCAAACCATTCCGAGTTGACTGATAACCAGAGCCTAAGGAAAAATCACACAGACCAGCTCCTTTAAGGGCCGCATAGTGCTTTAATGTGGTATGTCCTCCAGCTATCGTTATGATGTATGAATGCAGCACCTGCGATGCAGCCTTCGCGACTCACCAAAGCAGTATTCAAGTATCATACCAACCTTATGGGGTTGATAGTATATTATTGCAACATTGACTCACCAGTGCTGCATTCATGCATCATGATGACAAAGGACATAACATAACACTTTAACCATTGTGCTGTATTTCAAGGACTAAGGTAAAAATCACACAGCCAAGCCTTCCAACTACCACTGACTCAGTCGGCACAGTATTTTTACTCCACTTTTCTTGCTCATATTCTCCGGTCTAAATGCTGTCCGCCATGGATTGAAGGAGATAACTGTGTTTAGATAAACATCCCTATTGGTATTCCCCATAACAAGCTATAAACCCACTGGGAAAACAACACGAACGAGTACTAAAGTTTGTCAATAACGTTGATGTTATCAGTGCATTGTTTGTCAATATCTTAGGGTAGGCATCCTCTCTTATCGTAGGATAATGTAGGGTATCTTCATAGGGTATCTTGTAGTAGGGTAACTATGATTTATGTGTGTAAAACATTATGATTAGGCAGAATGGAAAACCCTAGTAATTGTACCGATAAGTCGTTTCTCTTGACCTTTTTAATAATATCATACTCAAGTGTAGTTTGCTTTTATCCATGTGACACCCATTTCGGTCCTCAGGTCAGTTACCTTTGCTATCTCCGACAATGCAGTGCCATGAAATGCGTGACGGCTCCCTGGGAGAACGCATGCATCGGTACGACCCAGTACATCTTATGTTATATACTTATAGGTATATGCCTCCCCCCCCCCAACTAGGAGCCAGTCACTCATATCCACCCTCCCCCAGGCGCACGCGACCATAACTTCCAACAGGGGTATCAATGACAAAGGATCCAATGAAACAAAGATGCACATATTCTAGCCGTGTTCGACATGATTCGGCTACAGAGAGGGTCCATGGCTGGTAATGTGAGTGTGGGGTAAGGGGAGGACGGGGCCTGGAGGAGAGCTAGGGGATCACGTGGGTGTCTCCTCCAGTAGGCATGAACTATGGTAGCGTGACCAACATTGGATCCCAAATAGGTGTATATTTACAGGAGGATCCAACCCTTTAAGGGGCGCATAAAATAGTGGCGCTTTAATGTGGAATATCCTACGTCGTCATTCATGCATCATCCTCACCCTCTAGGAGTGCGGAAGGGTCGGCATGATGCAAGAATGCAGCGCTGGCGAGTAGCTTGCCAGGACTACATTCAAGATAGTGGCGACCCAGGGGATGGTGAATTAAAGAACTACGCGAGGGGTATGATGCGTATGTAAACTTGTACAGAGAGACATGACCAGGTTGAGAACTTTGAACCAAAACCAATGATTTTTTTCCGATACGAAACTGGACAAGGCGACAATTTTTTGGTATTCAACACCAGGTTGAATACAACATTATCAGATCCACAAAATGGCAGAATTGGATAATTGTCATTTATATCACAGCTGTTTTCAGCAGAGGTTTTATGTATTTTGATGAGACACAAAATAAGATAAAAGTTATATCACTGGCTCATGGCTTACTCCATAACCCACCATAAACATCCGCCCTACACCCAGATGCATAAAGCTGGGATTCAGGGCCCCCTCCCCCATAATATACCAGTCTATAATGAAGTTAGTCCTGGCCCCTGGGTCGGTCTCCATGTTATTGCCCACCGGGAGGGGCAGCACCTGATACGGTCACGTGACACCAGCTGTACGTCATGTGACATGCAGCAGGGGGTGACGGGATAGTTACTTCCGGTTCCGTCAGGGCAGTCTACCTCAACCTAAGCGTTAGTTGATGTAGGATGGCCTTCTCATGGTTCTCATGGTCATGGATATCATAGGTATCTGTGTATTGCCATTTCTATACCCTCTGAATATCAGCTTTCTGACAGTGAATATCTTTTGCAAATATTCCAATTCGAAGTCAAACTATGGGCAATAAGTTGTATATGACTACATTGTAATGGAAGTAAAAATGGTACACATGCACCGAATTATAATTCAGACTTGAACTTGGTTAAAAAAGACGTTAATATACAAAACAAGAAGAAGAGCTGTCAGCTTTACATAGCTGCGTGGCCCTGTACCGAATTGCATCGTGGGTTATAACAGAAATCCTTTGTAACAATCCATCAGTGTCTTTTGCTGGCAGTGTTTGACTGCAAAATGGCAAAAAGAGGCCAATTGAATAGATGCCCTAACCATCAGGTACCATGGGAATCTTGGCTCAATGCCTGCTATCTTAGATTACGTCAAATGCAGTTCTCTCCACAACCCTAAACCCAAACGGAGGGAAAATAACCAGAATAAGAAGATAACAATCTCGTTGGGGGTGGCTTTCTGGGCTCAGGAGACCTCAGTGGGATCTGGCTTCATTGCTAGCTATTCAGGTCTCGGGTTTTGGCTGGGGAATCCAATAAGGGGGAAGCCAACAGGGAAGCCACATGCCAATCAGTGAAGCCAGGGCTGAAGCCAGTAGTGTCCATTGGGAGCGGAGACCAGTTGTTGGAGGTCTACAGTAAGGGGACACTTACAGGGGCCTGACCTGCTTCTCCCAACAACTGTTCTTTGCCTCAAGAAGTGACAACTGAAAGTTTCCATTTAGGTTCAAGAACTCTATTGACTACCATTAGGGACCGAAGATTCACGAATGTTGGCGTGTTGGGCTGCTTGGTACCTGGGACTTAAGTCTTTAGTGTCATTGTGATACATACTGCAGGGCATTGCAGATTCTATTAAACACAAAGCAATAATTGTTTAATGCCTATGGGGATGCTATAGAGGCTGTTGGTATAGAGGTTTACCAAGTAGTCTTTTGATCTTTTTTCCCAGATTTAGCGTGGCAGCTCTTCTATTTAAGTCCCTATTTGATACGCTAATTCTTGAATAACAGATATAGTTAAATAGTTACAGGAGTTATTAACTATATGGTAAACAACTCTACAGACAAATCAGTTGTAACAGGGCTTCAGTTTACAAGTTGTAAGTCGTAAATAGGTTCTTATGTCATGAACCTTATACATATATCTAATTATAGGCTACATGAACGCAGGTGTTGCGTCCCCAGCTGTAACATCTAAGATTTACGCTCATTTCCCCAATTTTCCATTGGTGTAACTCATCTGCCTTTCTGGCCGCCACAAACAACTCCACCTGAGGCCACGCCGAGTGCTGTGTTTGTATATCCTACTCCCAACACCATCATCAAAGACCACGACGCCTGGGGGACTAGCAATGGCCAAACCAACCAAGGTGACAGCTGAGGGGAAATATGCCTGTCCAGCCAGTCAACCAGTAATGCACTGAGCTAGGTCGCCTCCATGGCTGCCACAATAACCCTTTAAGGGCCGCATAATGCTTAAATGCAATATGCCCTTTGTGGTTATGCCACATGAATACAGCCCTGTTAAGAATATCGCTAGGCATGCCTTCATGCATCACCATCATGTCATTCCGGGTTGATACATTCATGTTGCATGAATGCAGCCCTGGTAAGTAGACTTGGGGGCTGCATTTGTGCATCATGACTGACATGACTACCGATGACATACTACATCAAATTACGATGTATTCCTTAAAGGGTTAAAGACCCTACCCATACCAACAGGTCTAATCATGTCTAATCCCATCAGACCTTTGTCCCTGACCAGCAGAGCGAGCTGCTCAGTCAAAACGCTGTTTGAGCAGCTCAGCTGAGTTTTACAACCTGGTAAAACAATGTTAGCTTAGGTATTCCATAATGTTCTCTCTTAAAATGTATCATAGACTGAATTTTAGCCTATAAACACTTCGTTAAAAAGTTCGTTTAATTTTATTAAGTCATACGTTTTTTTACTATGTATTGCCGGTGGGATTGAGACTGTCCTTTTTTTTCTTCAAAATATAGCAACTCTAACATTGGTACAGAGACATTTCAATAAATCAGGCGACTTCGTGTTATCTAAACCGAAATAGAATTGTAGCCTGACACTGTCATTCTAGACGAGCACAATATGTACCGGCATTGCCACGGGCACAGAGACCGGATGGATCCACAGCCGATGGAAAACATTTCGGCCGTGACATTTGATGGCATTTCGATTGCGCTTCTTCCCAAATCTGAGGAATCTCCTGGATTAGACAGTGGCACAATCGATTTGCTGGAGATGGTGGGTGTGGGGGTGGAGAAGGGGGTGGCAGAAGAAGAGACTAGTTCCCTCACTGCTCAAAGGACACTCAGAGGACCTTGGATTAAAGAGCCATATACATTATCAAAGACAGAGTACATCCTACAGATTCCTATCACTTAGGGAGCCACTCCCCCGCCCTTTCTTTGTCAAATTCTATTACAGAGTCTGATTACTTTTCTTTGAGGCTAAGAGTATAAAGCTGCGACCCCCTGTGTGGCCAAGCAGACGTATTGCTTGGACTTAACCCTTTAGGTACCGCATAGTGCTTTAATGTGCTCTGAAATTTGCCATCGTGATGCATGATGCAGACCTGGCGAGTACGCCGCCAGTGCCGCATTCAAGCACCATCCTGACGATATGAGGTTGATTCGGTCCTGATGGATGGGCATGCTTGATAAATGAATGTAGCCCTGGCAAGTACTCGTCAGGGCTTTATTCACACATCAAGCCGACACAAATAGGATATAGCACATTAAAGCATCATGCCGTCCTTATAGGGTTAGGACCACAAATCGGATGGGATCAGGGGTGGCACACGTGGTATGCATGGAGAGGATCAGACCTGTAGCCATAAATGTGTCTATCTAATCACCATAGGTGGACACGCTCAAAATCAACCAGATTAAAATGTCAAAGCTGGCCCCTTCCTTCTGAGACATCAGGAGAATCCATAACAGTTATGGGGAAGAAAGGGACAGAGATGTATGCGTTGTACCCAGGCTTAGGATTGATGCGTTCAGCCGTGGTATATCTCCGATCGTGCCCCCTTTACCCTGATTGGGGAAAATAAGATAAGAAGGCCCATAAAACCCCAAGCAGGAGCAACCTTGTTTTACCACAAGCTAATGAACCCACATGTAAAGCCTATACTTCGCGTGCCTTATCCTTTCGGGTTTATAGGGCCCCTAATTTGGGGTTTATGTGCCACAGCAGATGAGCTAAAAGCCATTACTTGTACCTGGGTGAGCGGAACCCTACGGCTACATGGGTACTGCCACTTTGTATACACCCACAATAAAAGTAAGCGTCAGCCTGACTCCCTTTGTAGCCAAAGTTCTTTTTAGAGTCAGGTATTTCGGAGTGTCTTAAGATAATGCTTTATTATACCTAGCATATGATAGTCCTATCTCTTAAGCACTGAACCCTGTATGCCCACTCCAGTGGCGTATTACGGCAATACGCCCACTGGGTGGGCGTATTGGGAAAGGTCACGTGACCAGGTATTGAACAATCACAGCACAGTTAGACTAGCCTATTTCTGTTTACATCTGCTCGATTGCCGATTTATGTCACGATTTTTGACAAATACTTACATATCTCTGATTGTTTGATGATTGAAACTGATAAGTAGCATGTGCGAGCATGCGTATGGAACTTTACAGCTTGTAAATCGGAGCAGAAATAAGGGTTTTGGAGAAAAAGTCGTCTGTAAAAGGAAGAGGGGCCAAAAAGTGAAGTCTGATTCAAAACAATCAGCGATCGGCCCGATTTTCGCCAATATTTGCAATTAACTGCAATGTTTTGGATGATTTACAAATTATAATCGGTATGACTATCATATTCTAGGTATAATAAAACAAACACACAACTCATGAGCAAATCTCAGCTTGCATGCCCACTTGTGGCCCTTATGAAGGGCCACGCGTGGGCATACGGCTGAGATATGCTCACTCGTGATGTGTTTGGTTAGTACTCAAAAGGGTAAAAAGGTCTGGCAATGCTAGACTCTCCTTAGTCCGACAATGCTGGAGTCTGGAGTCTCATTTCCAGACTCCTGCAGAGTCCAGCAATGCCTATAAGCCACTGGGGGAATTAACTGCTGGATCCCCTCGGGGGACTCCAGGATCGTGCTCTCTTTGAAATGCCAGAAAATAGTGTAGATTTGGCGACATATATGGAGAGTCTGACTGACTCTCACGAGTTTTTTTCTGTGTGTGCTGAGGGCTGCCCCTGTACCGGCCCTCAGCCCCTACCACTGTCATACAGCCTCAAAGCCCTTACTTCTTAGGGCAATGAGCAGTATCCATTACTGCTCGGCACATATACCGAGCTGCTCCATACATGCACTGTGCCTGCCTTTACACCCTTAAGGGCCGTATAGTGCTGTAATGTGTTGTGCATTTGTCGTCATGATGCATGAATGCAGCCCTGGCAAATCAAATCACCATGCCGACATCATTCCGACCCTTTGGGAGTGTATCTAGTTCATGGGGTCGTCATGATGCTTGAATGTTATTCCCCAGGGCTGCACTCACTCATCATGATGACAAAGGGCGCAGGGCCTCAAACAGTACATGCGGCCTTCAAAGGGTTATGTACAGAGTATTTCATGTGATATAGTCCCAGTTCCTTTGTTGAAAGTTGAGAGTGCAGAAGCATGGCGTGACAGCACTCCGGGGATGAAGTTCTATAGTCTATCCCTGTGTGAATGCTACCTTTCTGTTTTGCTGATAAGGCATAAAATACCTGTCTCCAGGCAATTCAAGTCAGCAAATCCCTTCTGTGTACACGAGGTGTCACAGTATACAAATAGGAGCAGGGCATAGTCAAGGATGTTCTACTCCTCCCCTATAAAATTGACACAGATCTGGTTTATGTTAATGGCTTTATTATTTATCATATCATGTTAAATCAATGAAAGCTTAAGTAATTTCTGATAATTTCTTATGGCTTACAATTAGAGTCGTGTTTACTTTATAGTTTTCATGCTTTCATTCCCAAACACCTATAATGAAGAGTATTTGTAAAAAGAATAGACAGAAAATGATCTAGCCTCCAAGAAATAACTTCTTCACCTCCAACTCGGGATTTAATGCCTGCCATTTTATACCTAATCTTAGTGACTGTGTAAAGAAAAGGTCTCATTCTTGATTTTATCCTAACGTGATTTGTAACTTGTAAATATCAATTAACATGTTCAGTAACTCAGATATAACCCGATTACATTAATTTGAACATCTCTTCATCCTCCTTATTATCATCGGATTTTGTTGGAGAAAAACTGAGATCTAATCAGGCCCAATCAACTCATCAACATATACCATCCAACATGATGAACACATCTATGTAGAGGGACATCCCATGAGCTCAGCAATGCGACTACTCGTGACGTGTTATCATGCTATCAGCAGGGGGTAGATGCTTGGGGAAGGTTTAGATAGCTGGCTCCAATATTGAAGCAGAAACATGGATCTATGCCCTGGCATATCTCATAGAGTTGTCAAAGGTTTTATTACATCGGACTCTCTTTAATTTTCCTTTATTGTTGTGCCATTTTTTGCACAACGCTGAAGCACATATTTCGGTCCTTTTTGTCAAGAGGCGCAGTTTCTTAAGTGATATCTTCACCATCTATTTTTGGTGCACTTCTTCATCAAAAGTCTATGATTAGTGTTGAGTGATTTGACAGCCGCAAATGTTTTGATCTTTAATCCTTAAAGGGCCGCATAGTGCTTTACTGCAGTATGCCCGTTCGTCATGATGCATAAATATTCGCAGCCCTGACGATTAAATCGCCAATGCATCATGTCGACCATATGGGCTTGGTATACCCCCGAAGGGTCAGCATGATGCATAAATGCAACGTTGGTGAGTTACTCGCGAGGTCTGCATTCCTGTATCACGAAGACCAAAGCACATCAAAGCACTATGCAGCCCTCAAAGTTTTATCATCACCTGTTTCTGCAGATCATAAATGCTGACAATTAAAAACTATAATTCTACCTGCAAATATATCAATCTGTCAGACCTCACTTTTTTCCCAGTGAGCCTAAAAACACATTGCAGCTTTGAATCCTATGGGGGAAAATAATACATGAAGAAGATTATATCCCTTGTGGCATTTGAAGTCCTGCACAAAACTCAGAGTTGGGGCAAAAACATAATGGCGGCTGTCAGCAGTGTTTACACAGCGTCCCGCCTGGTGGCGTACACTAAGTCAACACTGCGCGTGCGCGCTGGGACCCCGATGTGTCAGCCATGATGGAGCATGCGCAGTGGAGGATGAGGGACTAGATACGACACCAGGGGGCGCTACTCACAACAGACGCACACACCACCTGGCGGACAGGTGGGGAGATGACAAGTCGGAAGGATCCAACAGAGGGAGTTGGGGGCTTTGTGAAAAGGAACAAACTAAAATAATGCCGATGTGTCTTCTTCATTTCAAGCGTAAAACTACGAGGAACCACGTTCATATACGCCAGGTTTAATACCGCAGGGCTGGCATAGGGGCAGTGGAGTTTTCATTGCAATGCTCCAAATACGTAGCATGAAAGCGTCACATAGCCGCAATGAAATGATATGTTGGAGAGGTACATGTAATTATTAGGCTATGTTCAAAACCACCATATATGATTTCACCTGCTCTGGGAAGGTCAAGTTGTTCTTACCAATACTAGTATAATCTTGTGGATATGGGACATACTATTTGACTGGAAGTGAGTTCCAGTTAGGGGTGGGCGCAGTAGTTATTATTTGTGTAGTGTGACAGTGTCTTTTAAACTCCAAATCAGCATGAAATGCCCCAAGAGATGGGACCGCCCCCAACTTTTGGGTTGAGAGCCCTTTTCCCTAGGCCAGTGTTTCCAAATTCTAGAGATCCGCCACCGGGACCGTTGCCTGCAAAGAAGCAGCAATTTGAGCCAGGACTAAGGGGCATTTCCCTTCACATTAGAGCCATACATACACCTTTACAGCAAATTGATTCAGTACCTGCCTGTGGTGCAGGCTAAACGCCATACCTAAAGCCTGCCCTTCACCCCAGACTCCGCACCCGTGAGCAAAGCTGACAATGTCATGCTCGTTACCCTACAACGCTGCCCTTTCATCTTCTGAGCTGCTCCCGAGATGCTCGGGGTCCTGCCACTTTACCCTCCAAATTAACCCTTCAGGGTCCACATAGTGCTTTAATGTCCTTTATCGTCATGATCCATGGATGCAGTCCTGGTGAGTCTACTCCCCAAGGCTGCACTAATGAAGTAAACCGCCCCATACTGATTATGTACGATTATGCATGCATGCAGCACTGGTGGATCACTTGCCAAGGCTGCATTCATGCATCATGCCGACCAAGGACATAGCATATTACAGCACTGTGAGGCTCTTAAGGGGTTACCTTAGCCTGCCTGTCTGTGTCACTCCTGCTCATGAGTTGAGATCCAGCCTCCGCCCTTCCTCCTGGGCTATGGTTTTCATTATTGATTGCACATTTCGTGAACTGTTCCTCAGACCCCCTGAAGTGGGGGATGAGTCAAAGTTGCCACTGGTCACTTGTCTGGGGATCTACTTTGAAGTGGCCTAACGAGTGGCTGACTAATAGTGTAGACTATAAATTACTAATGTAAACCATGCCGGACACGCCTGTCTGCCACGATATGTGTTTCTGAGACACTAACCGACCACAATTCTATGTGAAGCACCGGTAAAGTAATGTATGGCTTCTTGTATTTTTCTTTTCTAGAGCTCCTTGTCGACCTGGTGTCAGTGGCCTTTAACTAAATCACGTTATAGAGACGCCAGCTTAGAGTAGCGGAAAGAAAGGAACATCCAGGCATAATTACTTAATCAATTATTTATTCATTTTGCCTGATGTTAATTAATTACCTCCAGACGAGTGTATCACAAAGGTACATCACGGAAATAAACCGCACTTACACATTTGATAATGGTAATTATATTTCCGAGCATCACCAAATGAGTAATAAATACTCTCATGGACTTAAATTGTTCTGTAAATCAAAGCGGCTGATCAGATACTTCAACAAAAAAAGCAGACTGCGTATCATCCATATCATCCATAAAATTGGCAGTGGCATTACAGCATATACACGATTGCCAGAGAGAGTACTATTCAGCTGGGACAAAGGTCCGACAAGGACCAACAAGATGGCGGGTCCAGACTCTTTGCTCCACCCCATATAATTTCCGAAATCGCAATGCCCCAACGCCGTGGGCCTGATACATCTTGTGCCAATAAAAACGAAAGACTTGGGCCGAAATTCCGTTTACAAAGGGCCACCCTGTACTTAGTATCGATTTGGGAAGTGGCAAAAGGGCTTGTAGGAGACAGCCTCCCTTGTGGATGCCCCCTTCCCGATAAAACTTACCAGGCGTCGCCGAGACAGGGCCTATAGTACAGCCCTCTGCCGCTAGGAGAGATCATTTCCGGCAGGCCGGCAGCAGACGTGTTTAATAACCCTCTGGTAGCCGCATTACTATGCGGCATAGTGCTGTAATGCGGTGTGCCCTTTCATGATGCATGAATGCAGCCCTAGCTTGTCCACTCGCCAGGGCTGCATTCATACATTATTCCAACCCTTTTGGACGGTATTAAACACATAGGGTCGGCACGGTCCTTTAATTCAACCCAAACTACTTATAAGAGCTGCATTTATGTATCAAGATCCCGATCAAGGGCATAGCATATTACAGCACTATGCGACCCTTAAAGGTTTAAAAGGCGCATCACCAGTAAAGAGCGGCGGCGACCATCAAGGCGGCGGTTCGCGCCGCTTTTTTGTCGTCCCCTGTTTGAGCAGACGACAAAACGGCCAGCAGCGGAGTGCATCTCTGGGGCCCACTTGACCGCCCCTTACCAGCCGGATGACAGGGGAGCAGAGATGTCTTGTTGTAAACTTACAATGGACAGGCTGCCGGGGCAGAGAACATTTTTCATTGATGGAATCATTGTCGTTTTGTTTGTCCGTCCCCCCTCACACAACATTAAGTTGTTCCTTCTTGAGTGAGGTGATGTGTGGGCTTTGTGAGGTGATCTGGGGGTACAGTTGCGTCGTTCTGTTACTGACAGGTGCTTCATTTTAATTTTGAATAGTCTGCAGTGTTTCTACGTGTTTTAGAACGCCAGACATGTGCCAATGACATACCCAGGACCAACTCCAAAGACTTGAAATATAAAAGTCTGCCTTTTAGCTAAAGCAGCAGAGGTTCAGAGGTGCCAAACAATCCATTCAAATAGCACAACGATGTTTCCTAGTGTGTTTCATACAGCCTTCTGGGAAAACTGAAAGCTAAGACCAACCGATAGTAGCTGATATTAAAGTCTGTTTAAAACATGACATTGCAAGTCCACCACTAAACCCCAGCGCTTATAAATGCCAATATCTTTAACCTGGTGAATTGGTCATTAGGGAATACTGTAAACTTCATTTCATGGCATACAGGTCTATATTTAGGGGCGATATGGACAGAGGATGAGCCGTGATGGATAAGACTCGGCATCAGGGGACACAATCAGCGCCATTCTGGATGATCCGAACTACAATGAGAAGTATGTAGCAGTGCTGCAATAACAGAGCAAATATTCCGCGCATGCGCACCCTAAAGCTGGACGTGGATACTATCTGGCCGCTCGGCCGCTGTATAAATCTTCACAGCGGCGCACATTGGCAGCTACACCTCCCCCAATCTATCGCGAGATCTCGGTCATGAATCACGTGACCGCGCGAGATGAATGGCGGACAAAGAGCGGGGGAGTGGTTAGGGCACGGGCTAGGTAGAGGCAGGGGTGGATGGTTGGTGGAAGACAGAACAACGCCCGAGAAGAAAAATAAAACCGGCAAAAGTTTGTAATCAGCGGAGGGATCTTGCAATAGTGCTGGTTGTCGAGAAGGGTGGGGCACCGGAGGCCCCTATACCACCTCTAGACATTGAAGAGCCGCACAGCGCTTACATGTGCTATGCCCTTTGTCATAATGATGCATGAATGCAGTCCTGCATTGCGAGTCTATACTCACCAGGAGTGTATCTTCCCAGAGGATGGGCAACATACTTGAATGCAGCCATGGCGAGTAGATTCACCAGGGCTGCATTCATGCATCATGATGATAAAGGGCATAATGTATTATAGCACTATGTGGCCCTTAAAGGGCTAGCCCCTACCACCTCTCCTCCTCCTCCAGTAAGTCCTACGATATAAATGAATGGGGCAGGGGAGAACACCGTCCGTCCTCCTCCTGTGCCTTTGTTGTGGCAGCCGAATTATCAGAACCAATAAATTAGTGGGCAGACGGGGGGACTCGTGTATGTGGGAGGGGTGGAGTAGAAGGTTGGGGCCCACTTTCTCTGTTTTAACATTGGAACTAATTCGTGCTTTCTATCTCAATGGGGATGACCTCAAGATGATCACTCGTAAATGAACCACGATTGCTATGAACTGATTTCTCTATCGTTAAATCTTCAAATTTCTCCACATTTCCCCTCTCCAATTTGGGATAATTTGAGATTTTTGGTGAAATTCTCTCAATTTATTCACAGCAAGCTTCAATTGATTGGGGGAATCAGCTTCAGGATGACCCCATTGATGATTTTTTTTAATGCACGTCCTTTTCACTCGTTCCACGTGATTCCATTTTTCTATGGAAATGCCAAAATAAAGAAACAAATCTCATTTGAATGCCTGGAGGGTTCTGGCCCCGTAACTAGTCCCCAGTCAAAGTGATCCCAATTTGTCCTGACTTGACAATGGGCCACACCACACAAAGAAGGGCCTATCTTGGAGGCATCTTCATATCCTGGACTTCTTGGGCACTTTCCTCCGAGCAGAGCAAATCACCAAGGGAAGCCAATCCCTTCTCCATCTTCTCCAATCGAAGCCTAAGATCAAGGAACCCACACAACTGCAAGAAAGAGAAAAGGAGGGAGGAGGAAAAAGGAGATGGGGGAACGATCACCGCGACACAAAGAGTGGTTGCGGTGGCTTCCGGAACTAAACCACGGAGCCACATCGGCGATGGCTTCTTCCAGGACCCTCCTACAGCCTTGGGGTTGGGTACTATAGAGAGGTGGGTGGTGGGGTGTGGGGATCTGTGCGTTATCTGCCGGACCCTGTGGATCCGCTGATAACATCAGATACCAGGGATGACTCATGCAGCCTATGCACCTATCCTGCCATCACCAGTTACCAACACCGAGTTTCCATGACGACCGAGAGATGGCGGTCTGGTCCGAGTGGTTTCTGGATTCATGGCATCTTTCAGATCTCTTTGTGTATATACGTTACCAGTCATATCTACAACTGCCATTACCCCACACCCGCTCCCCAACACCCATACACATCATGGTCTGGAGGAGCATAGCCCCCCCCCCCCCTAGGAGGATGTGAGTCAGGAGTCCGTGACTTATGCCTCAGGGGGGGCCTGTCAAACTGTAGGGTGCTTGCTATCAATAAAGCGTACACGCCTTGTAACTCTTCAGTATCGGTCATATCAGTGCACATGGATGTATACTATACATGGGGTACTAGCCAGGCGAAAGGCATTCCAAAATCTCTGACACTGTAAAATGAATGCCTTAGTGTCTTTTATTATTCAACAAGTGCCCCACTGCGATGCAGGAGACATGTGGAAGGAGCAGATTTTGGTAGTTTCAAAGACCAAGGAAATGATTCTTCTATACTTTATACATCCATGATCCTCGACCCCAGGGTATTAAGTTAACCCTTTCAGGGCCGCATATTGCTTTAATGTATTATGTCCTTTACCGTCAAGTTGATGCATGAATGCAGCCCTGGCGAGACATCATGACGACCCTTCATTGTTTTGTTACATTCTCCAAATGATCGGCATGATGCATAAATGCAGCGCTGATACAGCAGTAGAGTACCGTAGTAAGGGTATGCCACACTGGCGGCCCTTAAAGGGGTAACGGCCATGCCTCACATTGCTACCAAATGACCTGAAGTGAGAAACACTTAGAGTCAGGACTCTGGTGTTCATCTCTGACATGCCAGCAGCATCTGGCCAGGTGACGGTAAATGCCCCTTTAATGAGTAAGAGATAGTGGGAGATTGTGGGGTGCTATAAAGCAGGTTGGTGGGAGGTGGATCTGTGTCTGACACTGGAGTGGATCCTCCCTCTCCCACTTCTGCCACCTCCAGGGTCCCTTCCTCCATGCTCACATTCTGAGACAGGCCAACTGAGGAATCCCTCTCTGAGGGGTCTAGTAAGTCTGTAAGCAGAAGCGTCAATGTTCAATGTCCAAACACATTCTTCGTCTAGATCCAACCCCAATTGCAAACATTATCAGGCATTAGCCGCAGGTGGATATAGATGGCCGTACCTGTACAGAGAAGTATTCGGCCCACGTGGTGCCATCTCTTCTATACAGAATGCCACGATCGATCAAGTTCCTAAATCTGCATCTAACATCAGGATGCTCGTAGGTGTACAACAATAGTGTGTATCCCGAGATGAGCCACTGTGACAATCAGGAAACACCCGCACCAATACAGCACCACCGTACGGGAACGTTCACAAATTACGTTACCTATTTTGGGACCATTTTAAAGACTCCCTCCCCCTCACCCTGTCACCTTTTTTCGGCAGAATGCCCGGTAGAAATATATAGCTCAAGTTGCATAGTATAACTAAAATAACCCCCCCCCCCCAATCAACATATACACATCCTAGCGAGTGACATCATTTGTGAACGTTCCCATAGCATCACTTCATCCAGCACCACTAACCCTCCTGGGGCTGCATCTGATAAGGTACTGGAGGAACGTGACCGTCATACATGAACAAGGGGATATCTGCATCAATCACCTCAACCCTTTAAGGGCCGCATGATGTTTTAATCTGCTCTATAACCCTTGTCGGCATGATGTGTTCATGCTCCATCATGCCAACCATGCGGGGTTGATGCACTCTCGGTGGGTCGGCATGATGCATGAATGTCGCCCTGGCGAGTAGAGACACCAGGGCTGCATTTGTGCATCATACGGACAAGTGGACATGATGCATCAAGAAATATTCCTCCCTTAAAGGGCTTAGTCAGAGTCGTGGTCGCTACAGACGGAGAGGGAGGACGACACACCCCATGGCATGTCATACAAGCAGCAATAGCCGCGGATCTGATGGAACAACAGAGGGAAAGTATCCATCAAATGCCCATACTACATGTACCAGCTCCAACTGAATATGTCTGCTTTCCCCCAGATTATACTCTGCAAAAAAGATCCATATGTCCTGTGTGTCGTATATATATATTCAGTATTAAGTCGTACGTTTCTATTCTAATGGTGGATTGTATGATTCCTCTCTAGTGATGTAAATATCGGTATGCTGGGTTTCATCCCGGGTTCTCATCATCAGTAAAACTAATCCAATTCTCCCCAATACCATTTGGGCATTTCTCTATGCATTTAGTTAGATCTGGGGGTAACAGAATACATGTGTTTATTATGAGTCACTAATAAAACTGGAAAAAGCTCTCTGCTCTGAAAGACATGTTAAGTGCTTTGCTCATAGATAGGTCAGCTGCCACAACCAGAAAACCGTTCAAAGACGGATGCATTTGGACTACTTTCTCCCTTCTTTAGGACGCGAACGTTTCTGAGGAGTTGGGCCGTTATTCGGCTACGATCAAAGGGCCACATTTGCACCTGGCAAACCTCATCTTGACACCAGGCCCCACAGCGCATGCGCCACATTCCTAGTCTCCAAGCACTGGCTCTGCACTTTCTCGTGCTATATCGGTCAATGACTGTGCGTGGAGAGGTTATTGATAACTTTCAGTGATAACTTATGCCCCCATGAGTACAGCACGTTTTGTACGAGGCTATTTTGAACTGAAGTTAAACATAACCTGTTAATGGCCGCATCCATGTTTAATACGTCATGCCCCTTGTCGTCATGATGCGCGCAGCCAAGGTGAGTGACCCACCAGTGCTGCATTCATGCATCATGCCGACCAAGGGTCGGGGTGAAGGGCATAAGACAGAGCACTTTGAGGCCCTTGATATATATGTATGGTTAAAGTTCGGTTTCATGGGCCGCTATCTCTTTGTAGTAAAGAACCATCAAGACGCCATGATTATGTCCCCTCTTGTGAGCTGAGTGCTATTCTAGCTCAGTCTCATCAAAGACGTTTAAGTGTTATTTTAGGGCTTCATATTTACGTTTCTGTTTGTGTTGAGTAGGGCTGGGTGTTAACCCTGCACGGGCCGCACAGTACTTTAACAAGTAACCCTCTCGTGCTGCATTCATGTATCGTGTCTGGCGTATTGTGTCGACTTTACATGGTTGATACACCCAAGATGGCTCGCCATGATACATAAGTGTATCCCTGGCAAGTAGGCTCGCCCGGACCGAATGCATTCATGGATCATGACAAAAAATGACATTAAATAACTGTGGTCCTTAAAGGGTTGACGTGTGGTGAGGTGACGTACATCCGGGTAAGTTCCGAGAAGGGGCTGATGTCACGACCTCTGGGGAGAAGAGTGTTTTAAGAGGCTTAAACACTCAAAGACTCCTCATGGCAGGCCATCCGTTAGCCATTTAACGGACGCATGGTGCTTTAGTGTGTTATGTCTTTGGCCGTCATAATGCATGAATGCAGCTCTGGCAGATAAATCGCCAGTACTGTATTCATACATCATGCCGACCCTAGGGATTGATATCATACTTCCGGAGGGTCAGCATAATGCTTGAATGCAGCACTGACGATTTACTCACCAGGGCTATACTCATATATCATGACGACCAAGGCTATATTAAAGCACTATGCGGTCATTAAAGGGTTAAGTGGCCTGAACACTCAAAGAGCTACTCGTGGCAGGTCATCCGTTAGAGCAGCTCTCGAGAAGGTGGTCGGCGTCTCTTATCTGCTCAACGCTCTCCAGCCCCCATGAAAAGCCTTACTCCGGGGTGGGAGCATTCATACACATGACCCCACCTACCTACAAAAGTCAAGGGCCCATACTTTCTCCCCTTTCTTTTTTTCATTTTCTTTGACATTTGGCTGTGATATTTATTATCTAAGTATGTCTAAAAACAGAGGTTCGCCCCTAGAACGAAAGTGCATATTTTTATCATTTTGAGTTAACCTGCCTTTAAATGTTCTAAGTTCCCATCCCCATGGTTAAGCTGTTTACCTTGTGCATCTAGGGCCAAAAAAAAGAGAAGGTTTCTTTCAGGTCACCCGACCGACCCTATGTCAACAGGGCCGACCCTACGTTTTTTTATGCAATTTTGAAGAAATTTTTATATTTTTGCACTTTTTGGAGGTAAATTTTAGGTTTTCAAAAGTTTTGAAAAAAATCTTCCCATTTTCATACTTTTTTGGGTAAATTTTAGGGAAATGTAAAAAAAAAAAAAAAGTAAAAAAAAAAAAAAAATCCGACCTACCGACCCTACAGTTTCATCCCATGTTACCTGAAACAAAACTTTTTTATTTATTTGGCCTAACAATGACCAGCGTTGAATTAACTAACAATAAAGTTCACATGTCCTATATACATACTGCTCTGGTTGTCTTCCACGAGTACAGGGTCCATTGCTTTCTGGAGTACAGCTCTCTATCTCAGAGCAAGAAGACAATGGACACTTTAGTACAGTTTACTTTACAGAGAGAAAGAGAGCAATCCAAACCAAGTAGTCCACATAGCAGGGAGGACAATGGACATCTCTCAGAGATAGCAATAGATGTATGCTAATAGCAACAAGGGGACGCCAAGTGAGTTGTTCTGTTAGTGCAATCCTGTCTCACTGTCACTTCTCAACCCAATCCTGCACTCGGCATCAAAAGGGGACGTCAACTGCGCTTTCAGTCTTCGGAATTACCTCATTATCCACCGAATCGCAGGTTAATAAAACATTATTCCCGAAAAAAAACATGGGTTTTTAGCATCTCTTATCATAGAAATAATTCACGGAGTATAACTTCAGGACAAATGATATCTTCGATTAGAACATACTTTGGAAAAAGAATTGAGGACAAAAATCCTTTACATCTCGTAATACAGGGACTTTCATATTCTGTATCTTTAGAACGCAGGTGACGTGCCATATGGGTGCTAAGTGCATAGTGGTTCTTGTATAGGAGTTATCTGGGGATGGATAAAGAAGGCTGTGCGTTTCATTAAAAGAACGATATATAAAGCTCAGCATTGACTGGTATGTAACGATCAATCTAGTTAGGTATGTTTAGCTTGAATGCCAAGAAATCTTATCAAATGAATCTGTGTTCATGTTACATTTAAACATACGTTCTCGACAAAAAAAAAGAGTAGGGGAGGAGTTGACGGTGTGAGGTCGGCATCACGAACTGATGAAAATTGATATCTTAAACCACAGGTGGACTTGATAAGTGACATGCTGTTCTGGTGAACATGTCATTTGCTATACTTCACTCTCCCTTAGAATGACTTACATGCTATTTCCTGTATGCAAACATTATTTGACAATTTATTGCATTTTAAGTATTATAGCTCTATTAGAATTCATCCGGTTTGACAGCCAGGGGAGAAGAAGGAGAGGAATTGTTTTTGAGAGATTTTAGTTTTTGCCTGGTAGTCTCTGAAAAGGCCCTGGTTGGGTCTGGTTTAGATTAGTCCTGTATAAAGGTCTACAGGTGAGCATTAGTTACCATCCAGGTGGGTCTGCATTAACAAAATACTTTAACTCTATAATGACGGCATAATGCTTTAATGGTGTATGCCCTGTGTCATTATGATTCATGAATGCATCCCTGGCGACTAACTCGCCATGCCTGTTTCCCTGAATTATGCCGACCTACGGGGCTGTTGGTACACTCGTGGAGGGTTGGTATGATGCATGAATACAGCCTTGGCAAGTCGAATGGTCAGGGCTTTATTCATGTATTAAGACAACAAAGGGTTTATCATATCGAACCACTGTGCGCCCGGGACCGCGCGGTCCTTAACGGGTTAAAAGCATACTTTAAGGACACCGATTTCACTCAGGTAATGGAGGTGTCCTATTCCTCTAACCCGTTAAGGACCACCTAGTGCATTATGCTATAATGCCGTCTGTCGTCATGATACATGAATACCACCCTGGCAAGGAACTCATCAGTGCTGCTTGAATGCAGCATGCCATCCCATCAGGAGTGTATCAACCCGTAGGTTCGGCATGGTGCTTGGATGCAGCAAGGACTAGGCTATGCGACCCTGAAAGGGTTACTAACCATCCTCTAACAAGACAAACGAGGAGAGAAAGCTGAGTAACGGCTCCACCATTCCTACCTAATCCTTCCATCAGCCGAAATAAAACTGCTGAATGTTGACTAAAGTTAAGCAACCTTGTCTTCCCTTTCAACAACTCCCATCATTCTTAATGAACACTGCAAGACGACAGCAGGACGACTATGGTACAAAAAGTGAGAATCTCAAATTGACTGCAGGCTGCTCTCAAGGTGGGTTTTGACTGACATGGGGGGAGCTGGACTTAACCCTGTAAGGGTCGCATAGTGAGTACTTAATGCATTAAGACATGTATCGACATGATGCCTGAATGCAGACCTGGCGAGTTACTCGTCAGGGCTGCATTCAATCAGGAGACCAACCCTATGGGGTTGATACAGATACCTGAATGCAGCCCTGGTGAGTTACTCATCATGACGGCCAAGTAAGGACATAGCATATTTAAGCACTATGCGGCCGTTAAAGGGTTGAGGGAGAAGTTGGCCTAAGTCCTGGAGGAGTGGGAGGTAACCTGATGAATACCCACCTGAGACAAGCAGGTGTGTTAGTGAATGAGGGACATTGTAATGGGTGTCTACTAAACTGAAGTGTCCCTAGCAGGTGCATGTACAAATAGAGTCAACAAACACACTCAACAAATATTTTGAAGGATTAATGGATATCCGAACTAGGTAAAATGAGTCCTCTTTGATGTCTGAGCACCACGAAGGTATGATTATTACAATTGAAGAAACAATGATAACATATGTGAATAGCTCATATATCTGTACTTCCTAAGTTTCAACTTATACAAGAAAAACTAGTCAAAGTCGCATGAAATAATGGGGTGAAAAGGGAAAAACTGCGAGGAACTCAGAGCAACTCGTGAGGCCTGAACATCAGGTGGAAGCAGCGTATGGAGAAGGTCAGGGCTTAACTCTGTAAGGGCCGCACAGCGCTTTCAGCTGCTATGCCCTATGTCGTCATGTATGAATGCAGCCCTAGTGAGTCTACTCGCCATTGCTGCACGTACGCATCATGCCGGCCATTCGGAAGTGTATCAACCACATAGGACTGGCACGACGCATGCTTGAATGCAGTACGGGTGGGCTACTCACCAGGGCTTCATTCATGTATCATGATGACGAGGGCATAACACATTGAAGCAGTATGCGGCATGTAAAGGGTTAAGGAGCTTGAGGCCTGTCGTCTTGGTTTATCCAGGCTGATCCCGGTAAAGGTAGGGTATAGGGCGAGACGAGGCCCACATGTGGGCGGGGAGCACACCTGGTGGCCATATACAGGTATACCACACCTGTACGCCACTTAACCCTTTAGGGGTTGCAGAATGCTTTAATGTGCTATGCCCTTGGTAGTGAATGCAGCCCTGTCGAGTCGACACGCCAGGGCTGTATTCAAGCATTGTCGACCTTTTCGGAGTGCATCAATGCCGTAGGATTCGCATGATAGTTGAATGCAGCACTGGTGAGTAAGACTCCCCAGGGCTACATTTTTGCATCATGACGACTGGGGACAGTGCATTGAAGCACTATGCGGCCTTTGGCTTAGGATACAACTCCTTCCCTGGAGAAATACACCTGCCCTACTAAAACTTTTTATTTTACTTTTTGGAGTTGGTTTGAGTTTTAAACTGTGGGCCTAACACCTTTCACCAAGAATTCCCTATACAGTTATGGTGACCTTTGGGGTCTTTCATGCACCATTGTATATGCATACCATGATATCAAAACTAGAGTCTGATGCATGAATTCAACGCTGGCGAGTTACCAATGCCACAGCACACTGTGACACTATGTGGCATTTAAAGGGTTAATTCATCCTAATAATAATGCAGATATATCAACTGACCTTGACTGTGGGTGGGGGCTCGGTGAGCCTGTTGCTGAGGGAGGCGAATGTAGATGAGAGTTGCTGGTAGCGCGGTTTGTAGGGCTTCTCCTTGGGCTGGTAGTGGCCGGGCCCTGGGAGATCCACCTCCTGCACCTTTGTCATGGGTTGGATTCGCACCGACGTCGTACCGAAGGCCCCCCGCCGCGTGCTCTCTATGTAGGCCTTCCGCATACTGTCTGACCCCATACCTACCACGTTGTAGGCACCGGGACCTGGAGGAATGGGAATAACATGGAGCGTTAAAAAGTTGTATCAATATCTGTAAAGATATCTCTGTATAGCATTAATAATTTGTATTCAATACATCGACGATGCCATTCCTTGAAAATAGGGAAGCTTGCCAGTAGGAAATGATAATTTCCATTTGATGAAGAGATCTGGTGGGGGTGGGGGGGGGGGCAGAAATTCCTACAGAACTAGGACAGGTAACCTCTCTGGCTATAACTTTTTCAAGATCATAGACAATCCGATATGCTGAAATGATGCTACTTAGAGCATCATGATAGAGGCTAGGGGCAAGCTATACAGCGTTAGATGAAGCCATAAATATCTTTCACTGGATGTGGTTTCAATATTTGATTTGACTCTGACATTAATACGTTGTAGGCATGAGGAAGGAGATCTCTGACGTCAACTCCTGTCTTCTAAAAGTCAGTATGTACAACACCTTAATTAATAAGGCAACTGGTTAATATTTAAGTTAATATTTAATTTGTCTGGGTAAAGACTAGATATAGGGTAGGTATTAATTACACCAAGGTATTCTTTGACAAATATGATGTATACAAGTAGTAAATATGGATCATATTGTCATTCCGTGGCGCATAGCATTACCATGCTGTTTATTATAGCAGTTCATTTCGTCACGGTAAATGTATAACTCTTGTTTAAAAATATCATATTGCATCATATTGCAGTGGGCATGTCACACATTCAAACCCTTTCTATGGTCAAGAGCTAATGTCTGAGCAATTAAGATTGAAAATCACTGTTTGTGTGCTAAGCGATTAGAACACTAGTCCATGTTTCTTGTGTTTTCTTTTTCTCATCAAGCCATGATAGATGGGGAATACTATTCTTTGCGAAACAAACAGTCACCCGGTTAATTGCTCCAAAGAAACTAAGCGGCTTGATTCCTATCTCCCTCACCCATACATAATTATCTGATAAGAGCTGGGTCCCAGTTATGCTACCCTGCTTGTAATGGTGATCGTTTGAGTGGCCAGTAAAAATGCTGAGTGTGTGTTTTCTTATCTGAGTCTCTGCGCCAATCAATGCGTCTGTATAATTAACCCCGGACCCTGGCCACTATAACGGCACTTATAGCAGGGTTTCCATCCTCAACCCTTTAGTGTATTATGTCCTTATTCGCCATTATGCATGAAGGCAGGCCTTGCGAGTCTCCTCACCAGGGCTGCATATAAGTATCATGTCAATCCTATGAAGTTGATACATCCCCGAAGGGTAGGAATGATGCATGAATGTAAGTAGACTCACAAGGGTTGCATTGATACATCATGGGGGCACAGAGCATAATCTATTAAAGCGCTATGGGTCCCTTAAAGGATTAATACTTCATATTGAGTAGCTCTTGGGACAGACCCACCAGCTCATTATAGACGATCGGAGCAGCTTGGAGTAGCTCCGAACTGCCCGGGCGCAGTAAGCGTCAACATATTACCTTAAACGCCGCCAAGCCCTTTGTCACCATGATGCATGAATGCAGCTCTGGTGACTCTACTCACCAGGGCTGCATCAATGCATCATGCATGTACTTCTAAAGTCTATCACCCCTGTATGGCTGTCATGATGCTTAAATGCAGCAACAGTGAGTTACTCATCAGAACGGCGGCCAGATGCCATTGCACATTAAGCACTACGCGGCCCTACAAGGGTTAAACAGCAGATAAATGCAGGTTAGAAGAAGGCCCTGCACGGCACCGTCACAGTTGAATGGACGTCGTTGAGGCGTGACGTGCCGTCAGACTATTGGTCTCTAATCGTGACGGCTCGGGCGGGGATGTGTCTTCTGCTACACGCCTCACTGGAGGAACCATGCCGGGAGGACTGGTTCATACCCAGATGTTAACCCTTTAAGGGCGGCATTTGTCTTCATGATACATATATGCAGACCTGGTGAGTAACTCACCATGGTTGCATTCCAACATAATGCCGATCCTACGAGGTGGATACACTTGCAAAATGTGGTCATAAAACGTAGACTCGTCAGGAAAGTAGACTCCATTATGACAACGAATGGGCATAACGCATTAAAGCATTATACGGACCATAAATGGTTAACAGTGCTCATGTGTCAATCAAGGCAGCCACCATCCTCCTCCCAATAAAACAGATGGTTTTAAAACCTTCTTGTTTAGAGCGATATTGCTTTACTATAGGGAACATTAAACAGTGATGCCAATGTGGATAGGAATAACCCAATTAGAAATTAATGTGCTTGTCCATGTGTCCCACAATTTACGACCACGGCGAGCTCGTAAAGATCAAAATCATGAATGGGTACATGCATACATTGTGAAAGTGATATCTCTACACCCACCCACCTACTCATCCACAACCCACACTCAAGAGGACGTTCACAAATGGTATCACCTATATATAGACCTTTTTTTCAAGACCCCGCCCATCCCCACCCCCTGTCCCTCTTCTGTTCAAATTATCCCATACAAACCCATGCATTCGCCTCTAAACCAGAAGACCATTCTTCGCAGGTAAGGGCATTTGAAAACGTACCCCAAACAGACAAACAAACACATATGGTGATGCATACACACCAGCCATTGAAAGCCCTAAAACCGCCGGGGCATACAGGCCTGAGGGCACTCACTGACCATGAATCAACCGCTACCCATACACATGAGGGGAAGAGGCGCAGTGAACATGAATCAAAGAGCAGAACCACAAATGTGGCGTCCTTTTACGATATGAATCATGGCCAGTAGCAACGGGATATGTTTCCATGATCTTAACCATCTTAGGGCTGGTGATACGACCTTCGTGGCCATGATGCAGGATTGCAGCCCTGGCCCTGGTGAGGCTACTCGCCAATGCTGCATCTATGCATCATGCCGACCACACAGGGATGATACACTCCCACATGGGTCGTCATGATGCATGAATGCAGCCCTGTCAGTTCTCATCAGGGCTGTATTCATGCATCATGACGACAAAGTGCATAGTACATTTAAGCACAATATGCTGCCCTCAAAGGGTTAGGAATGACCTCGGTTGTGACATTGGGAGTGTAGTGGCCCTGGGTGCGGGTGAAGGCCGGTGGCTCTGGGTTGGATGTGGAACGGGTTGGGTGTGACAGGAGGACAGTGTCTTTACACCTGATTACCGCCCTGGAGGAGATGGGCGCTACATGGGTGCTGCAGGGCCTTTAAAGGCCGCATTGCATTTTATTTCATTATTTCCTTTGGTAGTCACGATGCATAACTTTACTCACCAGGGCTGCATTCCTACATTATGCCAACCCCTTGGGAATGTATCAACCCTGTACGGTTGGCATGATGATTAAATGTAGTACTCACCGGGGCTGCATTCATGCATCATGACGATAAAGGACATAATGCATGTACGCACTTTGCGGAACATAAAGGGATGTCAGGAAGGCATTAGATGTGCCGCCCAGCCGGCAGAGGGGGCGGTGATTCACCCTGGAGGGGTATGGACACTGTCCACTGGCACCACTTAGATCCAGACCCCCGACCCCCTGTCCCTTCCCAGCACACACATTACTAAAGTAAACCCTTTAAGGGCAGCATAGTGCTTTAATGTCCTTCGTCGTCATGATGCAGCGATACAGCCCTGGCGAGGGATTTCTCATGACTGCATTAAAAAATCATGTCGACCCTATGTGGCTAATACACTCCCCAATGGTCGGCATAATGCATGAATGAAGCATTATATGACACAACATGGGTACAGCACAATGACTCAGTATACAGCCCTGAGAGGGTTAACACTGCGAGCACCCTCTCCCTCCCAGTGGGATGGGGGAGGAGGTCCCGGGGGGATGGCGGAGGAGGTCCCGGGGGATGGCGGAGGGGCGTCTTTTCTTCCTAATGCTTGCTGAACTGCAGTTCTGAGCCAGAATCTATTACTTCAACACTTTTTGTGATTTTTTGGAGTTGCAGTCTATTCAGCCAGTGTTACCAATGGACTTTTAGCATTGAATGATAATGCACATGGCAAAGAAAAATTGACATTTCATTTTAGTCTATGAATTTGCAGTTACTACTAAATATCACAGGAAGACTAGTTAGTGCATTGCAGTAATCTGTGTACACTGTGACACATGCACACACAGACCACTTGCACTTATCAAGCTGTTCAGGTCTAGGTTTATAAACTGTCATTTCTAGTTACATACACAACTCCCACCCAGCTGCTTCAAATAAAACGTCTTGAAGGGCACATGCATGAGCCTGATAAAATGTGGCATAGTCATAGATGTTCAAGAAATTACTGCAACCAATGTTTATCGCGTGTGACATTCTTCTAATGCAGAATTACGTGGCTATTTAAAACAGTGAGCATTTATCTACCATATCTCATGTTTATATATAACTACAACGTGTGTGGTGGTGTCACGGTACAAATAGCCGACAAAATTTCTGGTTCTGACCCTATTTTTCTCCTTCAGCCGGGCAAAAGATTGGGTTCTTTTGAGTGTGCAGTAATGAATGACCCCTTAAATTAAAGCTTAACACATATCTGATTTTTTTATTTGCATCCCGCATAAAAAAGTGTGTTCCGATTTTGCGCTAGTTGCCATGGAAACTGACTTACCCAAACTGGAGAAATTTTACAGGTGCCCAGCGACCTTTGACCTTGACCTTTGACCCCTCCAATCACCACCCAGGGTTACCATGGCAACAACCAACTTTTTATATTTTTTTTGCCAAGGCCTTTGGGAACAATTTGGGCCGCAGATTATGTTTCTGTGACAAATTTAAGGCCTCCTACCACTGATTATATGCACAGTAGTACCGTTTTTCATTGGCACTATTTACGACTACAACATTCTGGGGGCGAATTTGTACTGTGACACCTTAAAAGGCCAGGTTAATTTTTTCTGACTAAATTTCTTTTGCCACAGAATAAAGATATTTCCTCCCCTAACATGGATTTGAAGTCATTTTTTGAAAATTTCAAGACACTGTGACCAAAAAGCCATTTAAAGTATGCCTACCGGGTGCCTCGGGAGCTATTTTTTTGCAGATTTTGCCAGAAATAGAGGTACCTCTATTCCGCGACCTCTAGTGAAAAATCGGAACACACTATCCTATGTCGGGCCACCCTTATAAGATGCCCTAACACACTGGGAATAATATCCTATAACTGGTTAAGGCCTACACTCAAAACAGAAATCACCAAGGCAGTCAATAAGGGCCCGATGTCCCGGGATTTAGGCCCAAATTTGCAGTTTTAGGGCCAAAATTAGGGGTTTTTGGGACATAGCATGTATATTTGCCATAGCAACGCTTAACGACACAATCAAAAATTCTGAGATGGGACTTTGATCTTGTTTTCAAAGGAATGTTCAATATGTTTGCCATAAAATAAGTATAATTTATGGTATTTTTCACAATTTTTGGGCCCTTTGAACTTGAATATGAAAAAAATTCTGGGGAGCAGTTTCTGTGGCAATTAGCCTCAACCTCCCTCCGGGCTCAAATTTCCGGGTTTAGAGGCAAATTTTCCATTAAAGACAAAAGACCCAAGGTAAAATTGGCTTCTGCTGCACCCATTCTATCTATATTGGTGCGAAAGATCCATGAAAAAGCCATAAAATCCCTACCATAGACCAAAATATAGACTTAAGCACCCTTTCTTTTAAGGTGTCACGGTACAAATAGCCGACAAAATTTCTGGTTCTGACCCTATTTTTCTCCTTCAGCCGGGCAAAAGATTGGGTTCTTTTGAGTGTGCAGTAATGAATGACCCCTTAAATTAAAGCTTAACACATATCTGATTTTTTTATTTGCATCCCGCATAAAAAAGTGTGTTCCGATTTTGCGCTAGTTGCCATGGAAACTGACTTACCCAAACTGGAGAAATTTTACAGGTGCCCAGCGACCTTTGACCTTGACCTTTGACCCCTCCAATCACCACCCAGGGTTACCATGGCAACAACCAACTTTTTATATTTTTTTTGCCAAGGCCTTTGGGAACAATTTGGGCCGCAGATTATGTTTCTGTGACAAATTTAAGGCCTCCTACCACTGATTATATGCACAGTAGTACCGTTTTTCATTGGCACTATTTACGACTACAACATTCTGGGGGCGAATTTGTACTGTGACACCTGGTATGCAATGTGTGTGGCATGATCTTCGTACAACAGACTGGTACAGTATAGGTCTATAGATACAACTCAAAACCCTCCTCGGGTAGTTGGTCCTTAGGCCGAACTAAATGTGTGTTGCCGGTTACCCAACTCGATCTAGTAAAGCAAGGCCGACCCTGTATGAAATATAGAAATATATTTTCAATTTTGAAAAAAGTATTTCATTTATGGTCATTTCAGGGATATTTTGAAGACAACTGTTGATGGTCCACACCGTGGTCCACGCATCGAGTTGCCATTGCAGTTTGTGAGTCAATTTCTGGGAACTTTTGAGACCTGGGTACAAAAATAACTTACCAGTAACACTATATTTTCAGACTATGTAACCTGAAACAAACCTATTTTTTGCCTTAGCCGGGCTGGGTGGATGGGTTTTGGCTGTATGTAATACTGTTTGGGGGTTTCAGAGGGGTTAGGGGAGGTTGGACAGCAACCCATTTCCACCCACCACCCGCGTGTATTGTATTTATATCACGTGACTTATGTATTGTGTCTCCGCTGATCACGTACTATGATTCCAGAGGGCCCCCTGTGACTGAAAGATCGATTCTTCTCGGAAGATCTAGGGTGAAAAATGAAATACTTTATCCTGCATTGAATCCCATTCTCAAGAGACCATCATTCGGGCTAGCCCTTTAATGGGCGTATACTGCGTAAAGGCATATGCCCTTTGTCGACTGGATGCATAAATGCCCTGGCGTTTATGCATCATGTATGCATCATGCCGATCCTTCGGGAGTGTAGCTACCCCATAGCGCAGCCCTGGTGATAAGTTACTCGCCTTGGCTGCATGAATGCAACATGGCGACAAAGCTCATAATGCATTACAGTACTAGGCGAACCTTAAAGGGCTGGATATAATGGGGCATTGTTTGGATTGGCTCACAGTATTACATAGTTGAGTATGTTGCTCTTTGAGTGAAGGTTGAGTCGGGCACCAAATCAGGGTCACGCAAGGCAAGGGTCCCTACTGATCTCTGTACTATAAGAAAAGAAATATCCCTTTAACCTTTAAAGGCCGCATATTGCTTTAATGTAATATCGTATGCACTGTGTCGGTATGAGTAGCTCGCCAGGACTGTATCAATACATCATGCTGAATCTACGAGGTTGATACACTCCTGAAGGGTCGACTGTGTGCATGAATGCAGCCCTCACGAGTTACTCGCCAGGGCTTGATTCATGTATCATGACAACCAATGGACATAATGTATCAAATTCACTATGTTTACCTTAAATGATTAAAGGCTTTCTGAACAATGAGTCGGAACAGTGATGACCCAAAGGTATACAGAATGACTGCTCTGAGCTATATAAGACAGTGTTCCATTTTTTAGATACACGTTTATGTCATTAAAACGGATAATGTGGTATTCACGACGGCCTTCCATCTGGGATGTATGTCTACAAATAACTACATTTGACTTATAGAAATCGATCCCCTCTGTCTGTGTCCATTCTTCTCGCAGAGTTCACTCTTTGCTTGGTTGCACAATTTAATATACTTTAGTATCGAGGGTCACACAGAAAAATGTATGCATATAAAACCATTTCATGTCCCTCAGCACAAACAGAGGAAGTGAACCTTGCGTGAAATCTAATGGGTCTAGATTAAGATAAATGCCTTATTTCAAGGGTGGCTATTATATGTATAGTAAAGTATTTAGGAACAGGTTTCTAGATGAACATAGGGTGGTTGAGGCGCATACTAATATTATATCCGTGGTTACTTGGCCCCTCTGCGATGTACACGTGAGATATTGAGCTTCCTATGCAAACCAGACATATGGCATATCAAGGTCGCAAGTAAGTGTAAGATGTATACAATTGAGCTACTGCTGGATTCAATTGTACACTTTAAAGGCCGCATAGTGCTTAAATGGATTAAGCTCAATGCAACCCAGGCGAGTTAACCACCATGCAGGACTGTATCCATGCACCATGACGACACTTGGCGTGGATATGGCGCATGAATGCAATACTGACGAGTTGCTCGCCGGGGCTGTATTCGTGCATCATCGTCATGACCATGGGTTTAATGCATTAAAGCACGAGGGTTAGCTAGCCTAAGGAGGAGGTACTAAGGAGATATCTCGTTGAGCCGAAACACAAACAGTCGTGATAAGGGCTACAAGCCTCGCATTCAGGTTGGTGAAAAAAACGAAAAAGTAAAGCACATTCCAAAGAAACATTTGAAATGGATCGTGCTTTGAGCACGCCCTGTTTTAGAAACTTGCCATCCGTGTTAGTCTAGCTAACAGGGTATTCCACTTTGAGTAAGTACTGTTTTCAGATTGCGGTTGTCGGAGACGCCCAAACGGAAGGCATTGCCTGATTTGGAGTCCCGGTTTGGAGTGCTCACATAACTCGAGTCCACCTCCTGGAACTGCTCAAAAAGTAGGTTATATGGCACCAGTAATGGGCGAAAGGGGAATCAAAACTGACAGGTGTCGGTTGTTGACCTGGTTTGGCAATACAAAGAACGGTATTACTATTAAGGTAGGTAGGTCAAATTCTTTTTTGGGGTTATTTTTGTTTTGAAAATACTGTATGAATCTCGAATTGCCACATTGACATCTGATCTCAGGCGCGCTAGATCAATATAGGGCTGTCAAGAAATGGTTTGGTATATCTGCTTTGAAATCTATTTTTTAAAGCCATGCACTTATTTTGGACGCATTCAAGCATCATGCTGACGCTACGGGTTGATAAACCCCCGACGTGTCGTGATGATGCATAAATGCAGCCCTGATGAGTAGACTTGCGAGGCTGCATTTATGCATCATGACAACAAGGGCATTCAATGTGTTTGGCAGAAGCAGTGGTGCGTGGCTGGTGTCAGTCAGTTCTGGCAGGTCAGTTTAGGTATGTGGATGTGCATGGCCGCTGTAGGGACCAGTGCTGATGGCGTTATCAATGGCCAGTCCTAATCCTGACGTGCTGACCGTGAGCCTAATGAACAACACACGGTACCTAAATCTACCTCTGTATGGCCTGGGGAGGCCTCATCCAGAGGCTCACTGGTCGTGTGGCAGCAACCCATACACTTACATCACAGTTTACACTCAGACTCATACAATACCCCGACCACACCCTTAACCTTTAACCCTTTAAGGGCCGTATAATGCCTTAACACACTATGCCTCTGATCGTCATGAGTAACTCACTAATGCTGCATTCAAGCATTATGCTGACCCTATGGGGCTGATATACTCCTGAAGGGTTGGTAAAGACGCCTTGGAGAGCCTTGAGTCGCCAGGGCTGCCTTCATTCCTCATGATGGCAGAGGGTATAACACATTAAAGCATTATGCGGCCCTTTCAGGGTCCAGGCCATCCCTGGAGATTCCCTTTCTGCCCTGGAGGCATGCCATGCACTGGATGTAACTGATAACAAAGTGCCTCAGGTGATAGCTGGAGGTATGCGGCATGCGCTGACACCTCCAGCCACAATCTCTGTAGAAGTGAAAGCAGTGCCCTTAGCATGCCCTGCACTTCACACCTAGGGTACAACACCTGCGTTCTACAACAATCAAATTTAGGGTGGTTTTCCACACACTATCAATGTCTTTAGATTTCCAAATAAGGGATCTTTTTTTCAAGCAAACTACTAGGATTTTCAACAAAAACAAAAAAAAAGGATTTTTTTTCTCTCTCAAACAAACTCTGTAGGTCGGTCCTTATCCTCATGCTACACTAGGGATTATGGGAAAATGGGGTTTACCATATCCATGAGAATAAAATTCCCCTTGCTTTCTATATAACAAGGTGTGAGGTAAGAGTGTGTTTTTGAGAACTGAGAACGCAGGTGACGTTTCCTTTTGATACTGAGTGCAGGGGCTGGGCATGACCCTCCATCTGCCACCCCCCCCCCCCCCCCCGCCTCTGGCCAAATGTTTCCAGTGTTAAATGTCCTGATTGGAGGTTGAGTATTTATAAGAAGAGTGACTAGATATCGCTGCTTGTTTATACCTGACCCCAGGCTAAGTGGATTGAACATTACTCCCTGGAGGGGAGGGCAGTAAGGGTTCAACCCCACTAGCCTAGTTATGCTTGGCACGTGTGTCCGATAGAAGCACAAAGCAAGCATATATTGGTCGCAGATAAACTCTAGGGCCTAAATGTATTTTTATAAACGATCAAGCAACCACCTCAATGCTTGAATTCAAACTACTTTCTGTGGATTTTCTTGCAGATCATGTAGGCCTACATGAGCGTTGATGCACCGTGAATCTTTGTTGACTGTTGATCGGCACTCCAAAGTTCGTAAGTCTAAGACCACCAGAAGCAGACGACCATTGGCACCGGAAATACGTCATTACATCCGTGACTTCCGGTGTCCATTGGGATCAGGGGGCCACTTTGCGCCGATCGGCGTCTGTCGAGTCGACTCAGCCAAATGTACAACAACATTAAACGTCCAAATCCTGACCATCTGCGCAGGCGCACCACGAGCACGTCCCGGCACCCCCTGCCCCCATTTGTCTTCCGGGATGCATTTAGTTCCGACTTGCATTTTGTGCACAACAAGACTAGCTTGCAGAGAGGAAGGCGGGGGGGGGGCATCTGTGGGACACAGTTCTAGGGATAACCCTTGCTATGGCTAGCTGTGCGGGGCTACCTTTGACCTCCGTCACCTTGACGTATGATCTTGGGGAGAGTGCGTCGTCGGGAGCTGTCATGACGTTGGTAACGTGACAAAGACCAGACGCTGCCAGACGGGTCCGTCTCGGGCCGGGGTCTCGGGTCTCCGAGAAGTGTCGTGTGCGCATGTATGGACGCCATGTAAGTCTGGCACCGTGCACCGCCCACCCCCACACTTCCTTGGCCACATTTTTTTTGGTGAAATACATATACATGTACCATTAAAGCTATATCCTTAAAAACAAAATGGAGATCGAAAAAAAATCGAAGTGCTTTCGCGAAACGGGCCAACCTCACAGATTGGCACTCTTGTATTGTTGGAACAGCTCCTCATAATGTTTGTAGGTAGGCGACTTGGAGGATAGGGTAAAAGGTTCATGTTTGACAGTCCACATAGTCGTGTCACTTTATCATGAGGAGATGGCGGTCAACACAAGACCTCTTACAATCTGTTTCTGATATCTTAATTACGTTCTAAGAGGATAGCTCTTGTAAAGCATGTTAAACCTCTGTCAGGTCATGTAGAAGAAACAGGACAAGAAACATGTCACACCGGCATGAGGTGAGATATGCTCCTACTTATGGAACAAAGCAAAATACCGAGTGTAGTTGTCAAAGCCTTCTCTTTGCAGTATTGACTGGGAGGCATATTTTGACCCCAAGCAACAGACGTAAGAAGTTCGCATGTGCATGTGAACCATCAAGATGTGCACAAATGCAACTCTGGCGAGTGTTGGATTTAAAGCATCATGTCGGTACCATGGGGTTGATACACTGCCATTGTCACTCCCGAAGGATCGGCATTATGCATTCATGCATCCCTGACGAGTAGGCCTACACCCATCAGTCCTGCTTTAATGCATAATAGCGCGAAGGACATACATCATATTAAATCGACATGCGACCCTTAAAGGGTTAAGGGCGCGTCGGTGGGTTAGACGTCCTGAATCTCAAGGCAATGCGGTTCTGTGAGGACAAGACATCAAGTGGTTGTACCCTGTAGGTACGAGCACTGACCAATAAAAAGGTGGATTCTCCTCTGAGCAGTGTGTAAACATCCCTACTTTATCCGTTAAATGTTTACTCCCTGGGGATCCCCACAGGTACTTTGTGGCGGCACTGGTGAGGTGAGGGGATACTAGCCCTTTAAGGGCCGCATAGTGCGATATACCCTTTGTCATAATGCATGCATGCAGCATTGGTGAGCGACTCACCAGAGCTGCATCCATAAATCATGTGGGCATTAGAGAAATGCTTCAAGCCCATAGCATCGGCATGATGCATGAATACAGCAGTGGAGAGTAATTCGCCAGTGCTTTATTCATGCATAATGACAACAACGAACACATTGTGCAGTAAAGCACTGTGTGGCCCTTAAAGGTTACCAGTCTACTTGCTTTAAGTGTTTGGTAAGTCGCGTAAATAGAACACTATTGCCATCATTAATGCACTCAATGTCAGATATGATAGGTGAGTATTCAGGTCCCACTAGATAAACAAGCATGGGAAGAAATACATGACAAAAAAATAGTTGATGTTTATTCAGTGTTATTATGGAGTGGCCATTGAGATGATCCATCAGATTTTAAAATCAACATTGGGCCGGAAAGATACCAGTTTGAGTGCCACCGCTGGGAAATTATGTCATGGTGTCCAAAGAACCGAAGTTGTCATGATTTTATGTCATAAGCCTACACTCTGGAGGAATACTGTAGGCATGAGTCGACAGCGGCCCTATAGGCCTACCTGAAGGGCTTTCCTCCAGGTGGTGATAGGTTCACTCCCCCGGGCTATACTGCACCTATACCACTTATACCCACAGGGCCAACATCTGTCCCGGCACAGTACGCGTGTCCAACTTATCCTTGGCATTGAGAAATTTTCCCACTTCTTTCTGTTTTCGCCATTTTATTTATGACCAGTGCCGAACCTTCTCTCGGACTTCCAAGCCCCTTTCCTACTGTTTCACAGAAAGGGGAACACTTAAGTTAATCGCCATTACACGTATCATTGTATGTATCAAGACACAACAAAAAAAGAAAGTAGCAAGCTGTCCATCCACATAGTAGAAGGGCAGGGCCCGAATTTAAATAAACAGCATGTTTTTACTTTGACATGGGAACCAGTTTCTGATGTGACACGACACCAACTCGTCCCTTCCACGTGAAGCAGACGACACTTGCTCGGCTAATTCCGGATGACATCGTAAGTGCCCGACGCTTTTGGCGCGCCACCAGAGAATGCCCGGCACCCGCGCGACCCCGTGTTGCGGGGACGTGAACTATGAAACCTGATGGAGCGCCTCATGCGGAGGAGGATATTGTGGTTGGTCTGAGCTGCTCGGGAGCTGCTCTCTGGTTGTTGAGATTTTACAGGAATTTGACTTTTCTTTTAAGCAATAGTATGATATAATTGTGATGAAAATCAGACAAATATAAATATTACCGGTACACTTTGAAACTATGTTGTTACACATATAGAATAAACCAAAAGATACCAGTACGTACGGAATTCAGAGATGCCACCCCTAGTGGACTAAATGTAGGAAAACTTCAGATTTTGGTCGGCATTTTGCAGGATATTTACATAATTTAATACAGAAGTTCTAGTGAAAATGCAGGAATCTTGCTAAATTGGGAAAAGGGTCACCTCTGCAGTATAGATGCAATAGAGGGCTGTGAGTGGCTGCATGGGTGAGGGGAGTGTGTGGGAGAATGTGGAGGGAGAGACGTAGGGGAGGGGGGAGGTTAACAGACCGTAATGACCTCCTGTGTCCAACAGAGGGTCGGACAAGTTAAGACATAGCGGTAAAGTGTTTCTGACGGGGTGAACATTTATTGGTAAGATGTCGTCTGCCGAGGCGACCTTGTAAAAGTGGCGACCTCGGTACGTTCAACAGGCACAAACCTGACGACAACAGTTCTATGGGGGGGGGGGCACTTTCTGTTTTACATGTTTTATATATTCCATGTCGATACACTATTCATGCCTGACAAGAAGTGGGGCAAAAATGCAAAACTCCCTAAAGTCGAGAACAGTGTCATTCCTGGTGCATGTTGATATCAGAAGTATCAATCAACACATGTTAATCTTCTGAAGCCCGTATAGTGCTTTGATGTGTAGTTGGTCGTCATGATGCATGAATGCAGCCCTGGCGAATCTAATCACTATATGGCTGCATTCAAGCACCATGTCGATCCTTAATGAACACATAAACCTCATAGGGTCGGCATGATGTATGAATGCAGTACTAGCGAGTTACTCGCCAGGGCTGCATTCATACATCATGATGCTGAGGGCAAAAATACATTAAAGCATTATGCGACCGTTAAAGTGTAAAAGCCAATAAACAGCTCGAGCACTCAGGTGCACCTATGTATAGAGAAATGCGATATATCAGAGGGAGATTACACGATAGAATGAGAATCATTCAGCTCAAAGTCGAACAGCCACGCTTCATTATCCTCCGCTCGCGGAGTGGCGGGAAACTAGTGTTTTATAATTACGGCGAATCGTCGTTATCTGCGGCCTAATCAATCATAACGTCACTGCGATGATTATCCATATATTAAAGAGTGGATCGTAGACTACCTGCCACATGTCTATAATACAACATACTATTGGGTGTTTTAATTCCGGTATTTTATGTTCAATTTAAATTGAAGTGCTCGATAACATGTGTTGCCTCATTAGGGTGCATATTTTTATGGCAGTCATTTACTTTTTTTTATATCTAAACGATTTAGATACAAGAGACATATTTGGTTATTGCCGGTTCGTCGTCATTACACGATATGTCCATGTGTTCCTTAACCTACACACACATAACATGTAAAAACACACTAGTGCAAGCATAATCTTGATTAAAATGTTTAGTGCAAATTGACCCGTGATTAAAACACATTTTGCAGCCATAATGAATATGGGCAATCACAGAATTATCACCAATACCCAAACTCTGTCGGGAGTTGGGGGTCGAGAAGCAGCTCAAAAAAGGTCAACATTCACGTGACCTCAATGCACACTCTAACCCTTTAAGGGCCGCAGGGTGCGTTAGTGCATTAACCCTTTGGCTCTCATGATGCATGAATGCAGCCCTGGCAAGTAACGCAAGAAGGCTGCATTTTAGCCTCATGCTAACACTACAGTTTGATACATTCCCGAAGGGTCGGCATAGTGCATGAATGCAGTCCTGGCGAGACTACTCATCAAGGCTGCATGAAGGAAATATCACATGCGACCCTTACAGGGCTAATTCCCAATGTCCCAGACGACAATTCATGACAAATTCCTGTAAAGTCACCAGACTGCCCACTCCCATTCTCCCCGCTCTGTTCACACTAAAAGCACCCCTCATGGGACATGTCGAGTAGGGTTTAGGTGGTGGGGGGGGGGGGGGGTAGGGGGTTGTGACACGCCCCCCAAATGATGCGCCCCACTGGAGGAGATCCAAGTTTGGATCTCACATTAAGACCCCCAGTGGAGCATCCTGTGCGCGGTGCCCAACCCACAGGGGGCCGGAGTAGGGGAGAAGTGGGGGCAGGGGCCCCAAGTACACTGTTGATCACTGCCAGGGTGGGCGGGCAGGGACAGGGCATCAAACATGTCAATTTGTGGAATGGCAACAAGCATGTAGCCCTGCAGCATGGCAACAAGCATGTCAATTTGCGGCATGGCAAGGAGCAGGGCAATTTGAGCTTAACCATTTAAGGTCTATACATAGTGCTTTAATACATTATTTCATTAGACACCATGATGCATGAATGGTTATTTGCCATGACTGCATTCTTGCATCAGGACCTGAGTGAATGTATCAAACCGTAGGGTTGGCATGATGCATGGATGAAGTAGGGCTCGATTTATATGTATATGACGACCAAAAGCATAGCCCATCAAAGTATAGTGCGGCTCTTAAAGGGTTAATATCACTAAGGAATCAACATACATTTCCCTTCTTATTTTTCCACTCACGACATCAAGTTATTCATTGCCTTCCAGTGCATAATCTGCATCGCTTGTCAATATGGGAATTCCCATTCAAGTAGTCATCAAGATTACTTCATAACTTGATGCATGTGTCCATAACTGCTCCATGTTCATGTGTGGCATTTCCCGCGCTTTTTGGTTACTTTTTACTGCGTAGCAGACGACTTTGAGGGGCACTTACCAAAACATGACAGAATGGATAGAATTTCAGGCAGTTTTGTGGGTAACCAGCTCCGGGATATTAGCACTGATAAGCACGGGCCATATGACCGGATCTTGGGAGGAGAAAAAACGTTAGTTGGATAAGTTCCCGATAAATATCTTATCTTGTGACTGGGGGAAATGATAACTGAGAACGGGTGCTGTATGTGTGTGTGTGTCACGTCTTCATTCCATGTGATAGAGAGGTGCAGCCTAACGTTTATCAGTTTTATGCCATGTAGAATCATATCTACCCCTCCGTAACTGTGTTATACATTCACTTGGAGAAAGCCATGACGCATGTTTTCAAATTAACCCTTTAAGAGCTTTTTACATGTGTTATACCCTTGGCAGTCATGATGCATGAATACAGCTCTGCGAGTAAATGTATAACCTGCCAGGGCTGAATTCATGCATCATGCCTATACCCTGCCATAGGTACGACATGATTTTTAAATACAGCACTGTTAATGGCTGCATTTATGCATCTGACAATAAATAGCAAAATGTGCTATGTGGCCCGTAAAGAGTTACGTCCACTTATACATCAAGATGTGTACAGTGATTCTGGCAATAATACAATCAGAGAATTAAATTGATGAGAAGGATACAGATATGCGTGCATGTATATGAAGTGAATAAGCAGTATGTAGCATCAGTTATCAGTTCTTGGGGTGGCGTACACTCGGTGAATCATGCTGGGCCCTATCTCTACCACTGTCCTGTCATAAATGTGAGTAATCCCCCTAGTTATACACCCAGTGTCCCGGTGTATGCATTGTCCCTCTCCACCCCCTACCCCCATCCCTATACCTTTAAGGGTGGCATAGTGTTCCAATGTGCTATGTCCCTTGTCGCCATGATGCATGAATGCAGCCCAGGCGAGTCTACAAGTACATGCCAGGGCTGCATTGTTGCAGCAGGCTGACCCTTCGGCAGTGTATCAGTACTGTAGGGTCGACCTGATGCATGAATGCAGCATGCCAGTACTGATGCCAACAAAGGGCATCGCGGATCAGAGCACAATGCGGCCCTTAAAGGGCTATACATGGTCATGTGCCCACTTGGGGAGCAGCTCCATTGGTCCCTCATCGATCTCCAAGCACATAGCCGCATCGCTCTTGACCCAGTAACCAGTGATGGCAGATAGCACGATACAATCGGCAGTGATTGGAGAGTAGGTAGGGCCCACAATGCACAGCGGCCTCCTACATGCTACAAGTGTATCCCCTGAGTCTACTTGTATTCCCAAGATGAGCCCCTTATTCATTTGTACGTATACAACTGGGGCTATTAACCCTTTAAGGGCAGCATAATGATATGATGTACTTTGACCTTCGTCGTCGTGATGCCTGAATGGTGAGTAGACTCACCAGGGTTGCATTCATGCATCATGCCGACTCAACGGGGTCGATACAGTACTGAAGGGTCGGATGATGCAATGAATGCATGCCTGGGCAGGACTGCATTTATGAATGGCGACTAAGGGCATGGTGCAATAAAGCAGTATGCGTCCGCTAAAGGCCTAGATGAGTCCCTTATTACCTAAAGCTGGGCCTAACTGTCATGGTGGGTAGTTGACTCAGTTGTTAGTTCTGACAGTGTGACTTATATTGGGATGTTTTTCTATGGTGCCACACCACGAGATGCTTCGTAACAATAACCCCTTCCTTATGAACGTATCTCACGCATCACTATCATTTGTGTTTCCACGTTGAAGAACTTGAAAATGTATGGCAAATAAAAATCCCAACGGATTGGAGTGACAAGAAAAAGTAGCAGTATTTCAGTGAGACAGGTGTTCGTATTTATTGAATAAATATGAGTCCAGACCCGCCCCTCTAATACTTCTTAGATGTGGGTGACTGGAAAGGGCCCTCCTTCCACAACAGTTCCACTAAATCGCCTATATTGTATTTGTACATTTGACATATCCTACACTGGTATGAAATATACAATGTGACCGCTATATATAGATCAGCATGATGAATGTAGGGACGTTCACAAATGATGTAACCAACGAGGGGGTAGGGAGTCTTTGGGGGTTTACTGAACAACCGTGACCTGGGCTAGACATGCATCTTGGGCTGGTGTTTCTTGAAAAATGTCTTCAGCTCAGTGGCGTCATTTGTGAATGTTCCCTATAATGTATTGATGAAGACATGTGACATGAGCAGCTCAGAACTACTCGCGGCCATGAAAACTAACCGTGTCCGACCTGGGGTCAGACCTTACACATGGGGTAGATTCCCTGGGGTAGATTGGGCGTGACTGACGATGCCATGAAACTGGGAGTAATCAACAACATGCTGCTGCCACTTCCACAGTCATCCCAGTCAGTCAGGTCTGAGGCAATTACAACCACCGGCTTTATAAGTAAATCAATAAAGTACGCCCTCTGGACGTCAGCATCCATGTTTGTTTAATTAGCGCCTTCAGTTCTAATCTACACATTCAGAAACAAGATTTTTACTCTGTGCTCCGTGGAAAAATAAGAGGAAGAAGTATGATAGAAATTATATGTACTTTAGGTTAGAGTCAACATAGCCAGCCCTGGAGCCAGCCGCACAAAACAAACAACCACTTGACAAGCCACACGTGAAAAGACAGTGGGCGGGCTTTTCTTTGGAAGCAGACGACTTTTTTCCTTAGCAGAGAAAGAAGTCCAGCGTCTTGTCTAGCGCGGTTTGACTCTCTTTGAAGTTTTCCTTCAAATCCCGACCGTGGCGCCGACTAGCGGGAGCAGCGTCTCTGCCGCCTGTCACTTCCGGTCCGGGGTGATGGACGATGAGACTGGCCCCGGCCTCTGAGACGGCGACATTGTGACATCTCTGGCCGCAGATCAGCCCTAAAAGCATCCCCCTCCACCCTCTGGAGGGGAGGGGGGCTACTCTGCCATTGTTTGAATGACCACTGCAGAACGACTTTCGAGAGCGGTGGCGGACAATTTTCATTAGATCCTGAAAAGAAGGGGGGGGGGGGTGAGGGGTGGGACCATGCTAAGCAGGGTGGTCAAAATCATCATCTTTTATACTGTAGTTGGTTATTTTGCTTGTTGTGAAAAGCCTATAGGCTTTCACTAGAGCCAACCCTGGAACAACGGGCGGTGGCTTGGAGTGGGGCAGAAGATGTATACAGCCTTCTAGTATCCATCAGAGGGCGGTCAAATTTCCCAACCTCTGAGAAGTTGGGCGGTAGGTCTTTAAGACTCAAAGACTGAGTAGCCCCCGGGCTACAACCCCACTGGTCGTCCATGCACTCGGGACATCTCCAGTCTCGTCGCGTATACCCCCTGCATCATGGCGAGGGGCGCCTATTATGTGCCTCTACATGGGTAAAAATCGACACGGGCGACACGGCGACACGGCCGTTTTAAGCCCTTTTAATAATCGACAGACACAGGAAAATTAGGGGTAAAAATCGACCCACAGGGATTTGTCTCTAAGTTTGTATATAGGGCCCTACACATAAAATTCGACACAGTGACATGGCCCTTTTGCTTAAATCCGACACGGCGACACGGTCAAAATTGTGGGTACCCATGTAGAGGCACTATTATCATTAGCCCAAACAATCACGGTAGAATGCTTCCCTCAACTGCCCGGATGAAACACAGACGATATTCGCAGCGTTTCAACTTGAGTCATCCATTCTGATTGAATTATGTTGCGCCTGGGTTTTATAAAGACTTCTTTTAGCTTAACTCATGAGAAAAAGGGTTTCGTTTAGTCCCTTCTGATCTTACTAAAGCCTTCACGATAGAAGCAACAATTCAATAATGAGGTCAAACATGAAACCTTTAGTTTTTTTAAGATGACCGTTTTATACTTTATTTCCCTGATGCAAAGTAGGATGTATGCGTATAGAACATTCCAGTATTTCACGAGAAGATTTGAGTATTTAACACTTCAAGATTCGCATGGCGCTCTGGTGTGCAATGTCCTTGGTCGTTATGATGCATAGATGCGGCCCCGGCGAGTAACTCACCAGAGTTGCATTCATGCGTCATATCGACTCATCAGTTGTGTCTCAATCCCATAGGGTCGGCATCATGCTTGAATACAGCCCTGGCGAGTAACTCACCAGTGCTGCATTCATGCATCATGACGACCGATGATAATGCATTATGTAGCCCTTAAAGGGCAACGTCTTGGGGCTGATGCATGTGACAGATCCGGAATGACCTGCAGGAATCATAATTGTGACAGCAGACGACAATACGCGATCAAAATACAACTTGTAGAATGCGCGGGAACGCCGCCAGGGGACGCTGCAACATGTCACCCCGCCCGGGGCGACATGCGCGTGAATCAGCAATTTATCCTGCAGGGTGGGGATGAGGTGGGGGGGGGGGGGTATGTAGTGTTGGGTTGGGAGTAACGGGGTTGCGATCTGCATTGTTTTAATTCGACTTGGTTTCGTAAACATGGGTAGGGGGAGGGTGCGGGTAATCAGGTTTTGGTGACTCTGAGGGGAGATGGTTGGTGTGGCATTGGATATTGGGTATGGGGGTCATGCAGGGCTGGTAGGCAAAGGTGGAGGGGGAGGGGTTGGATCGGGGGTAGTTGATTGTGAGGGGGTTGGAGGGTTGGAGACAACAATATCACAAGTCACCATCAGCCTGGTGACTCACTTCCCTCAGGAGGGGCTGTGCACAGATACCATGGCTACCAAGCCCTGCAAAGACAGCAACGTGCGATCCCCGTTGTCGTCATGTTGCACAAATGTATGCAGCACTGACACTCATGCATCGTGCGGACCCTCCCGGCTTGAGATACTCGCCAAGGGCAGCATGATGCACCAAAGCGTTACTCGCCGGCGCTGCATTGATGCATTAAATTTATGACGACAAATGTTGCTTAAAAGCAATATACCGTCCTTAAAGGGCAAGTCCGATCCTCCTCCAGTAGGGCGTGGGTTGGTGGCTGTAGTGGGGGCTGGTGGTGGATGAGGGGTATGGAGGGGACATCTTTAATACCAGTGTTCAGAATGGTGATTCCGTATCGCCGGTTATGGCGGACCAACTAACCCTTCAAGGCCGCATACTGCGATAATGCATCATGCCCTTTGTCGTCATGATGCATGAATGCAGCCCTGGTGAGTTTTGTCGCCAGGGTTCCATGCATGCATCATGCAAGCCCTTCACAAGAGTATCAACCTGGTATAGGGTCAGCATGATGCTTGAATGCAGCCTTGGAAAGTTACTCGCTAAGGCAGCATCCATGCATCATGAAGTCCAAGGGCACAATGCATTATTGTGCTATGCGGCCTTTAAAGGCTAACCACAGTGGTTTGTGATTGTCGCAAACCCCAAACACCATCCTCTCCCCAGGCGGCAAAACGTGCCCGCCTCCCACCCATCTCTCCGCCAAATACCAAGAGCAGGCCGCATGAATGCATCTGATTGGTCAATCGACCGGAAGTGCGGCCATCTTGACCCAAGTTCCATAGTGCACTGCGCCTGCGTGCTCGTTAGAAACGCCGGCTATTTCCGCGTCGGACTATAATTAGAGACTGGTGGCTGGTTGCTGCTGAATACTTTGTTAGCGGCTATTCTTACCCTGTTCCGCGCACCCCAGAGCCCCCATCCTTCACCATCTACCCAACTGTATTTCCCGTCCTACCCCGTCCTCCTCTCATAGACTATTGGTATCTGCCCCCCCCCCCCCCCGCGCAAACACTATATCTCGTACTAACTGTTAAAAAACATAAATGCCATGGTTATTATGTATCTGGATATATACTTATGTGAACTACCAAAATTATTTCATCGTTCCTCCATCGTATCTAAACATGCCTATGGCATTCAGAATCTACAGTAAATAGCATGGGGAGGCTGACTCATCTGATTTGGAGATGACTACATGTATATACACGGATTTACTGGCTGTATGCAAATGCCGCGAAACGCTCGGGCACAAGCATGGCGATTAGCCTGGTCATCTGGCCGACAAAACCGCTTGTCACCAGGACTTTAACCCTTTGAGGACCGTATGAAGCATTAATATGCAATGACCTTAATCGGCATGATGCATGTTTGCAGCCCTGCATCATTCGACTCTATAAGAGTGTATCAACCCAGGTGTCGAGATACCCGCCATGGCTGCATCCATGCATTATGACATCAAAGGGAACAATGCATAGGTCTAGAGCACTCTGTGGCCATCAAAGTACTTAAATTGAGATTAGGAAGTTTCCTCAGAACACTCCGCAAGGCGGCAGCACTTGGAACTATTCTGATCAGGGAACGCCGGGGGCAGAGGACTTCCCGTTGCTAACCATTTAAGGGCCGCATATGCGCTATGCCATTTGTCATAGCGACACACAAATACAGCTCCTTCGAGAGTGAATCAAGCTTTATATAGGGTCGGCATGGTGGTGACAAATGACCCGCAAATGACATCAAAGTACTGTGCGTTCCTTAAAGGGCTTACAGAAGCATCAAGCGAGTCGGCCGTCTTGATTGGACAGCCCTCTATACAGAGGTGATCGGTTGTAATACCCGACAAGGCCTTCATTATGACTCGTATTGCTTTAGAATTAGCAAAGGAGGGATGGGAGAAGAAAGGGATCAGTTGGGTGTTTTAGCAAAGATAGAGCTGCTTCACAAGCATTGGGTTGAATAAATACGATCATGAGTAATAACTCCAATGAGTATCCAGAGCTCCATGTTGTAGTAGAGCTAGTCCCCAACACTAAACCTTTTTACTGTGTTTAACTTTTAATGTTAACACCACAACTGGACCTTTTATGGACCTATATTTCTAACAGTGTAGAACTTTGAGGGGGAAGGGCCCGTGATCTCGACTCAACAACTACAGTATACATTTGGTGCATGCAACTGAAAAGCATGCTCAATATCAATTGAGTAGGTCTGGAACAAACAAGGCATGGCAACAGTTTGAGTCAATCCTGCATTAGAGGGATGGGTCATCATAGAAGGGCCTTTCCCCCCCATATTATTAAGGGAGGTGAGGTTGGGGTTGGATATGGGGTGCATGGGGGCTGGAGCATGTAGTGTGTTCATGCGCAAGAGGAGGGGTTGGTGGGGGAGGGGGAGCAGCAATGCCTACCCCTCCTCCCGTGCCCTTGGACCCCATTCGTTTCACCCACAAATTGCTGATCGGCCCTAGAGATAAGGGTTGCATGGGAAAGCCTTGTCCAAGTCCTGGGAAACCAGAAAAGAGTCGTCTGCCTTGTTCGCGCCACTTGAGGCAGGCACCCTTGGGTACACGTCCGTCCTGCTCGACACGAGCAGCCAAAGACTTCATTCACTCAGCCATGGCCGTTTGGTGTAAGAACTTTCAAAGCCTTTCTAGGAGCGAATACGAAGCAAATCCCACCTATACACCCACAAAATGAACTGACCCCGAAAATGGGCAAATGCTGCGGGCTAGGAGCGCAGCGCGCTGGGAAACAAGAAATGGCTGGCGGGAAAAACGGGCGCGGCGCGCAAAGGTTAACCCTTTAAGGACCGCAAAGTGCTTAATGCATTATGTCACTAAACCGCCATGATGCAGCCCTAGAGAATGCAACCGTGATGAGTAACTTGCCTGCCGGTTTAATATACATTCCTTACGGGTTGGCATGATGCATGAATGCACCCCTGGTGAGTAGACTTACCAGGGCTGCATTCATGCATCATGCTGACAAAGACCACAGCACGTTAAAGCACGCTGCGGCCCGTACAGGTTAGGGGGTGGGCGGACGCTGATACGATCGGCATTCTCTCAGAGCTGATTAAGTACGGGCAGGGACCGCGGCCACTGGAGGCAAATCGGGCGGAAAAGTACTCCATGTGCGGGGCTGGGTTTGCAAGCGATCCCCCCCCCCCCCTGGTATCCTGGTAGCCGAGCCTGCTCTACTGGTTGGCAGGCTGACCAAGTCGGCCAGTTCAGTACAAAAACTCCCTTTTGGAGTTTTAACCCTTCCCATGAGTTCCTTAGCCCATTACATGTGGTATGAACACCCGAGACCGGACTAGCATATGTATTCCTTTGAAACCGATAATGACCTATTCGTTTTTTTTTCCAATTTTGATTTTCTTTTTGAATAACTAATTTCACCTATTGTTTTTAGTGTAATATTACCCTATACTTAGCCAGTAAAGTTCATCACTCTGAGTATGCTTGGAAAGATAGTGGTAACCCCCTGACTCATCTTTCGGTCCATCTTGAATATAAAGCTTCTATTCTAGAGATATCACAGCAAACCTTGCAGTATAAGATATATGTCAAACACAACTATACATGTATTTCGTATTGGTCTAAACTGATGTGATCAAATCAAGTTACTGGCTTTGAAAGTACCCAGTCTTGCTGGAGACCTTCAACAGATTCGTTGCTCACACATTGGCTTCAACCATGAACGGTGCTGCCATGAAGTGGAGAATTCGGGAAGCAAAGACACTGTTGAAGGTTTGGTGGACGGTTGACCGAATAGTGTTTTAATGTATTATGCCCTTTGTCGCCATGATCAACGAATGCAGGCCTGGCGAGTGACTCGCCAGTGCTGCACCCATACATCATGACGCCCCTATGGCATTGATGATAAACTCCTGAAAATTTAGCATGATGTTTGCATGCAGCAGTGGCGAGTTACCTGCCAGGTCTGCATTCATGTATAATGACGATAACGGGCTATGCTGTCTACTGCCACTGCAGTGCAAAGGTAATTGTCACCAAACAATCCCCACCCTCAATTGTTTACTCGTTCACCAGAATCCCCGGCAAAGGGCCCAACGCCCATCCCTCCTCCCCTCCTCCAGTCAGTTTAATCGGATTTCCTTTGAGACAATGTGTGTTCATAGTCAACACTCTCTCTTATGCTCTGACAGCTACCCCTTGATTAAAAATTTGGTTTAAAAACAAAAACGATATGCAGGAATAGGAAATAAAACGATCCCATGAGAGAGAAAAAAGTAAATAAGTGACATGGACCTGATAGGCTGGGTTGCCATCAGGAATCTAGCATTTGTTGTCCTTCCACTTGAGATCACGTGGTCGGTTTGGGACGCAGGTTGTCAGAACGAGGCAGGTCACGTGACCCCATCAGGTGGCGCCATCTGCCGTGGGAAACCGATGACGTATTGCTGAGACGTAGTCTTATAACACGTGGCGGTTACCAGGATGAAGGACGGATATGGTAACCATGGAAACGGAACGTCATCCTTCCGGACATATGTTTTTTTTTTTACATAGAACATATTGGAGGGAAGCAGGTCACTGCTTGTTTCAAAACGAGTAAGTTGACTGGAGGATATCGGATATTTAACCCTTTAAGGACCACATGATGGTGCATTAATGTGGTATCTATCAATTTACCATCGTGGTGCATGAATGCAGCGCTGGCGAGTAACTCGCTATACATTTAAGCATCATGCCGACCCCCCCGAGACAGTATCAACCCTGTAGGGTCGTCATAATGAATGAATGCAGCCCTGGCGAGTGTACTCGTCAGGGCTGCATACATACACCATGATGACAAAGGGCATAGTGCATTAAAGCACTATGCGGCCCTTACAGGGTTAGGGGAGGCTTTTGGCAGGTGACTGTCGGCTATGCGTGCTCAGGTGTCCCGGATGAGTTTGAGGAGGATCAGGTGGCGCTGCGATCGGAGCTCTCTGCTTAGTTCTCTTGGTGACCGACAGGGGAACGCCCGAGGTGTAGTTACCCATAACGTAACGAGATGAAGCGCCATGGCAATATGTTATCTCTGTACCTTTGACACCATGTTTATTAGCCAGCGACAGATTACATATGGTATTTCATGAAATTTAGTTTGAGTCTGCGCTAAAACTATGGAGAGTAATGCCACCCCTATTCTAGAGGCTTGACGTTCTCAGAGGTTCAATTCCTACATCGACCTCTCTTTAAGAATGAGGTGTGCCCCGACACTGGCACCTGGACTGTCCCACGCTCAACATTTGAGTGTGTTAGCACGAATCTCACATTGAAGCCACTTAAATATTGTACTTTCACTCAGGAAATGACAGCGCCCTGTTTCTTTCATTATTCATTACATTTCATTTTGCCGTTTGGTGTCCATGTGTGGGAAGTCTGCACACAGCATGAACATCAAGTTTATGTACGTTTTAACTGAAGGATTGTGAAGTCCGGATTGAGGTAAAGAATCACTGAAAGTAACAGGAATTTGAAGGTGCATTATCAAAGATTAAGTGCTATGCCCTTTGCCAGCACTGATAGTTATTAGCCAGGGCTACATTTATGCATCATGACGACAAAAGGCATAGCATATAACAGGACTATGTAGCCCTTGAAAGGATACAGAAAATGAAAGCTACCTGGAGTTTTCTTCTGGTGAGGCTCAGGGTTGAATCTGATGGCGGTCTGACCAAATGGACTTCTCTTGAGACCTGTGATCTTTTTCAACGACTCGAAGGCTGTCCGTGGGTCATTGTAAGCTCCTGGGGCAGGGGCTTCTAATTTGATGGGACCGAACCTCTGCAATGTACAAAATACAGTATCTATTTAATATGGATCAATTTGATATGGCATAATTTTTTTGGCAAATTAAAGTATAAAACAGGGATTCAACATGACCAGTTTTTTTTTAAAAAAAGCTTAAAAGGTTCAAGCGAAGGCCCCTGAAAAGAGGTACTCTCTATGCAGGCATTAAATTAGATGTCTTTCAAACGATACTTGTATGAATATTCATAAGCTCACAATATATACATACCATAACTCACATACCTATGACTGCATAATTACAGGCTTGCCACCCTAAGTGTGTAAGTGCTAACTGTGAAATGTCAGGTGTGGAGCCCCAGTTGACAAAAGGGCATATTAAGCCTGTATGGACATCGCCCCAGGGAATATCCCACTCCACAACTGACTGTAGATCATTAACGTTTAGCTGAAGGTTCTGTGTTAATGACTACGTCTGTTACTGCATTACATCTGCAGGTGTGTACGTCTCACACTCAGGTTCTACCCCTAGCCCTCCTTCTTATCTATTAGAGAAACTTAATGTTATCTAACTACATTGTATTCTCACTTAACATCCCTTCGCTGTTCTGACAGACTATTTTCCACTTGACAAAAATGTGTACCGTTCGTCTCCCTTCTATATATCTACGCAAGAATAAAAGATGAAAGTGACTAAGCTAAAAAAACAAACTTGAAATATTCAAATTTAGACCCCTGAAGAAGGTCTTCGTCACATAAAAAAACAACTTTAAATCCGGAAAAAAAACCTTGAAGAATGAAGACGCATCTACATTGGTTTCCCAAAACCCAAATGTACTTCTAAAATCCACAACGCGCTTATCTCTATCATTAATTATCATAATCAAATAGAGGAATACATCTCATAATCAGGATTAACTTGGACACCCACGCTACTTGCAGATATAGCGTACACTCTTAGAAATATCCCGTAAAATTACGGTGATTCACTGGCATCAATTAATGCCAAGCTTTCACCGTTTTTTTTACGGTCACCGTATTCTCCTAATCCCTGTAAATTTTACGGAGCTTTCCCGTTGTCATTTAACGGTGATTCATCATTATTATATGATGATTCTCTGCTATTCATCGATGATTCTCATTTTTTCTTGATTCATTGGTATATTTCATAATATCAACTTAATTTCAGGCCTGTAAATATTAGGTCATAAGAGACATAATCGAATGCTTCACAGTAATATGCAAGTATAATCCATGAGCAAAGGGTACTCTAGGATTGTTACAAAGCAACTCTGACAGTGGTGTGATTATGTATAATTCTAATTACCACAAAATGGGTGTTTTTACGATCCATGCTTGTTCTGACTGATATAGAAAAGTAATTATCTACCTATTATCTATGATGTACTAAAGGCTTCAAGGTTGACCTTGTGATTGATGAGGTAATTGGACATTGCTATCATTTTAACACATTTAGATACGTTTTAAAGTGAGAGGTTTCACTAAAGTCCTCATATCTCCCAGGCTGCCACCTGGTGGGCAAATATTTAACGTTAGATTGACCGTAAATGAAAATAAGGTGTTTCACTGTACAGGTTTACGGATGTTCAGTGTAAAAGTGTTGAATTTGACACTGTCTCACCTTAAATCACATTACGGTGATAAACTGTAAAATTTTACACTGATTCCCCGTAATTTCAACGGGAATTTTTTACAGTGTAGGTATCATATAATTCCGACCATGACATTATAAGGGTGGAATACACAGTATATATATGTGTATTCAACTGTCAGACTGTGAGATCCCTTTGAAGTTGGATGTGTATTTCCGAATACACAAGGCAGAGTGCATGATTTTAATCCCTTAATTGGTGGTAATTAGTGGATGTGTATTAGCTGGCCCTGCCCTTAACAGTTTATATAGCCATACAATCAGAAATGGATCCGCTTTAGCTCCATGTACTCATTAGCATATCTGTATGATGCTAAGGCCAATCTCGCTCCGAGTCTATGCCTTAGTACCGTTAGGGTGTGCTGAGTTAAATCAGGATAAACATGTGCAGATGTGAATACCCCCAATTAACCCTTTAATGGTAGCATATTGTTTTAATGGACTATGCCTTTTGTCGTCATGATGCACATATGTAGCACTGCCAAGTAGACTCATTATGGATGCATTCAAGCATCATGGCAACAGAGAGCATATGTGCCAATTTTAGATGAACGCACTATGCCGTCCTTAAAGGGTTAACCAGTGTGATCAGGGGCAGGTGTAAGGTGGGGGGAGATCACACGCTGCAGGCTGCCTTCTGCACAGGTGCACACGACATGTGAGACATGTTGATGGTCCTCCTACCTATGTAGTCCCATACCTCACCTAACCACTGCACATACCTACTGGAGGAGTGCACTGTTATACCTGTACAGGGTGCCGACAGGGGGGGGGGGGGTACTGGGGGCTGCAGAAGGAGAGGAGGGGGGGGGGGAGGCAAAACAACTCGATCCTTGCTTGACAAAAAGAGTAAGAAATCTTCGGATTTTGATCAATTGGTGCAAAACAAAAAGGAGAAGAAATTCCTGCAAAAGTAGGAAAACTGGCATATTTGCGGTTGAGGGGGTCACTAAGCACTGCTCCTACCTGGACAAGCCCCCCCCCCTCCTCCTCAACGAAAAAAGAAACCTACACACACCAAAAATGCATACAGGCTGGAGAGGAAAGTGATTTCTATACGGGAAAGCCAGAGGCGGACCCAGGAATTTGAAAAGGGGGGGAGGGGGTCCACCAAACACCAAAGTACTGAAAAGTGATGTGCCGCGACTAATTATCATTAAAAAAATCCTTTTTTTTCCAAAAGGGGGGGGGGGGGTCCGGACCCCCAGGACCCCCACCCCCTAGATCCGCCCCTGGAAGGCCCCCCCCCCCCCCCACCCTGTTACTAAGCTGAGAAGCTGCCTTTTCTGCTCCCTAAGTTCACTTTCTCAGCCAAAAGTGACGCAATTTAGGACTGAAATTCTTAAGTGGTAATGCCGATTAGGAGCCAATCATGCTGTCCCTGGGTGAAGGGGTGTGTCAGGTGAAAGGGGCAGCTTTAACCATTTAAGGGCTGCATAGTGCTTTAACACGCTATGCCCTTTGGTGTCATGATGCATTCATGCAGCCCTGGAGAGTAACTCGCCATGGTTCATCATGACGACCGTATGGGGGTTGATACACACCGGTCGGGTCAGCATGATGCACCAACGTAGTGCTGGAGAGTACAACCTACAGTTCTGAAAGGGTTAGGTAGGAAGGTGATGGGAGGGTGCCCCCCCCCCCCCACCTCATCCAGCAGACTTACTGGACGATGTGGGTGACATTCATGGAGCAGGAGTTAACTACCTGTCTCCCCAAACCAATTTGTCAACGTCCGTATTACTGTCAGCTGAATCTACTTTAACTGGAGTCATTTACCTACAATTTTATTCTTAGATATAAATAAGCTGAGGTCTATACTGAGAATCTAGATCTCCTCTGACGTACACACCCGACCGACCCCTCCGCCCTCCCATCCCCGACGCACCTATGCAAAATTTGAGAATGCACGAGTAAAACGGGCCTTCTTCAAAACAATTACGTTTCAAATTCAATGGCCAAATAAAGATTCAAAGCTTCTTGTTTTTGATGAATGTCTGTAAAGGCACTTACCGAATCGTTATGTAAATGACATGAAATACCATTTGTCAGCGTCATTAGAAGATGGATGAACTCGTGGTACACATGCAGTAACATGTCACCATTAAGAGGTACAAACCAATGCTAAACCTTTAGGGGACGTATCTTGCTTTTATATGCTAAACGTATACTCTTTGACGGTATGATTCATGAATCCAGCTGCATTCAAGCATACATGCCGACTTTACGGGAACTGATACACCCCGCAGAATCGGCATGATGCTTGGATGATGCAGTGGCGAGTTATTCATGACGTGATTTAAGCAGCATGTAGGGCTTAAAGGGCTAACCAGCCCTTTGAAAAAAAAGGTTCTGGCGAACAATCTGAGTGGTGGTGTTTTTGCCATCCCTTACACAACCATGCAGGTATGATACATCATATATATGGAGCACCCCCCCCCCCCCCACACACAAAGAACACCTGCAGACAATTGTCTTGTCGACTTTGATTCTTTTCACAGATAAGCGCTGGCGAGAGCCTTCCATTTGTCCCCCACGGGTCGCAACGCTCTCAAAGTCGTCTGCTCTGGGCATCACGTGATCGCTGTCCCCGATATGCATACATTCATCAAGTAATTTGTGTGTAATTGTCCGCGAAAGGCCAAAAGTTAAGGCACAGGGGTGAACGGGGGAAGGGATTGTGGATGGGTTTGTGAGGATGGAGTGGGGGGGGGGGGGTGTAGGAGTCCTTATAAATTTGTCAAAATACAAGGTGAAGTTGGCAATACCTAAGTCTATTGTTGATACCTTTATCAAGCACCCTTTTGCGTGTATGCATACCAGATAGTTGTCTCTGTGATAGTCTGGGAATAAGAGTGTGAGGTCAGAGGATGTGGACTACTAGACACACATATGACCTGCAGATCCATCATACATGGTCTCACCTGGTGACCCCTTCACCAAACCCTCACCCGACCCTTACCTCCCCACCCCCTGTACAGACCCAGGTGTCAGGCTTAGCCATTTAAGGGCCACACGGTGCATAAATGCATTTTGGACGTTTAGCGTCATAATACAGGAATCCAGCTTTGGCGAGTTACTCGCCATGGCTTTATTCAAAAACCATTCCAAATAAACGAGGATGCTACCCTCCCGAAGGGCTGGTATGATGCATGAACACATTCATACACCATGACAAAGAACACAGGGCGTTAAAGAACTATGTGGCCCTTAAGGGGTTCAGAAGGCTGGCCCTTTACCTGCCCAGGTAAGTAAAGGTGTGCCCTACCCCACTCACCCCTCCCCCATCCCCCGGGGCTCCTTCAAAGGCGGGGAGGCGCCCACTTAGAGGTGATTTGCCCTCCAGGGGGCAGCACCGGCCAGCACCGACCACTAACCCTTTAAGGACCGCATGGTTATGTCGTCATGATTCAAGAATCAGCCCTGGCGAGTCTCCTCGCCAGGATCTAATTCATGCATCATGCTGATCCTCTGGGAGTGTTCCAACCGTGTAGGGACGTTACAATGCATGATTGCTGGATGGATGAATGCTGGAGAGATACTCGCTGCATTCATGCATCATGACGATAAAGCTCATGATGCATTAAAGCACTATGCGGCCCTTAAAGGGACAGGTAACCACACACCAAGTAGCGTGCGTCTCAGTAGGGGGCGCTGTGACGTGCCGTGTGAGCGCGCTGCTCTGTTCAAATAAATGGTTAAGGAAAAACCTACACAATGACACCTTGACAACTTAATCAGTCCCCTACTCTCTTAGCCATGCCAACCGGCCACATATTTAACCTCACTGGTATCTCTCAACATCAGAAAGGCCAGGCCAGGAGAGGACCCTCACCCTTCCTCTATGACCTGGATTTCAAGTGAACATGTACATGTATGTGTATTGCACATGTGCATTGATAACTGGGTAGTTTCTGGTTTAGGTGTTTTAGAATTTTGAGACTTACCCAGTAAATTGAATTTAAGATACTGATTTTGTAGAGGGAATACATTGTTTTGGAGTGAGCTCTCACCGTAGACAAAAAAAGTAGGAAATCTTCACACTTTGGTTAAATTTCTAGGGAATTAACATGCTTTGATATAGACATTCTAACCAAAACGTAGGGCTTCCTGCAAAATATAGAAAAGTGGCATTTTTTTCCGGCACAAATTATTGAGAGAATAGTTCCACGCTTGGAAACCAGTATCAGCTGCCAGATGGACAAACACCCAGTACAGCCCTACCCCTTACCCACTGACCACCCTGCCCCCATTTCAACTCAAACCAAACAGGCACTGTCCCGGCCAGAGGGGGCTTGATCAAGTATGACACATCTTGACCCAAAATGACACGAGGCCGGCCGTTGGGGGCCATGTCTGCTGTGTTTGGAAATGTTTCTAATGTATTTGAGGTCAACATAGTGCTTCAATGCATCATGTCCTTTGTCGTCATGATGCATGAAAACAGCTATGACGAGTAACTCAGTGCTTCATCGTGCTGACCCTGGGGGGTTGATACTCCCATGAAGGGTCGTCATGATGCATGAAAGCCATATTCACCGGAGATGCTTTCATGCATCATGACGATTAAGGGCATACTTGCGCACTATGCGGCCCTCAAAGGGTTAATGCCTCTCAGAGTGGTGTTTGGGGACTGGGCAGGCCCGGGGAGAGCTGGGGTCAGTGTCAGGGAGGCATGGCGGGGACGTGCTCGTGGTTAGTCGGCACAGTGGTTGGTTTTCTCCCTGTGGAATAATAAGCCGAGACCAGACATTGTAGACAAGGCCATTAGAACCCTGAGAGGGCGGCATATTACTTTAATATGACATGCCCTTGGCCGACATGATGCATGAATGCAGCTATGGCTATTCTACTCGCCAGGGCTGCATTCATGCATCAAGCCGACCCATCAGGAGAATTGTAGCAACCCTATATGGTCGCCATGATGCGTGAATGCAGCTCCTCTGAGTTACTCGTCATAGTTGCATTGATGACCAAGCGCATAATGCATTAATGCAATATGCGGCCCTTAACGGTTAGAGCCCTGAGAGGTGGGTTCTCCCCAGTCGCTCTGTTTACCGAGTGAATAATAGATAGCCCTAGGCTTAATGCAAGGCTGGCTAGGCCTGGCCTCTCCTCCTCACGCTGCACCCGCCGCATGGTTCTCACGGAGCCCATCCTACAGCCTCACTGACCCTAAACCCTACACACACACAAATATCAAAATATTATGCCCATTTGTCATAATGGTGCAGTCCTCTCGAGTAACTGACCAGTGCTGCATTCAAGCATCATGTCGACCCTACGGGGTTGATACACTCCCGAAGGGTCGGCATGGTGCATTACTCGTGAGTTACTAGCCAGGGCGGTATTCAAGCATCATGACTATAAAGGGCATTAATACAGTATGTAACCCTTAAAGGGTTAACCAAAGAAAAGGTACAAAGATTCAAATGGAATGTAACTTTCAGAGAATGCACATGGTGGTGAAATCATTATCGGTGGTCTGGCAGGCACATACAATGGCTGGAGGGGCAGGTATATTTCACTTTACGCCATGGACCCATTAGTGCAGTAAAAAGAAGTTTTCCTTTAAGTACTGAGTTTGACTTGAAAGCCTTGTTATCTAGTTTCCTTGTGGCGACAAGGGCAGTTTTCTTATGAAGATAGGTTGAGTCATAGTGCTTTGCCCAACCCGAGGATCAAGAAAAACTGTAACTCTTTAAGGACCGCATACTGCTTCTAGTGTCTTACTGGCCATGATACATGAATGCAGCCTTGACGAGTATACATCATTCCGACCCCTCCGGGATATATCAGTCCAGTAGGTTCGACATGATTCTTAAATACAGGACTGGTGAGTTACTCGCATTGATGCGTCATGCCTACAAAGGCCATATCGCATTAAACCACTATGCGGACCTTTAAGGGTTTAAAAAAGAGAGAAATAATGGTAACTTGCAGCCTGGGGCAGACAGTTATTAAGCACAGGTAAAAGCTTCAACAGTTTCTTCCTGTCATTAAGGAAGGCCTTATCGATGTTCACCTTGACTTTGCCGTCCTTTTTCATGTCGGCCTTGACAATATGCTTCTCCCACAAAGATATCGAGAAGACATCACTTAGTTAAGGTCTGATTCACAGGCATTTTATAATAAAGGATTGAGATCCAAAAGTATATACCCATATATGAATCTATTGGCACATCTATGTACACACCGTTACAGAGTTGAACTATTACTTAAATGCGGTTAGAGTAGAAGCTTCGGCGCTCGTCCACAAAGAAACGAGCTATTACTTAAATGTTTGATAATGAGTACAATGTCAGCAAAGACAACAGTGCAAAGGTGCATGAAAGGGACATTTTTTTGGGACTTGAGAAAACATTGTCTGTAGATGCAGGTGTTTATCAAAAAGATTGCCTTTTTCAGTACACCAGTCCATTGGATATTCTCCCTAGGGGTGCCGTTGACAAATTAGTTTTCAAGAACATCTGCTGAGGTGAGTTTAAACCCTTTAAGTCCAGAATGGTGTTTCAATATGCCTTTTTTTTGTCAGCATAATGCATTCATGCATCATACACCATTTTTGATAATAAAGGCCGGTATGATGCTTGAATACAGCTCTAGTGAGCTATTCACCAGGGATGCATTCATACATCATAACGGTGACGATCATACTGCATTAAAGCATTATGCGGCCCTTAACCTTTTAAGAGTGGTGCCTCGGGAAGGTTAGCAGATGCTGACCTTACTGGACAGCTGACCCCGGGGTCAACCACACACCCTCAATCAAGGCTGTGGTGCTGGTGATGGACACAGTGCATATTGACCAGGCACCACGTGATGCCTTATTCATGATCAGAGGCCGATCAGAACACAGCGTGAGGCTTTAACCCTCTAAGGGCCACATAGTGCTTTAATGTGCTATGCCATCGCAAATGCAGCCCTGGAAAGTAACTCGCGTCAGGGCTGCATCCAAGCATCATGTCGACCTTTTCGGGTTGTATCAATCCTATATGGTCGATAAGATGCTTGAATACGGCACTGGTGAGTTACTCGCCAGGGTTGTATTCATGCATCATGACCACAAAGGACATGACACATTAAAGCCTTATGCGGTCCTTAAAGGGTTAACGTGCGTCCTAATCCATTCTGTGACATCCTCCTGTTTGCTCTGCCTGCCCCATCCATAAAAGAGAGGGACACATCTCGGAATTTACCAAAACAGGATTGGAAACAAAGAAGCTTATCCACATTATTAAACAGCAATACCCTGTAGTTCCATGTATGCTTAACTCTCAGCACTAACAGGCAACTCGTTGTTAGACCATTGTGGAAAGACTAGATGCAAACCTTTGGTGAGAATGCCGCTTTATATACACCCCCCCCCCCATATATTTGAATAGTAACTCCTTGACGTAAAAGGAGTTGGTAGCAGCAGAGAGGCTATATACATATGTCTCTAGACTAGTAGCAGAAAAAAGAGGCTTCTAGTAGTTTCTTAAAATGTTATTTAAACATTTTGCTGAACAATGGCAGCCATGTTGTATATTGGCCGTGAAGTAAGAGTTAGGAGGCTGCTATCTGCATAATGAATGCTCCCTACCGTCACTCCTCCTTGTACCACCAGAGGGCAGTGTGCAGAACACTTCCGGTCTCAAAGTGCCCGTACGTAATTACACCTTGTCAAATAAAATAGCTAGTCCTTTAAAAGGTGGATAGTGCTGTAATGCGGTTTCCCTTTATCGGCTTGATGTATGAATGTAGCCCTGGCGAATAACTCGCCAGGACTACATTGAAGCTTCACGCCGACCCTAGGGGTTGATACACCCCCGGAGGATTGATGGAATGCATGAATGCAGCCCTGGGGAGTAGACTCGCCAGGGCTGCATTCATGCATCGAGACAACAAAGGGCACAGCGCATTAAAGCACTATGCAGCCCTTAAAGGGTTAGCCGGTGACGGCTAGCAGCTACAGAAGCACACACACTGTGCGTCGCCCGGAGACAGAAGTCAGGGAGAGGGCCTTGTGGGGTGGGGATATATCAGGTTTATCGGCAAATTATAATAATGGTGGCCCCACCTGACGGTAATCATGTCAAATTGGCCTGCTCCCTCTCATTGCTGGCTGTTGGTAACGAGCGGCCACTGCCCTATCTCCGGGACGGGACAAAATGGTGTGGGCCGTGTGTGGGTAGACACAAATAGTTGTGTGCTCAGGGAGGGCAGGGAACAAGAGATGTGAACGTTTCCATGTGGATGTTAGGGGGCGAGGAGACTCTGATATTCCAAGATATCATTTTAGAACCTTTATTTTGATGGACTTTCCGACCTCAGGTGGCCTATGGGTGGTGGGGTAGATTGCTATTTTCACCCGTTTCATGCATATTTCATTTCTATAATTACTGCAATGGCGGATTTAGAGCTGCCCCCCCCCGTGTTTAGGTAAAAATACTAAAATTCATGTGTTTTTTGTGTAAAATTTGGCCATGGTTTCTATCTCTATGATTTGGCCAAAGGTTCTTGAAGGAAAGATTTTTCAATTGGCGAGGACCCCCTTTTCAAATCCCTGGATCCGCCGAGAACTTCCAAGGGAAATGTTCATAAATGTTATCACCTATTAATTATTAGACCATTTTCAAGAACCCCCCCCCCCCCCCACCCCGCGCCCCACACACATACACCCCTTATCAGGACTTAAGCCAAAGTTGCCTCTTGTCTACACATGTATGACCCGGGTCACATTTCGTCACTAAACTCACTAAACACCTATCGACCCCCTATTAAGTGACATCATTTGTGAACGTTCCCCAAACTGACGTACACCTAGACTCATGCGTGGTCCTGGGGCAAAACTCTGCTTGGAGAGTCCCCACACACGTCGTCGCGCCACCTGGCGGGGGCTGACAAGGCGGCTGCACATGCGCTCTAAGATCCACCTTAGAGATAAAACTTTAGCCGCCATTTTGTTTTGCCAGGCAGACAAAGGTGCCATTATGGTGGGCGATCTGTGACACTTCTGATAGCATCTCCCAGACTGCTATCTTGGCACTCGGAGAGGTTCCTCGGGTGTGTTCCTCCCGAGGCAAAGTGTGGAGAAATTCTCCTCAGGGCAAACTCTGTGGTCGGCTTCAGGTCAAACACAAAGGCCACTGACCACTTCCATAGAGCATAGACATATATGTGTACGCACATACATTTTCCTAAGAAATTGTGCAGCATTTATCCTGAATGAATGTCCAATATTTTCGTTCATAACGACCAATATCATGTATTTAATCTACTTCAACACGTGCTCAGTGATGAAACTGAATTGAACACATCGAGGTTGTGAATTAATTATGAATTTTATAACTAATTTGAAACATCTGGTACTTAACAATACGTGTAACAGTTCATTCAACAGTTGACAAATTAAGAAAACTACATAATAAAGAGCTCAAGGCCACAGACTTGAGGACGAAGCTTGGGTACAATAGTGTTTTCTTTTAAATGCTGAAAAGGGGAGTTTTCTATTGGGAAAAAACATAAAGAGAGAAAAGGGGGCGTGAGTGGATGTAGCCAGGGCTGTCAGGTTGAATGGGCCTACAAGAGAACACAGCTGTGGGAAATGTTAGTCTCAACTACAAAACCCAACACTACTCTAATATTAACTCTGTCGGCCATCCATCTTCACAAGTTTTAAAAGGCATTGTGTTCTATCATCCTCTGACTTTGTCAAGTGGATCTGGACTAATCCAAATATTGAAACTGAGAAAGGATATGAGGCGAAAAATCTAGTTCAATCAACTTTTCAATCGACATCTGGAAGATTTGATGGATAGATAAACGACCTGTTAAACTATTATAAAGCGGAATATTCACCACATGTAATCTATATCGTTTCCTACTACAGCACATTGCAGATGAATGTTAGCAATATAAGCCGCTCATAGGTGGCAGTGAGATGGGAGGCTTAACTAAATATGATATACAAGTGGGGACCTGATTAATTAAACAACTACAATCATCCCTATCCCGTGTTGTCTCCTGAAATATAGCCAGGTATTATCAACTTCAGTTAAAGGGCTGCATGATGCTTTAAAGGCTAGGACCTACCAGCCTAAATCATAAAACCCTCAGCCAGGCTTGTTGAGTTTATATAACACTTCAGTTATATTTAGAATCCCCCTAACAGAATCCACCACATGCAGGCATATCCTAGCCCTGTGAGCCTGTATTCCCCAGCACCAGTGCCCCATGTATAAAGACTCAGGCAACCAACAAATAGTTTGCTTGTTGTTCCTTTCCAGCAGTCCTCTGGTCTAGACAAGTTGCACTGGTGTGACCAGCAGTTGCACTCTGCCAGTGGTATAGTATTGAGTACTAGTGATACCCACCAGTGTACTGACTGCCACCAGTGTGCCCACAGAAAACGGTATACTCCCCCTTGAATAGGCCACATCTTACTATTTTGGGTAAAAAAGGAACATCTATACACAATGATACCATTGCACAATGTGTATACCTAGAAGCCAATATGTAATTATCAAATCTAAGAGGGCGCTATAGTTTTATAATTCTTTTATAGACTATTTAATTCCAAGCAAAGCCTGATTCATGGTCCCCCTACTGAAGTCACCTGGCCAGGACAGCATGATCACCTGGTCCCACTGCTCACTGCACCCTTCACCCATACACTGTAAAACATGTGTATATAATTTAAACACTTTCACCGAAACATATTGATAGCAAAATCTTTTTTTTCTGTAAACATGTGCAGGAATATGGCCGCCAGTGGTGGGTGAGCTGCAACAGTGAAAAATGGTGGGCGAGGGCAATTTGGCTAGCCCACTGGTATTATTCTCCTACTCCTTCTGCAGGGTCTTCCCCATATAGGCTACAGGCTCTTCTTAGTCAAATACAGTACCTATACTGTTGTTTAACATCCATGGTAATTTAGATAATGTCAACAATAGTGAGTAGATAGTGCTGTCCAGAATATTCCAGTGAGCCAGCCAAACTGGCCTTGCCCACTATTGTTTCACTTTTGTAGGCCCACCCATCACCAGCAGCCATATCCCTGCACCTGCTGACAGAAGAAGTGCTTAAATGCTGAGATTCAGTGAAAGTGTTAAACTTTAATGTGTTTGGGTAAATTTATGTGTTTAAATTAGAAACACTTTTTACAGTGTATGTCTGAAGGCTGTTAGCACACTCAGTCTACCTGCAGGCCTTTGGTGGGCATGAGGCCTTGTTTACAGCCACATCTGAAGGGTCACTCGGATTGGGGTCAGAGTTATGAACTACATGCTCTACTCCTAGAGATCCTACCCTTTAATCCCCTAGATACCCTTTGCCGTCATGATGCAAGGATGCAGTCCAGATGAGTCCACTCGGCAGGACTGCATTCATGCGCCATGATGCCCCAGTGGGAGTGTAGGTACCCGTAGGGTCGACATGATGCTTGAATGCAGCACCAGCTTTACAATAGGTTTAGTGTAGCAGGTCTAGTAGGGCCAAGAACATGAGGGTGGACACGGGGCGTTCATCTATCGGTGGTGCCACCTCGAGGAGGGACCCGGAGGTACAACCCTAGTGGTGCGATGGGGAACTGTACCCCAGGAGGCTGGAACCTGTGCCAATGTAAAGGACACGTACACATCTTGTTCTCCCTCATTTACAACTTCTCTGACGAAACACAGGCAGTGATGCATGGTATTTCTAACGGTATAGTAGCAAAGCACAGGTTGGAAGGCTGAAGAGATACACTTTTGTGCATTCTTCATTCAGGAACTGTTGATGTACCCACCTCTGAACAGAAAGGTTTATAAAACATCCCATATATGGAAAGGCTGGTATCAAGATCTGTATATTCACTTTTATATCCCATAACTGTACTTTTATATTTGTATAATATGTTTGTGTGTTTTATATACTATGGACCTTTGTAATACTATTGAGTCTGAAATAAAAATTGAATTGAAATTGAAATATAAAGTCTTGTGTACAACATGCGGATACACAACTTAGAACCCCCGTGTGGGTTATAGCGTTCTCCTAATCCAGGTGCTGGTTATATGAGGGTTTTAAAGTCGCCATAATCAGACCAGACGTGCGGGTTATAGGAGTTCCTCAAAGTCTTGGTGTGGGTTATATGTATATATGTGAGATGCAGCTTGTGCGCAAGACTTTACAGTGAACAAGTGTAAAAGAAAGAACTCCTACCTTGGCCTGGGATCCGAAGGGCGGGTGTTCGACCTCGATGCCTTCTGTGTTCACTTTGGGTGGCGCGTTGTCGAAGGTTCCCTTCACTTCGTACTTCCCTGGTCCGGGCACAGCCTGTGAAAGGTAAGCAGAGGTTAGATAAGTCTCTCCCATTCTCAGGTGCAATATCCTTGTTGCTATGGAAAGTATAAAGGGTCTAGATATATAGCCAATGTACTACATGTAGAAGAAATATGCCTTTTTGCTCTTCTCTCTTCAAATAGTAGTACCGTAAAACCTCATTATACGAGAGTTTTTGCTATCATAATATAGTATAAAAGTTACCATAATCAGATGGCCAGTGCGGCTTATAGGATCAGCCCAAAGTTGGGTAGCGGCTTATATACTTGAATTAGGCTTTATACGTGAGGTTTTACAGTATTGCTTTTTGTTGCTAACAAAATAGATCTTCCCTGATTTGGACTTAAGCACCTTTTATAGTATGTAGAGCATCCCCGCTCACCCGCTGTTGAGCAAAAGTGAACATCCCCTTAAAACCAAATGATGAGAATATCACCATTTAATTCTTCCTCCAACTCCCATCTACCCTGCAGCACTATCCTTTCTATAAATAATTAAAGTAAGCCATAATTGAAGATGACTTTCGCCAAGTTATCTGTCCACCATTTTACATCATCATAGTTATGGTTTCTAACCTTTTTCTCCTCCTGGTGTACCACCAGTTCGTGGTAGCGGGGTATCCTGGCCTCAAAGCGGGCCTTGTCAGCCTCCCGCATGTTGGCGTGTTCCACTTTGCCATGTGCCTCACGGTAGGGTTCGTACTCGCCCGGCCCGGGGCCGTCCTTCCCCGTGAAGTCCATGCGCTTTGATGTGAGACGACCAAAGTGCACACCCTTGTACAACACACTCGAGTTTGTTGCATTCTGTGTCAATTAAAGAGAAAGTAAACTTATGATGAAAAAGTAAGAAATTGTGATAAAATTCATGATGCATCACAAAGTAGCCAACATCAGAACCAAGGGTTTCTCAAGGTGCGAGCTATACGTGAGATGCAGGTTATACGTATTTTATATGTCTGAGAGTGAGAATGGTGGCTATGGGTATGGTAGTAAGGGGGTGAATTCAAAACATACTCACCGAGGTGTCTTCCGAGCGGTAGTATGCAGGTCCCATTGACTTGTCCTGGTTAGGTGGGTCCTGTTTCTTTAGTGTTCCATCTTCATTCTCCTCGTACCCGTAGGCCTTACCGGGGCTCGGAATAGATGGCGCCTCGGCTTTACGATGGAACTTGATTCTGTTGGACATTACATTCTGTTTCCGAGAATAAATAGAAAAGATAACATATAAAATATACTAAATATGATAAATGAAAAGGACAAATGCTATTGTTGCGCATGGCACAACAATTTATTGTGAAAATGCAATCCCTAATCCATATATAAAGGGCCTGAAAAGAGCTGATAAGCTGTGTGCAATTTGTACCTGGAGGTGATGGTTACCCATGAACAAGATACCAGTCAGTGTAAAAAACACAACAGCTATCTATTTCATCCGAAGTTTATTGAACTTCGATAAGGAGTTTCTTTGTTTTAATACTCTTAACCCTTTCCCTGCCGCTTTACTTTTAAAAAATTGTTCCCAACCACCGGGGACATTGCAGATGAATATGTCCTATTAAAACCGGCACTACACTACAGATAGTGCCCTGGTACTGCATATATGCAGTATCGGTTTTTGGGTACTAAAATACAGTACTGCAATATGCAGTATCGGTTTTACAGTGGTACTGCATATATGCAGTATCGGCAGGGAAAGGGTTAAATAAATGCTATTAAATCGCTATAAAAGTATGTTTATTGGCAGTTTGAACAACAGAGCATACAGTAGTTACCTGTACTTTGGCGTGATCTGCTTCCATGTTGGCAGGTGCGGAGGCGTTCCGGTTCATCTCCTTGATCCAGTCGGAGCGCTTGGACAGGTTGTAGGCACCCGGGCCTGGTGTCTCCTTTGGTGTAGCCGCCTCGTGCTTGAACCTCATACTCTTGTTGCCGAGTGTTCGACCACCCTAGAGAAACAAATCAATGAGTATTATTTCATTATATATTTATAGAGAAGAAAATCAAAGGATATATCATATTTGAAGGGAATATTTTGAAACACCAAAAACCAACAACTGAAAACACATCCAGAACTTCAAGATGGTTTGAAATTCCTGAAGAATCTTTCTTGCTATTCTCTGAATACCATATAGTTGGTCATGAAACCAATTAAACTCAATAAATACGCTTTTAAAGAAAAAACTTTTAAAAAAATGTGTGGAAACAAATTGGCAAAAAAATAGCATGAAATGCCACCCATGATACAGTGTATAACTTACAGGTATGGTATCCTGCGGGTAGACAGGGTCGTACTGACCCGGACCTGGGGCAGCGATCACATTGTCACCGGGGTTCAGGAACGAGTCCCGACTGGTCATGGACAGGAATGGAGCATAACCATCTGTTATGGAAAAAGAAAGTCACTAGTATCCTGAAGTCTCAAATACTAACCGCACCTTGCCTACAATATTAATTAAACCCACACTTCGGGAGAGCTCTATAGCCCTCACCTGGAGTCTGAAAACTGCTAGTTCAGTACTGTACTTTACTACCAAAATGGGGAAAACCCTTATGATATTATTTACCCCCCCCCCCTAATTTAACAATATCATAACCTGCACAGCACTTTGCTTATAACCCGTAGAACGTGTGATATGTATTGCTTTTTATAATGCTATTAAACAAATTATCATGAATGCTGTACCTATCCGGAAGTTATTTTCCCATCATTAGTATAGATAGATGTGCCCCATTAGAAGAAATTCAGCGTCATTCCCTATCCTATATTGAGACATGTATTTACTATAAGGTATCAGAAATCTAGACTTTAATGTCTTTCCATATAGTTCTTTCTCAGATTTGTTCGAGTTTTGTCATATGTATTGGGCTTTCAGTACTCACCATTTCTTAACTTTGTAGGGTCTGCTACCTGGCTGTCATAGGTACCAGGTCCGACATGGGTCGCTGTACTACCGAGCGTCTGACTGACGACACGCGGGGCACGGTCGTACATTTTGACGGTTGGCAGTCACTCCTCCCCTCTAATAAAAGCAAAATGACAAAACTGTTATGAATAAATGATCATATACAAAATGTACTAATTAGTTCAACCGATTTCTCATCAATACTAGACTCATGATTGTTTAAATCTTAGGGTACTCTAGAGTTGAAAGCTGCTGATATGCACAGCTTTAAACATAAATTATGAAGGCATATGACGTGTGTATATTTCTGCTAGTGCATTACACATAAGATACAAAACACGACCTAAAATATTTCATACTAGACTTTGGTGAAATTTTCTATAATGCAAATCGAAGATTTCCCATGGCACATTGGCAGGCCATGAGTCAGCTATAATATTATTCGTCTAATTAGACTATTTGCCTAATGTTTGAGCCAACGGAAATATAGCCCAAAGTGTACCCAGTTTCACTGAGTTTTCAAACTTGTCTGTGTGTCCTGTATCATTCAGAGATGAAATTCACACAAGAGCAGCAAAAGGGCACCAAATGTCTGGTATCATCCGAAGGACCTTCACCCACCTAGACCATTTGTCATTTAAACGCCTGTTTATCATCAGCGGGTCACCTAGGCTTGAGAAAGTGAAGAATAGCTTCCCCTGGCGAGTGGTACACTCATGGAACAGCCTACCAAACGAAGTTGTACTTGCGGAAAATGTGAACAGACTTGATAAGACATGGACAGAGCATCCACTCAAATTTGACTGGGAGTGGGAACCCCTACCCGGTCAAGCTTAACAAACTAAAAGGAGCTGGAAAAGGTGGCGCATTAGCGCCAGCTTCCAGGTAACAAAATTTATGTGCATTCTTGTGGCGGGAGATATGGACCCTCAAACTGCACTCTACCGCTTTAGATATCCCATAACTGTACTTTTATACTTGTATAATATGTTTGTGTGTTTTATATACTATGGACCTTTGATATTGAGTCTGAAATAAAAATTGAACTGAATTGAAATTGAAATATAGATCCTGACCTTAGACCTGACACACATTTTCCCAACCCCCCCCCCTCAGATAGCCGCCTTCGCCTGGCAGCTGAAGGTCCATGTCAACATCCACATTAAGCTACGATTAATTGCTGTGTTAAGGTAATTTATCTAGCATTATATGGGTTTAAATTTAATGATAGATCTCTCTCTATGTGTATTTATTTAGGCCTAATGAGTATTTCAACGCCATAAAATGTTATGGTGATTCACTGATTGAATTGAATGGAGTGACATGAGATGATGAGGTCTTAAACAACATTGAATTTGAGTGACTATACATGGGGGGCTAGATTCTTGACCGTGTCGCCGTGTCGATTGTTAGCAAAGGTGCCGTGTCGCCGTGTCGACTTTTATCTAGTACTAATTTCTCTAAATGTGTGTGTCCGTCGATTTTTAAAGGTGCCGTGTCGCCCGTGTCGATTTTTAAAAGGACTGTGTCGCCGTGTCGATCGTGTCGGATTTTAACCCATGTATAGTCACATTTGAGGTGGTGGGTGGTTTTGTTAGGACTCACTGTTTTCCCATGAATCAATCACACCTTGCCCCCCACCCCATGAAAAACAACAAACCGGTGGTTGTAAGTGTGACCGCTTTTACAATGCCACAGCGAGAAGTCAAACTCAAAATCAAATTGAATCAGAGTCACACACACTCACGCACTGACCAATTTCACAAACTGAAATCTATGCATGTCAGCTGAGAATAAAACTCACACAGTTCTAAATCGCCTACTGCTTATTCCTTGGAATGTCCCTTGAGTCTACGCGTACGACATTAGTAAAATATCCGCGTAATTTACAAATGAAAACACGGGAGGGAACTTCTCTCAGCAGTTGTTTTGGTGTTGCCAGGCAGATCAGACATGGCGGAGCGTGACAGCCGAAGATTGGCATATAACGCAAATTTCTAAATTTGTCTAACTTAATTTATATGAACATTAATATCATACAGCATATTTCAAACGTTTATTTCTTTATCATTATCATCAGTATAATATTTTTTCTAAGATGCATTGACTTTGCGGGTATGTCGCAAAATTAGTTACGACCGAATTCTGTCATAACAAAACCGGTGCTTCGTAGGCAAACGTGCGCTTAGATCAAAGGTATGTGAAACCGGTTTCTGGGTCAATCTGGTCGTTAACTCACATACATTCTTGTTTATTAGTAAGAAGAGCATATGCCAACCCAACATTTTATTAGATAGATGTGCAATCATACGCGCAACGCCCACACAATGTCTGTTTTCAGCGAGTCTTTTCCCCTGGCTCTGCGTCTGCCCGCCTGTGCTACTTCGCTCTGTTTTGCAGTGTACTGTACTGTACATCTTTCTGTGTGAGTGTGTCGGTGCAATGCAGTGTAGACCAGTGTAGGCATTTAGCGTTGGGTCAGTGACTGGTCAATCCTTTATCATTATCTTATCACTTATGCAAGTCGTGAACTGTCAAATCACCCAATGGACCCTGATTTGACAGGGAGTGCTAGTAGTAGCCTGTTTACCTTACGGTACCATTCTGAGTCTCCCTGCACTTCACAAGCCAGGTGACAAGGTCAAGGGACTGTCTGTCTTTAAATTTTTAATATCTATAAATTAGTGGACCATATCTATTTAATACTATACTGAATCTGGAACTGCTGGCTAGGCCCCCAACTGTGTGGTCACTATCATAGACTATGGTCCACATTGGTAATATCAATTAAAGTTTAGACAACACCCAACTTTAGTATCATTATATTACATTAACAGGCAATATCAATAAACTTTGCATCCTCCTGGTTACCACATTTAGTGATTTACCACCAATTTTACAACTCACAGACACAGTGACAGTGGACACCCTTGCCGGGCCTTGAAGATAGCACCAGCTCCACCCCACTTTTTATTGCCCTGCTAATTTCTCTAAGACATTGGGTATCCAGAGCTGCTTGGAACCCCCACCGAAAGTGGAGTGATGGCTCGATCACAAAGAAAACGGTATACATTGTGTGATAGATTGATAGAATAATACTGTAGCAAGGCCGATCACACCAATACAGATGTGATCAAATCTTTATTAACGTGAACGGCCAACTGTGAGAGATATTTAATCTAGGGCATTTGAGGAATGGTGATTTATTTAGCTTTATTTGGACTTATCGGTTATCCTTGCAGGACTGTCAGGGAAAGTATCAGAGCAGAAAAAAAAAAAGTTCCATGTCAGGGAATTTCAAATGCTATCAGGGAAAAACTTTGAACTACCAACAAAATTTCACCCCCCCCCCCCCCTCGACTGTTACTACAGTTAATATTTCCTGCCAAATTATTCACTTGTATCGGGTGTTTTATCAGACTGGACAAAACTTTCACAAATATCATGAGATCAGAAAAAAACTAAATCATCTAGGCCTAGGGCGGGAGGAATAGATCCTGTAACCCACCCGTTAGGCCACACTTTAAAAAAAGGTCTGTTTCTGGTGGAGCGGGTGGCCAAAAATAAACTCACCCGGTCTTTTTTTTTTTCTCTTTGTGCTGTGTTACAAGTAGTGTCTTTCCTGCTCGGTGCCTGGACATTGTATATTTGATCAGATCGTTCTGTGGAAAGTATGAATGCATCCTAAATGAGGGGACCCCTCACCCCCCCCCCCCTCCCTAAAGAAAAAGCACACACATGCATTATGCTAAAATGGTCACACCCCTGAAACTCTGATATGTGCAGGCACCATGCAGGAACAAACAATTGAGCGGGTGCAGGGCCATGAACCAGCTGGCTCATATATCTGTCACCATAGATAAGGGCCTAGTCAGCTTTAGTATAGAGGTCACCTAACACTTCTTAAGTTTCACAGTCTCACTTGGTTCAGACTAAAGTGAAGCAGAACCATATTTTTAGATAAATCACTTAATAAAACACTTACATACTCAAACAGAAAAGCATTATTGCACAGGCCATGTCATATTGAATTCAATGCTGCATCATCAGGTTCTATATTAGACATTTCTCAGGGGAAAAACAACTTTCAGGATCCACTCCAAAAAAAAAAATTAAATGCCGGGCGGGTGGCCCAGGGGAAAAAAGTCCAGCGGAAACAGAATAAGTGTGGCCTTAGGTTAAAACTGCTGTTAGTGATAGGTGCAAGGGGTAAAACTAGTACCCATGTGACAGCTGTTATCAGTGCTGATCAATCTCGCTGGTACCAGCTTAAGTAATGGCCGCAATATGCTTGACCCCTAAGTACTTGTATCTGATGTGACTACAGAGGGCATTACAGGGCTGAGGTAAATTAATAGCTGAATACTCTGCTGGAGGGATTTATTTTTCAACATCTGTTTTCTTGAATTTAGCACAGTTAAAAGTCACAAAATATGTTGGGATGCTACGTGTACCAGTACACTCCAACTAGGAGACTATCTACAACCATGCAGAAAGTGATATATCTATATACGGGTATCTATGCATTATGTCGGCCCTTGGGAGTGGATCAAACATGTAGAGTCAATAAGATGCATGAATGCGTTGCTGGTGAGTTACTCGCCTGAGCTACATTCACGCATCATGTCGATATAAGGCATAGTACAATAAAGCATTAACCGTATGCGGTCCTTAAAAAGTCAGCTTCCTCCCGCACCAAACCCAGAATCCATCTACACCCAGAATGGATCACCTGTACCTGATTCATCAACTCACCTGTCCAGGTAGACAATAGGGTAGGGGCTTTAGCTTGGCCTACTCACCTGACCAATGGAGTAGGGCGGGGCCCTCCTGTCTCCTCCTTCTCCAGGGTCTCTCCAGGTGCTTTAGCCTCAGTGCTTAGCCCTTTAAGGGCCACATATTGCTTTAATGCACTATGCCTTATGCTGTTGCGATGCATGAATACAGCCTGCTGAGTAACTCACCAGGGCTGCATTCAAGCATCATGTCTACCCTACCGGGTTGAGTCACTCCTGAAAGGTCGGCGAGTTTACTCACCAGAGCAGCAGCATTCATGCATCATGACGACAAAGGGCATAGCGCATTGAATCACTATGCGGCCCTTAGAGGGTTACTGCTCCAGCAAGAGATGAGGGATCGCCGCCTGTGTAGGGGTTTGATGGATGGTTAGTAGGGAGCATCTAGGTCACTGGAGAAAGGAATGTAAAGTTAGTTTGTATACACTAGAATGGTAATAATGATATAGTTCTTTCTAATAAGAAATAAAGATGTAGAAACGAGAGAATTAACAGTCAAGACTTTGTTGTGGCTTTCCCATGTAAATCATTTGCTTGTTTTAATTAGCTAATTGTAATATGGTTATGTATTTTTAAATACGAAAGGGTCAATTACCCACACAGAAATAACGCAAAAACTCAATTGGGAAGATCTTAATGTATTGCCTTCTGTATGTTATGATCTATTAGATAAGAAGAAAAATAGGCACTAGAGTATTAGACCCTTTACTTGGGGGTATAGGTTTGAGTGTTATTGAGAAAAGACCCCATCCCGAGGAAAACCAGTTGTTGTTTTTTAAATGAATAAATATGAAAGTTTCATAATATCATTAAATTATGTAATTATCAAACCATATTGAACATGACTTACCTTACCGACTCTGTGTGATATCAGAATTCCGATGAGCTTTGTTATGCTGAAAACCTATTGCCGGTCAGTAGAGCATTCGGCATCTTGTCTAGTCTTTCTGTGTCATCGTATAGCTATATCTATTTTGTTTTATCATTTGAGAGTCTTTGTCTACAAGTTTTAGTCTGTTAACTGATTATTTCACGTAGGCCGAGTGGAATGCGTCTGACATTCAACAGGTGTCCAGTCAACAGACTAAAAAGCGTCCTCCTTTGTATTTATTTCTTACATTTATTAAGAAAAAATAGCTTAGCAAATAACTATTAAATACATCTGTTATTTAATGGGCAAAATGCAGGATTCCTGTTTAAATCAATGGCGCTGCCGTATTTGATAAGAAATACTAGCCCAAGGCATATGACGATGACACATTGTAGCATGGCCTGACCTGGTAGAGCTCGTGGAGGTCATTCACAACAAGGCGGAATATTTATCGCATAACATCACTACCGGTACGAGGCATGCGATCTCGACCTATGTTTGTGTGTCTGCCTGTCTCTCTGAACTCTTTAATGGTCAATATCGTTTTCTTACACCATGGAGTAACTGGGTTTTGTAACTTACTCATAACATTATGAAGGTGACCACTTCTTACGTGGAAAGATGATGTAAACTTCCATGTAACAACAATTATATTTAAATCATACTGCATGCATGTCAATTCATAGGCATGTAGGGTATTTCAAAATAGTTGTGTACCAAGGAAACGCCATTAGAAATGTAATATAATTTACTTTTATTTAATAATCAAAGGGTATCTTACCTGTTTTCGTAATAGCCATACCTCTATATCACCTTTAATAAACCCATCTGTCCAACTAGTGGATTGTCCTCTGGTGCGGCATACAGAAATGTCTCTTGGGTCGACCTCCCCACACATTGAACTCCACAGCAGTAAGATCCATGAGATGACATGCTCCCGCCATTCCAAGTTACCTTACCATGCTAACTTGACATGGTTAGTGTCCACTGTGCGCATGCGCCATGCACGTGCTGCCACCACACGGCAGCGTCCCACATCAAGTCACATCCTGGCACCGGAAGTGACCAGGCAAAGCATATCCGCCTTCCCAGGAAGCGCTGCGTCATGAGTCTCTGCAAGATAACAGAATGGTATTGATAAAAACCAAGGGAATTTCATAGATCTAGGATTTGTTGTTTGACTTAAGGAATATTGTATTCTATGGGCATAGCAAAACCATAATAATTTATTACTAGAAATGTAATAATAGGAATCCTTAATGGAGCCCCAGGCATAGATATATATGCAGGACTCTTTCACTAAATAGAGCTCGCCATCGACCCCATGTGCTCAATGTTGGATAAGTTATTGATTGCAATCTTGTGAACGCTGAATCTTTCTATATGCGCTGGGTAGACTCTCATGCAGATCCTTCTACTCAATCCTCAGCTCATACTTCCATGTCCGACTATACTGGCTAAAACTGTTTAGAACATTTGCCTATCAAACATCCCACAGTTTCCGATTTCCCCAGTGGGTGCGAGAATATCCAATTTAAAAAGGTGCACAGTCTTGGTGCTAGTGTTACAAAATTGCCTCCTTTTAAGTACAAAAAGACACATGGTACCCATAATGATGATACTGGTATTATATCCTGCTTTTGGAGGAATTCCTGCTTTCCTATAATTTTCAGCTATTAACTTCCTTTACAATCTGGCATCTCTGCATGAGTGTAATAATATATACACATATATCTTTAAAATAATGTAGAGAACGTAGGATATTACGATGGTCACCGAGGATCAATTTATCCCACGTACCCTGATAGTATCACGGAGTCTCGGCATATGAGATGAGGAAATTATGATGAAAGTGAAGATTACTCTTCCCAGCGTTTGTTTTACAAGGACGTGAGCGGCGCTGTGGTTTGAAGCACGATTGTGCTAAGGGGCCCAATTGGCTGGTGTACCCATGATTAATGGTCGTGTACAGGAGGGGCTGGTTACAGGCTGCAAGATGTATGGGGGTATCTTGACAAAACGGTGTTCATGGTTTCAGCAATTGGCCTCATGAGTCACAGAACCCCTGGTTGTTAGTTAACCCTTTAAGGGTCGTATAGCGCTTTAATGCATCATGCATGTGGTGGTCATGATGCATGGATGCAACCCTGATGTGTAATTCGCCATCCCTCCGGGGATACATGAAGCGCATAGGGTCGGCATGGTGCATGAATGCAGCACTGGTGAGTTACTCACCAGGGCTGCATTAATGCATCATGACGACCAAGTGCAAAACACATTAATGCAGTAATGCAGCCCTTGGTGGGTTAGCTCTGTCCCTATCCACCCTCCCCGTGGGAGAATCATCTGTGCATGATGCAGATACTGTTTAACAGGAAATAAGAAACCAAACTTAAGTCTTGAACACTCTGAGTCATCACCTTCATTAAAGGCTTTCTCCCCTGTCTGCCTAACAAAGCTAGTAGTAATGTAGTGGGGCAGGTGGCCGCCTCCGACGCCAGCCAATAACAGAGGGGGGGGGGGGGGAGGGAGGGGTGTGTGTGAAGGTATCTGGACCCTCAAACCCCTATGATAAATAAACAGCATTCCCAAACCTTACCTCCCCTAAAGTCTGATTAGGGTAATTGTTTAATAAAGTGTGGGGACTAAAATAGAAAAGGGTCTGCGGACGTAAACCTTTCTATATAAATCATATGCATGTATACATGTCAGCATACAAAAGCCAATGTTGGCTTGGATGGGGATCCCAGTGCCCCTCAATGGAAATATGTTTCACATACACATGTATACCGATATATATGCCTCTGGTGGTTATAATCTACCCACCACAAACTTCGATGTATTAATGATCTCTTAAGTGTCTCGTGTGGTATGAATATAGATAGATTGCAGTAAATAGAGATTCCAGTAGTGAATGGGAGGTAGGATTTACCGTAGGTAGAGACGGAGAGTGTAAGTAGCACATGGAAATGTTACTATGTCACAGGCAGTACTGGTAGTACAGAAGCACCATTACATTGCGACCCATGATGTCCAAATCCATACTTCCGGGGTAGGCACTAATGGGCCACCCATATTTCTATAGGTATAGGTGTGGACCCGCGATCAAAATTGTGCTTTACCTTTTTCCCATGAGAAAGTCATAAATATTCCTGTATTATCTATGGTTAGATGATATCAAGGTGCCTCATTTCCTCAAAATTCTCTCCTTCCAAAATGATCAAGTGTATTCCCCTCACATTTCAAATCTCCGGTAGGGTCGGTAGGTTTGAGAAATGTCAATGTCCCTTGTAGATTTTAAGAAAAGGGTCTTGTCACTTGTCACTGGCACTGTAAAATTGTCACTAGGTCTTATGTCACTTTGTCGATTTTAAGGAATGCCTATGTCATTTGTCGATTCTAAGAAATATGACTTGTCCCTTGTCACTAGGCTCATGTCGATTTGTCGATTTTACCTGTCTGGGGCCATTCCGTTGGGCCACCCCCGGGCCACCCGAGCCCATGGAAATGCAACTTTGATTTTTTTTTTTAACTGCGGGCCCACGCTGAAAATTACCGGCCATATAGTCCCGCATATAGTGTCTACTCCAGATACCGTCAATGAAAATAGGCATGTTCTACAATACCATGCGACCATTAAAGGGTTAAACAAAATAACCAGACTTCACCGATAACTGTTTACACTTCTCGTTCCAGATCAAGATAAATAATAGACAGAGATGCAGTTAAGGAGCGGGACGCAGGCTGACGGCGTCTCCGGGCGACCGGAGCGCCACCTAGTGACAGGTGGTGGAGGTTACGTCGGCGTCAAACTGGGTCAGGCGCTTGTGGATCTAGGTCATGACGTAGTACTGTTTGACGTATGTGATACACCTGAGGACCTGCCGGAAGGATGCACATTTGTGAAGGTAAGTTTTATCTCTTTACCCTTTAAGGGCCACTTGTTTCATCAGCCTAGTACCACTAGATGGAGCCCTGGTATGCCCCCGCCTCCAACACGGGCATCTGCCCCACCCTGCCCCAGAGCTCCATAGGTTAAGCATGGAGCCAGAGACATCACTTACAGATATGCCTTTTTTGAATTGAAAGAATGCTCCAATAGCTTAGAAATCGTAGATATATACAGGGAAATAGTTCAGCTACATGCACTGTTAATATTGGGAAAAAATATTATATGAATCATAATGTAGACCATTGCAATGCAAACTTAACGATCCCTAAAACTGCTACAGTGAGGGCCCCAGACGGGTAAAATCGACAAATCGACATGAGCCTAGTGACAAGGGACAAGACCTATTTCTTAGAATCGACAAATGACATAGGCATTCCTTAAAATCGACTAGTGATATGAGACCTGGTGACATTTTTGACAAGTGACAAGACCCTTTTCTTAAAGGGACATTGGCATTTCTTAAAATCGACAAGCGACACAGTATCTTATATGTCGCAAAAGTTCCTATTCACATGATAATTGGAACTTGGCCATAATGTGTCTCGCGGGTTGGTTAATACCCTATCATTCATACATAGCCATTTAAGGTGGGTCGATCCCATTGAATCAAAGTCATCAGAATTCCACAATTCTTTTTCTGTGGGTACACTAAATCATTTGAAAACGGAAAATGAAAAGAAAAATAGGGGGTGCCGACCTACTTTTTGAAATATGGAATTTTGAAAAATAAAGGTATTTTGATTATATATTAAAAAAACTAAAATAATGTAAAAATTTCTATGATTTTATTAATCGTAGAAATCTGAAACATTACACAATTAACACAAGGATATGTACCTTTATTCTAAAAATAGTTCTGGGGCTCTATCACACAGCATTCTTAGGGAAAATTTTGTCATTCCGAGAAGAGTAGGAATAAATTTTCATAATTCTTTTTACATAATTAAAGAAAAATAGTAGTAAAAGTCATCAGATTTTTCTTAAACTCCCCCAAAAGATTGCTTAGATCATTTGCTGACGAATAAGAGTAATTTTGATATGGGGTGCCATGCATAATTGAAGGGTTTTGGCCCTTTGAAATAAAAAAGTAATGAAAACACAGATTAAATCAAATCTTCTAAGCCTTACAATCTGCATATAAAATGATCTCATTATATAGGGTTGATTATATTTAAGCAATTTATTCACTTTTATGCTTTTCAAATGCCATTTATTACTTCATAAAAGAAAGCTCCTGAAAAATCATAGAAAATTCCCAAATACCTGTAATTTTTATATCAAAAATAAAAGTGCTCTAAAATGTTCAATTTTGCTCAAAATCGTCCAAAAACAATTTCCAGTATAGGAAACTGTTCCTAGCATAGGCCTACCAAAAATGGCATTATTCTGACATATTTAAGCCATAGGCGCAGAAAGATGCGCAGGAGTCCATTCTGAAATGGCCTCGACCCACCTTAAGGGCCGCATAGTGCCATTATGTCATATATTCCCTTTGTCATCATGTAATGCATGAGTTCAGCCCGAGTAACCCGCCAGTGCTGCATTCGAGCATCCCGCCAACCGTGCAGTTCATCGCCACTGCTGTATCATGATGTTCAGAGGGCAAAATGCATTAATGCACCATTAAAGGGTTAAGGCGATAGCTGACCTGAATCACACATGTTCTGTTCTTGTCAAGTGGTAAGGAAACATGATTAGTTCTCGGTACTCGCCCCAGGCACTCACACATTCACAGACAGAACATTAGGTAGGCGTGGTACTGTAATGATTATGACCGTGTCTCACCTTAATGCTAGCCTGTGGAGTAGGGCCATTTTGTCTAGACGAATAGTGTCATAGTGTCACCTAGTTCTATGCTTGTTAGTGTTAGATTAGATGGGTACATGAGGAACCAACCTAATTATATATCATCATATTCTGAGATTTATTACGTTGGATGTTTGATTTAAATGCAAATGCTACTTATTTATTTCAATATACAGCCAACATAATCTTGATGACATTGGATGGGCCTACATATGTAAAGGAAAATCAAATATCTAATCTGAATATTACCTAGTATCATCTTTGGAATCAGACTTTCTTTTTCAAACAGGGGAGAAAAAACACATTGCACTTATACTTGTAGTTGACAACATTTGGCTTTTGGTGCAAAAACACGAGCAGTGCCCCCTACTTTAATTAATGAAACGAGTGGAGCTTCTGTCATTGTGAACACTCATCTATCAACAATTTTTACAATTGGTTGCCATGGCAACAACAGAGCTGCCGGTTATCAGTAACATATCAGATGCCCGTTATTATTCCGCCGCTGGTTGCCGTTGTAACTGGACCAATTAATGTTTTGAGTTAGCCCTTTAAGGACCGCATGGTGTTTAAATGGATTATGGCCTTGGTCGTCGTGATGCATGGATGAAGCCCTGGCTAGTATAAACTCAGTGCTACATTCAAGCATCATACCGAGCCTCTGGGAGTCATTCCCAAAGGTCGTTATAACGCTTGAATGCAGCACTAGAGAGTTACTTGCCAGGGCTGCATTTATTCATCATGACGACCAAGGACATATTGCTTTAACGCACTCTGCAGCCATTAAAGGGTTAATGATTGCGTTAATGATATCAGCGGCAGTTTCACCGTCTGTAAAAGTACTACCCGGTATGGGAAAAGGCGAACAAAATGTTCAAAACCCTCAAGTAGCCCTGACCTTCGCGTCCTTATTAAGACCGGGGTATGGTCACTCCTTAATGGCTACTCCCAGTGAGGGTTGTAATTTTCTTTTACTAGGGTACAGTTTAGACAAAAAGATTTGTTTTAGTAAAAAAAGAAATACAGTCGATCTACTCGCCACTAATTGGAAGTGTGAGCCCAACTTATTCCTAGTTATGTTTATACAAATTGGTCTTACCTAAAAGCTTCAAACATTTACATCAGTACATAGCATACATCCTAATCAGTTCCCCAGAGGAGGCTTGGCATGATGTGTTCATATATACACATGTATATACTCATATAATATTATGTAGTTATACAATCTGTTACTCATATAATATTATGTAGTTATACAATCTGTTGGAAACGATGATAAAAAAAACGTATTCACCAGAATACTGACAACCAGTATGCCTCGTTATACTGGATTGTACATAGTTATAACCTAACACAGGCATATTTAGCGATAGAATAGTATTTTGATATTCTAACATAATTTAGCATTGCATAGAAATACCCAACCTCCAACCCCCTCCCACACTCTGCAGAGAATACTCATTGAAAAGGCGACTGTCATTGCAACATGTCGCCAACAGCGTTCCCATTAAAATTCGCTTTTCACTCCACAGAATTTTGTCATCTTCCATCGGTTCGACACTGCGTCAACGTGGTAAAAATGGAATTCCCATTTGGACCTCGTCAATTTGGTTTTCGATTGTCAGACCACAGGGCCGTACCGAGATGCACTGTTGAAGAGGGGTGACCTTTGTTTGAACAGGGCTAGATTCTGCTCCATATTACATGAATTAAACAAGGAAATATGCATTTGGAAAAGCCTGTTTTTCGTCCCCAAAGTGACTAAAACTGCGGCAGTAGTTGGAGTTGAATCGGGAAGAAATTGTCCAGAAATGTACATAACATGCATATATTCATAATGGACATTCTCTGAAACATGAATGCAGATACGTGAGTGTGATATGGTAATGTATACCGTCTTCTTTTTTTTTTTTTACTCACATATGGGAAAATAGGTCATATTAACAATAATAGGCTAAAACTGCATGATATAAATACCGGTAGTTATTTGTGTATTTCTGGGGAATTTCAGTAATCAAAAGCCTTGCACGTTCAATATGTTCAAGGTTTATCTTTGAAGTACATCCTGGGGGCACAACATCTAGTCCTAATTCCATCTTTTAATTCTCGTCTCTCCTATAGTTCTCTCTCTAAAGCAGAAGTAAAAATGATCAGATATAATGGAGAGGAGCTCGCACTTCTCTGAACTGCTCAGGGGCTTTTGGCTTAGGAGCAGCTCATAGAGTCATAACTTGTGAAAACGCCCAATAACCCTCCAAGTGCCGCATAGCATGCATTATGCCATTTATCGTCATGATGCATCAGTTTAGCATAGCGCATTGATGCATTGTGTCATTTATCATCACGATGCACGAGTGCAGCACTCAAACATCATGCTGACACTACGGGTAAATACACTCCCAAGAACTTGCCATGATGCATGAATTCAGTCCTGGCGACCAAGGACATAACATATTAAGGCAGTATGCGGGCCATAAATGGTTAAGGTAGACCTGGCAGTACGTGTCTCAATAGTCAGATTCCATCTCCATTCAATATGAAGTACTTTTGCCGTTAGCTCTTTAGTGCAATGCTTCAAGACCCATGCTGCTTTGTCGTCATGATGCACCAATTCAGCGCTGAGGTTCAAGTCGCCGGCACTGTGTTAGTGCATCATGCTGACCTATTGGGACGACATGATGCATGAATGCAGCATTGGCAGATAACTCGCCACCAGTGCTGCATTCATCCCTTGTGACGATATATAGTGCATTAAATCACCATGCTGCCCTTAAAGGGTTGATATCAATAGTCTCTCCCAATGCGTCTAATAAAAACAAGAAGCTAGGATGGATCTATTGAGGCATAAGACAAACATTATGCATTTTATGTTTATGTGCGCTTTGTAGACTAGAAAAGACACCAACGGCTAATCATGAACACGACACCTCTAAAAAGAGGCGGCATCAGATGATAGGCACTAGTCACATGATTATCACTAATGGTCTATTTCTTTAGACGATGACCCAGTTTCAGGTTTGAATTATTTCTATCGTTGCATTTCAAAGAAATGTATGCACAATTCAAAGCTTTGTAGGATTGAATTTAGTCATTAGACGCATGACATCAAGTCAAGTGTCTAAATGGAATTTAAATATCTGAGAATTCTATATTGCTATTGCTATTGCTGTCCTATGCAATTATACTCCTCACATTTCCTTTTATATTTGTATTCAGAAAAGACTTCTGGTGGTGGAGTGACTCTTGCATATTTAAGAAATCCAGTGAAATTTAGAAATGGGAGAGCAAGAGTGCATAAAAATGTAGGATTACTATGAATTGCTGATGCTTTAAATTCTTACCGGTAAATCTAAAGACACCCATCCCCTTCCCTCCCTGCACCTTATTTTGAGAGCACTCAGATTTCTTCTGTTTTTGTGCTTCCCCCTCTCCCACCACAGACACCTCACACAGTACTGAGCCTGCGTCTCCCATTCCCTACTTCCATTCCTGTACCATTCATGTCCACATGTACCTCAGAAGTCAGCTCCAGTCTCCTATATACGGTGGTTGAAATCAATGAAACTAGGGGGCGCCTCAGCTTGCCATGCACTGCTCACTGCGCATGCCTATTGTCTGTATCCGACCGTGCATGTCATAGATAGGTTTTGATCCTCTGCCCCCCCCCCTCTTCCCGCCCCCTCCCCCGCCTACACACAGAACGTTCAATGACTTCAATACGCTGGAGAACGTTCACAAATGTCGTTACCGGCTAGGTAGTAGTTGGTCATTGGATTCAGTGGTTAAACATACTTGATTAGACATACACTCATAATAGGCTACTTTGCCAAAAACAGAACGGTTGGGGTATTGAAAAATGTCCCGAAATACTAGTAGGTGATGTCATTTGTGAACGTTCCTCTGCAATTAATTCATTCCTTAAGATAGTTCAATGGGTTCCATCAAGACCGCACATACACACCATGTATTAAGAGATGGCACCACCCGTTGAGGTCAAGTACCTCTCATTGGATACAGTCATCTTTATCCTCCGGTGGATAATGTATAATGCCTCTGAGATTTGAACCCCACAGAGAGGCCTTCCGATCACGCCCTCTGTTGCAGAATGTCCACACTAACCTCCCCATCATCCAAAATGGCAAGTTCTCTGATAGAAAACGCAGACTTTATTGGAGCCAACTCAACCGCTCCACCGACCTAGAAGAATACTGGGGCTCGGTTGGAGAACTCTTATCAAAGCCGACTCACCCACCCGCCACCCCTCCATTTAATCCTTTAATTACCGCATAGTGTTTAATCTGCTAAGTCTATAAAGGTATCATTTCTACCCTTCATGCATGTATCATCCTGGTAGGGTCATCATGATGCTCGAATGCAATACTGGCGAGTTACTCGTCAGGGCTGCCTTCATTCATCATGATGACCACGGGGTGTAATCCATCAATTCACTATGCAGCCCTAAAGGGTTCAAGGCGACTCGCCCACCCACCACACCCTCCATTCAACACGTGGCAAACAAGATTACTATTGAGATGGGGGAGGTCTCTATTTTACCCCCTTAGAGAATTATCAAGTTCACGTGCTCTCTTCTTTAAAATGCTGGGATTGGCCTGAAATCAGACAGGCGCTGTGTTCAGATTAAGACACCCAGCCTCCTAGCCGACTCATTCCTTAGAGTGGGTTTGATTGAGAACAGACTTTGTCTGTAGCAGTTTAACATCAAAGAGATCTTTCTACGCCATTGACGTTATTCCCTTGTGAACTCATCGTGTTTGCCCACGGTAACAATTGTAATGCATTTTTACGACCCATATATTTTCATATACTATAGCTAGCACAAATATATTAGCAACGGAAAGAGACAGAACACAATGCTAATTTGTTTAGATGCCATGTATCAGCAAAATGTCCAAACTATCTGTGAATCACACCTAAAACTAGATTAAAACATTCTAGTCCAGTCCTCATAATATGTAAAAGTGAAAATCAACTTATATATTGCACAAGAATTATACCATATCATATGGTATTAGATTGACATTGGTAACATCTGATGTTAGAGCCATTGCCATATATGGTCATAGATTGACATGGGTTACGTCTGATGTTACAGCCATTGCCATATATGGTCATAGATTGACATTGGTTACATCTCATATTGACTCCTTCAAACCCTTTGCCAACTCTAACGTTTCAAAATCCCTAATTCCCACACCGTATGCTTTACCCATCAAGACCAGCACTATGCTTTAATGCGAATGCCCTTTTGCTGTCATAATGCATGGATCCAGCACCAGTGATTACATCGCTGGTGCTGCATTCATGCATCATACCGATCCTACAGGATTGATACATTCCCGACGTTGATGATCCACTGTGATGTGTCAGTGTGATACACGACAAGGACAAGTGACCATGAAGCATTGAGGCAGCATACTGTTAGGGTTAAAATGGCGGCTGAAACGTGTGGGTCCCAGTGCTGTCATGATTTCTTATAGGTATATCTATGCGGTACGTCTGTTTTATTCTCGGCTGACACCACCTCCCTCACCACCATGCACCTTTAAGGACCGCAGAGTGCTTTAATGCAGTATGCCAATTGTTGGCACGATGCATTCATGCAGCTCTTGCGATTACCTCGACACAGCTGCATTCCTGCTTTATGCCGACCATACATAATTGATGCACCCCTGAAGGGTCGTCATGATGCCTAAATTTGCAGCCCTGGTGAGTAGACTCGCCAGGGCTGCATTCATCAGGCATCAAAAGGATAAAGGGCATGACACATGACAGCAATGTGCGGTCCTTAAAGGAGTGATGCCAGGGGTACTACTAGTCATCCTCAGTGTACAGTTTCTATTAAAGCTGCCCAGTCCCTGGGTGACTCCGACCGTTTCAGACAGGCGGAATAAGCATGTTTCCTCCGAGATGCACAACAGCTAGAATGTGAAAAACTTTAATGGGCTATATGGAACATATAGTGCAAGAACGTCTAGAGGGTCTAGGATAACACAGAATACATCCTTCTAAGTTATTTCCATTTCATATTTTTACTGTACCAAAAGGCCCCGTATGTTCTATAAAGTTTATAACTTTTAATGAGTCGTTTAATACTTCATCGTCTGTTAAAATCTATACAGAATGTAATTATCATGAAAGAACAACTCCTGATACACAATCTTCTCTCGGATTTACCATCAGTCCTGGACTCCATAGGTTAATGCATGCCATATTCGAAAGCATCATGTAACTACGTCCCCTGGCTTCTGCGTTTTGTTAATTTAGTGAATACTGTGTTCATTGTGTGTTGTTTTGGTTGATTCAGGGACACATCAGGAATACTGTGTTAACTGTGTGTTATTGACTCAGGGTTACCACCCAGAGTCTTATGCGACGCCTTGTGAGGGGTCGCATCAAGATAGTGAAACTTCATTTTTGTCTGTCAATATTGACATGAATCCATGGTTCAAAATATGTAAAAACTTGACAAATGGACAGATAGGACACTCAGGTGCATGGAACATCAGTTAATTTCATCAATGTTCTACTCTAAGCATTTAAAACATCTAATTTAAAAATAGTGACAAAAAAAAGAAAAAAATGTGTGCAGAGAAATTAAACTCTTAAGTACTAGAATGGTTTTTCGTCTACATTACAGTCCACACAATTTTAGTGTTAAGTCAATGGGAGATATCTTGGCTTACCGGGTGAGACGTTTTTTGTAAGACCTTTTCTGTACTCTGCTCTGCTATTATCTTGAATCATCTTGAAATCCATTAATGTGTGGACAATAGGAGCACACGCTGCCCCAAGGCCAACCGACACGGCCAAACAGAAACGGAGATGGTGTCGCTGCTGACGCAGCGATCGGCTCGCTTTTTGGCCGAGACGTAAAACGGCGGTTACGCGCCGCTGGGTGCTGACGCCCACAGCCACCTGCTTGCCCACACTCACCGGCTCGCCCACACCCACCGGCTCGCCCACACCCACCTGCTCAGCTGAAATATGATAACATACTAGTGTGACACATGTTTTGAGGGTAATTTTGACCCAGGAATACATTCCTGCTCTCAGAATTGACAAATAATTCAATGTTCTGGAAATAATATTTATGGATTCAGTTGTTTAGTCCATCAATTCAATCACTTTATTACCCTAACCCTGAGTCATTTGTGATGTTAATCACACGTTCAATCTTTTTGGGATACTGTGTTAATTCAATGTTATTTTGGTTGATACAGGGAGACATCAGGAATGCTGACGACATCAGAAAGGCCATGAAGGATGTCGACTGTTTGTACCACCTGGCCTCCTACGGCATGTCGGGAAGGGAACAGGTAGGTCAAACCTTACATACAACTCTAATCAACCATTTAAGGACAGCATGGTGCTTTAATGTGTTGTGTTCTTGGTCGTCATGATACATACATGCAACCCTAGCGAGTAACTCACCAGTGCTGAATTCATGCATCATGCTGACCTATCGGGAGTGTATCCTCATGGCTGCATGCATGCATCCTGTCGAGAAAGGGCATCAAAGTACAATGCTGTTCTTAAAGGGTATTGGTATAAATGCCATAATCTATAGTGGAACCCTTTTCAAGACCCACCCCCAACAACTCACTATACGTTCGATAAATTGACCCATAAAAATCACCCATCACCCTCCCCTGTGACATATTCATTTGTGAATGTTCCCTAATAGCGATACAACTACTGAGAGATAGTACAGCGTACAGCTGCCCACAGGTAAGTGCCTTGTGGGGTATATTCCGCAGGTCTGCCTCTGCATGGGCCGGGGATATCACCTGCGCTGATATACGGGCTGGGAACATCACCTACTGGGTGTGTTACCTCAGCTGGGTGTTTCACACTATGAGATGCTCACTGATTGCATACTGACGCATGTATATGGTGTATTCAATTGTACGAGTCGCCCCTTTTCTAGGATGAAAGTCCTCAAGTTTTACCTGAACTTCAAGTTGTTTTTACGTTGCAAAGACGTATGATTACATAGCGATAACTGCTAGGTTAGGGCTTCTAATTGAACATTTCAAGTCTTTTCTTTGGGTTGGTCACTTCCATCCCTGCTTTTCATTGCCCATTTAAAGGACGCATAGTCTTCTAATGTGTTATGCCTTTTGTCACAAAAGTGCAATTCAGTCCTGGCGAGTAACGCGACTCTGATGCATTCAAGCATCATGCCTGCCAGATGTCCATATCAGTGAATATATTCGTGAATATGAACTCTGTAACAACCTTGGCCTTAGTCTAAGGACTCTTCACATAGAGGATTACCGTATTCGACGTAATAGGCGCCCTGGGCGCTTATACAATTATGTTCATGGCGTTTTTAGTACTTAAGAGTTTAATTCTCACCAAAATCGTGAAATTTGAGCCTTTGTTCTAGCCTAAAAATGCCCCAAAACGGGGAGGGGGGGCGCTTATTAGGGGGAGGGCGCTTATTACGTCGAATACGGTATTGCCAATAAAAAGAAGTATACTCAAACTCAAACTCATCTCATAAATATCTAAGACTTATACTCTGCCAAAACCAGTGCCTTAATGCCCGTGTTCTGCTCCGTGCACCTTCCTATACCGCGGTCTGCATTTACTCCACCCCGCCGCCATCCCCCCAATATACTAGGTCAATTGCCCCAGTTTGTAGCAGTCACAACAAACCACTGCTACTCTACTATCAACCCCTTAAGGCTCGCATAGTGAGATAATGATATTGTATACTCGCCAAGGCTGCACTGATACACCATGTCAACCCCATAGCGTTAATATACTCCCGATTGGTCAGCATGAAACATGAATGCAGCACTGGCGACTTACTCACCAGGGATGCATTTATGCATCATGAGGATAAATGCTATGATATAACAAATACTATGTTGCCTCTAAAGGGTTAAAGGAGCCGTCGACTCCAGCAGCTCATCTGCCCCGATGAGCTGCTCTGAGCAGCTCCCCAGCAGCGGACCGTGAGTAGCCGTGCTGTATTGGCCAACCTAGATGTTCTGCTGTGTAGCCAGATAACGGAGCAGCACCACGGTCCGCTGTGCCTTGGTCCGTTAAGGGACGCCTCGTGCCTTGATGTGTTATGCCACTGGTCTTCATGATGCATGAATGAAGCGCTGGTGAATCTACTCGGCTGTATTCATGCATCACGATGGCTCAATGGGAGTGTATCTGTCAGGGGCAGAATCAGAATCTGTACAATTCCGGAATTGCCCCTGTACAATTCCAGAACTGCGCAAGGCAATTCCGGAATTGCACCATAATAAGATTGCACAGTTTCAGAATTTCTACCTGTTTTTATTATAGCTACAGATTTAGAATATAAATATATATTTTAGTGATGTTTGAGGATGCTGTACTGCATCTTGGAGGTGTGCAACCAGTCAGGGAGAACCCACATGCATCTCACACCTCTGTGTAGCTGTGAATAAGGTGTGGCAGAAATGCCTCTGCTGTGATAAAACAATGGGGGCTTGGCTACCTGGGCCCCAAATGATACAAAATAATGTCCTTGCAGGTGCATTTCTTGCCATACATTTCTGTTTGAGGGGTACACTGATATATTTTATAATATATTCTATAATCATGTAGGAGTTCCGATATTGCGCAAATTCCGATATTGCGCGTGACATATCAACACTGTATGGTCAAGATGATGCTCGAATTCGGCACTGGTGAGATATTGCATCATAATTACAAAGGATAGGGTACATTAAAGCACTACGCGGCCCTTAAAGGGCTGTAGATGACACCCGACTAGCACAATGACAGATTGGTCCACTAACACCTCAACGATGGTATGTTGCATTAAAGCAACAATTGTCGTAATAATGTAGCTAGCCGACACTGCCCTGGTGCATCATGCCGACCATCAATGCAGCCCCACAAGTATAACTCTTTCATCTTCCAAGTACCAAGGCACCATAGGACATTGGGGTTGGTTGTGAAGATGGTTGTTGTTACTGGTTTCCAAGCAGTTGCCATCAGCAACTCCAGAGTGAGGATAGAAGTGTAGGTTTTGAGGCGGGTATGCCTCGTCTGACCGTTTCAGATTCTTCCTCAACTAGACCTACAATGTAAGCCATTCCATAGTGTTGTGCCAACAAAGTGATAAACATTGTATACCCACCCAAAGTGAGCATTATATTGGCTACATTTCATATCCCTGATAGAACTCCTAATCTGCTTTACAATAATTTCCCTATATGGTAAATGTTTTAAGTATTTTATTCCCTCTCTCATCACGTGCCTAATATCAGACGACGAAGGGCACGGAGATTGAAGCAACATGTCGTCCTTAACCCTTTAAGGCTCGCATAGTGCTTCATACATGCATGCTGCCCTGGCAAGTCTATTCGTCGGGGCTATAGCCATGCATCATGCATCATTATGCGGCCCTTAAAGGGTTAAAAGGGTTAGACTTCAATGGGGTACTGTCAGCCATGTGGAGGTGGGGTGGGACATCATAAAGGGGGCAGTGGACACTGGATGACAGCAGGGTGAACTCGGGTCGGGGGCGGGGGCAGAATTTGAGTATTTTGTTTTCAGGGTGGTTAGGTCCTGTCCTTGGTTACTGGACCGAGCCCCGTCACCCGTGCCGAGCAAAGCGGCAGGGGTCCATGGTCGGCAGGGTACTACTGACCCCTACCATTCTCATCCCGCACATACACACAGTTGACTCTTAGTCAACTCTCTGAATGCTGCATAGTGCTTTAATGCATCATGCCATTTGTCATCATGATGTTTAAATGCAGCTCTGGCGAGTAAACTCCCCATTTTTGTGCTGACCCTGTTGGGCCAGCATGATGCTTGAATACAGCCCTTGTTAGTAACTATGCGCCCCCCTACACTTATCATCTCATCCCCACCCACCGCATTTTCCAATAACTCCACCAAACATGTACGCAATTTACGGCCCACTTTTATTATTACATGTACCACTTTGCATATATAGCATTCTCATGGAGGTGCATACCCATAGATTCAGATGGAAACTTCCTCACTGTTAATGATATATGTGCTATATAACCTTTGTCTTCATGATGAATGAAATTTCAGCCCTTGAGCAATTTAAGATAACAAATATCATCAGATTCAACCCAAAGTTATCAAGAATCAGTTTCTACTAGTATGGACAGAACAACTAGGGTTTGCCCTGTTTTTGCTGGGGACGTCGGGTGACTTGAGAAAAAAACAACTTTATATTTGTATCAGTATCAACCGAGCAAGTGTATCGTCGTTCAAAGTCTTATAGTCTCTCGGACGATGTTCTGCTCGTATAGAAGACAGTCATATATACATACTGTTATGCGATACATCCAACGGCTGTAGTAGAATTTCAGCGCAAAATGATATCTCATGTTTTTTCTACATCCAACTAAAATCCACCATACTTCACGTGTAAGATATAGGAATGTATATTATGAGTTATTCCGTCACATCTCTCTGACTTCTGTCTGTGCCTTCTGATAGCGTCTTCAGACTGACAGACTACAGAAAACACTATTTTTTTGCTTTTAACTTTCAACACGAAGAACACAGCCATAAGGCGGCTTTCAGAATCTGAAATTACTCTAGAGATTTCAGTGGCACAGGGAAAAAAGGGGAGCAGACGAATTTGAGCAGACATATCTCAGTGAAACTAACCGTGAAGACATCACAGGGTATCCCTAGTGTGCATAATCACATCACTGTGGTGCTAGGAGCAGTGCATTGGTATGTGCAGCCGTCTGTGTGGGGATATCAGTATGTATATTTTCATTCCAAAAGCACCCGCCTTGTAGTTCTCTTGGGGGAAATGCCTTTTCCGAATTGGGAGTAAATTCTATTAAAGCCAAGAATCAGCGGATAGAAAAACTGCTGTTTATTGAAATGTGAAAGATAGTACCCGACCTATAAACTGGGGAGTATGGGTTAGTGTAGGCCTATTAAGGGAACCATATTGCGTTTGTATAGACACTATATAGATACTGAATTGAGGCATATTTATAAACTGATAGTAAAAGAAAAAGCTACTTTAGCTTGATAATGAAACCTTATTACCTCATTGAATACTCGGTCTACAGTAAGAATCCATGTCAGAAAGAAGCATGCATACTGGTGTATTCGTTAGGGGATGTAGTTGTACTGAATACTTAGGGGTATTATCTAAAACAGTATTAGCCTGCCTCGATACTCGATAAGTGAATACTATCCATTTCCCAAACCCCTTTAATGTAACATTATCTCTCTCTATATATATGGGGATTCCTTCCATTGGGCTTTGGTGCTTAACCCTTTAAGGGTCAAATAGTGATGCTATAGGCCATTTGTCGTCATGATGCAGGAATGCAATCCTCGTGAGTAACGCACCAGTGCTGCACGAATACATAATGACGACCATACGGGGTTGATACACTCCCGCAGTTTGGCATAATGCATGCGTACATCTGGATTCTGGCATCATGACCACACCGTCCATAGCACACACTAAAGCACGATGCGTCCCTTAAAGAGTGATAACCTATCATATACCCCTGGTTGCGGCTAATCCCCCAGAACCCAAGCTTGTGGACAACACAGAGACTCAGTAAACCCAGGCTGTATGTGGGCATCCAGGTCCCCATTCAGGTTCTGCAGATGAGCAGCTCGCATTAACCTGTGAGCTGCTCTCAATGGACAGTTATTGATTGCCCACCTGGGAATGATACCCAAATCTATCTTTGACCCTTTAAATACCACATAGTGCTTTAATGTGATATGTTGTTGGTCGTCATGATGCATAGATGCAGCCCTGGCGAGTCTTAACTCGTCGGGCTGTCTTTATTCATCATATCGACCTATTGGGAATGTAGGGACCCCATAGGGTCCGCATGATGCTTAAATGCAGTATACTGGTAAATTATTCATCAGTGTTGCTTTCATGCATCATTACGACAAAGGGTATACTACATTGATATGGGGCCCCTAAAGTGTTAGCCTAAATCTACCAGAGAGAAGGATTTATATATAAATATAAATATTTCACGAGAATAAAACAGAGCTGTTCAGTTCATGTGATTTAGGGAAGGGTATTTGGCCTCGGTTCACCCATCCAAGTTATCCCTAATGGTAAGGATGAGGGGTGTTGTATAGACAGTGGTGACACCACTAATAGATGTCTGCTGGTGCTGTGTATACATGATGCGTCATACTGAGGGAGGAGCCCTTGTCGGGGGTCAGAGGTGCACTCTGGTAGCATAGAGACAACAGTAGGACTAATGGACGCCGCCCTCAACATGGCCCTATACAGGCGCCAAGCAGAGGCGGAACATATATAGCTTCATCCTCTCAGTTCTAACTATGAAAACATCTAAATATGCATTTAATTCACTTATATTATAGGAGATATATCCAAAAGCCTAATAATTATATCGATCGTATATCAGTGTAGCAAAACCTTACAGGACTGATTTTAGCAATGAGTAATTTAGAGCAGGAGAATTGACAATGATCGTCAACCATGTGGTGTTTAGAAAATTAGTCCAGAGTACTTGAATGAATTATGCCCCTTTGTGCGAGTTGCACTCATGCATCCTGTGGACTCTATACAGGGCTTGATACACTTCCGAAGTGTCAGCACGATGCATGAATGCAGCCCTGGCAAGTCGACTCACTAGAGCTGCATTTAAAAGAAAAGAGTATCGTATTTTCAACCAAGTTTGTTTCAAAGCAGCTGTGATTCTATTACACATCTATGAGTGCCATTCATCCAAAGGTTGTACATTTCAGGAGTTAAATAGAAAAGAACATGCAATTGTTGTGCCTGAGTGGGGGCTGCCATTTTCTGGGCCACCCATGTCACAAGAGAACATTCTGATGGGGCAGCATTGATACAAGAAGGCAGCACCTGTATCCGACTTGTATACTACAGGTGAATAGGGCAGACATGGTCCATCAGGGGGCAGGCCTGTTACACGTTGGGTACACCTACGAGCCATATGGCCTAACTTGCATATATCCTAATGCTGGATAACCCCCATGCCCATACACCCAACCCCGGTCCCTGCACTCAGCAGGCTAGGTACACGTGGTAGGTACCCTTGCTAGGTACCCTTGTAAGTGGAGGCCGCCACCCTACCATGCCAGCACTACTAACACATTGTCATGCAGACCATGGTCACACAGCCCGTCACACAGCTCTCAGAAAGCCCCCTACCCGCCCTCCTCATACTACTACACGTACCACTACCCATTGCCACAATATTGTTCACACCTTTGGTCTACTCACCCTCACGTCTAGCCGGGTACAATACCAATATTCCTGAGGACTATAGTGCCGGGGGGGGGGGCACTCCCTCAGCCTTGCTGACTGTGTGAACACGATTCCAAGGGAAAGGGTGTGTTTTTGGACCCTGGGCACGAACCGTGAGGGCCCTTGAAAAGGGGTGCTTTTTAGGTAATTTTGGAGGCCTTATGACTAGAAAAACGTACAGGTCTAGATGTTATTCAATTTCCGTTCTGAAATATGAACTTTAAGGGTACATTTTAGGCCCACCTTTTGTGGGGGTTTTCTATGATATTTCTCGACCATCCTTGATAAGGGTATATTTTGCCTACTCTTTCTTGATTAGGGTATGTTTTGATCTCAATTTGCCATGAAAAGGGTGCTATATTGCCGAATTGTCTCCCGTGATATGGGTATCAAATTTGAGGTGACGTTCACACATAGTTACTATAGAAAAGATAGGGAGTGCCCCCCCCCCCCCCGGGCTATAGTGCCTACAGGAATCAGTCTGCTGCACAGCAGGGTGCCAGTGTAGGTCGGCCCTGGCTGGTCCTTTCCTACGTCATTTTCACGTAATTTATCACCAAATCTCGCTACAAAATGGCAGCCCCCTTGCTGGATGGATTGAGTTTGATTTTATTGTTTTAAAATAGTTTTGTATGAATGTGAAATAGGAAACTGAGGAATGAACTTCAGTTTGAAGTTTATTTATATAAAATAAATCGATAGAACCAGACTTTTGGCTACACCAGTCTTTTCTTTTAAGTATCAGGACGACCATTTAGGTACATTTAGGTTTGATATACTACCGAATAATGTATCAATACAGCCTTGCATTTATGCATCATTAAGACCAAGGAAAAGTACTATGTGGCACTTAGGAGTTATGCAGAGATGGACATGCCATAAGACATGTGCATGTTGGTAGGGATCATGTGCTGGTAGGGAGGTGTGTGTGTGAGTTGGAGGGGGGGGGGGTCAGACCTTTAGGGCTTGATGGATTAACCCTCAAAGGGCCGCACCGTACTTTAACACGCTATGCACTTTATCATCATGACTCGCCAGTGTTGCATTTAAGCATCATGCTGGCCATACAGGGTTGATGCACTCCCAAATATTCTGCATAGTGTATGCATGCAGCATTGGTAAGTTAGTTGCCGGGGCTGCAAGCATACATCATGCCACCAAAAGGCATGGCGTAGTAAAGGATTGGGGTCAACCAGCAGCTGGTATTGGGGGTGGCCGGGGCCGCGATTGACCACAGAACTGACCAGGCACACTGAGCGCTAATTTGTAACTGACTAGTCCCCGTACCACATGAACTCTGATCTCGACTATATTAGGATGTGATGGAACATGTATACTATTTCTGCGCAGAGATGCGTGAAATGGTGTATAATATAGGCACTAGTTCTGATATAGGTTTACAATCATGTGTTGTACATAAGCACCTTGGATGGATTACATTTCCCCTGAATGTAACTTCCCTTGATTTTGTAATGCCTGACACTAGCAGATTCTACGCGATATAATGACATGTTGCCTATCTTTATAGATCATAACATATCCCTTAATTTAATGTCATGATACATTGCTTGATACACTATTCCAATTTACAACTGTGTGTAGACTACTAGATGTGGAGTATATTCAGGCTATGAATGAGTTTATACCCAGTAGTAAGCCTCTATTGGCCACCCAGTGACCACTCCTGACCCTGGATGGTCAAGCCGCATTGACCTGCCCCTGACCAGCTGACCACCAGCTACTCCAGGGTAACCCAGGGTCAGAAACTGGAGCAACCCCCGCCCTCCCCTTAACCCATTAAGGATCGCTGGGTGCCTTAATATACTATGCAATTTGTCGTCATGATGCATAAATACAGACCCGCCGATAGGGCTGCATGCATCATACTGGTCCTTCTGGAGTGTTTCAAATAGGGTCCGCATGATGCTTGAATGCAGACCGGGGAGCATTAGGGCTGCATTCATACAACATGATGACAAAGGATATGCTATGTTCAACCACGTTGCGGCCCTTAAAAGGTTAAACCCTGCCCCTCCCCCAAGCTGGTAGCCCCACCCACACATCCCCTCCACCCACTACCACCTAGACACATGTGGAACATAGATGGGCTATTCACTCTGGTAAAAAAGGAGAAAGGATGAGGAAACCTTTGGTGTGTAAAAAGTATTTGTCTGACTAAATTGCAACGGCTGATTATCACGTTTCAGAGACAGCCGATAGGCCTACAAGCAAGACAGATATCATGGAATGCATTTGGATGCTGACTGAATTCAAATGATTGTTCCTTTCGATATACAACCTAGCTCAACTCTTTATATCACCAAGCATCGTATCCAGAATAGAAGGGAGAACTCAAATATATCAAATAGTATTGGTGGAGTTCACACGTATGGCACACTACAAGTAGTATAACAAAATGGCGAAACTGGCGTGGTGAGGCTAAGTGCGCCATGGATGTAAGTAGTATACCCAAATGGGGGATGTCACATGGCAAATGTAAATGGCCCAGTCCAACTGCATCTACGTGTGCTGCGATATAATGTATGGATCAGATAACGCGCATATCGAGATGTGAAAACGGGTTGAAAGGTGTGCTATACGGGAGTAGGTTTCCTAGGTGTATTTATTTAATAGAAGAAAGTATATGCATACAAACTGCCCTGCCCCATGAGGCATACTTGTGTTCTAGTCGTGAGGATGTGTTAAGATACAAAATTGTCCCCATATACTATGTTATTTCCTGTCCCCAGACCCCCACATGACCCAGATCATTCAGCAGAGGGGTGCATGGGTGGGTGGGGGGGGGGGGGGGGGTAGGCAGGGCAGTGGCTTTTATAGATTTCTTGGTACGATAAGGTACTTGTAGGCACTCCGCACACCCTCACTCAAATGGGCCATAATGGACGGTCGTTGTAAGATTCCATTCATGATATATATTGATAACCTGTGTGGTATTCATGTGACCCAAATTAGGCTACCCTGGGCTTTTCTTATCTACCCTACCCTACTGTACATATCCTCACCAACATTAATCGTGTACTATCTGTGTGAAGATGACAATTAGAGATCATAATAAAGTCATCATTTATACATGTTCCCTCTAGGGGCCGTCCATTAATTACATACGCATGAAGGGGGGTGGGGGGGGGGGGTTAGGCCAAATGCGTACAGATGCGTACAGGGGGGGTGGGGGGGGGGGTCTAGGCTCATTTTGGCATACGCATTGTGTATGCATAGGGCCGATTTTCTGGTCATTTTAGACTAAAATTGGCACCTTTTTAGGTCTCTGAATATGCCAAATATTTATTGACCACCCCCATCCTACCAACTAGCCATAAGTACCCCCCCCCCCCTCCAGGGCCATTAATTTCTGCTTTTGCAAAATGCCCTCCCCCCTCCCAACAAATCGCAAATGGTGGTGTAATGAGGTATGTTCAGGAGTATTTAAATTGTAATATTTGGTTCTGATCACCCCATCACGGAGGCTTATCAAGTTTTGCCCATCCCCCCCTCACTGAGGACCATTTTCACTATGCCCCCTAGCTCCTATCTTCACCAGCACCCCCCCCCCACTCCACGCTAGATGGCTATATATAACTCGATCCTAAGCTTGACCACTCCCCCCCCCCAAAAGTTGGGATACCGGTATACTTTTTACAAGTGGGAAATTTGTCTTTACTATCTACTTCTTTTATTATCTATGAAAGGAATCAATTTTCGGATGGAGGGGTTCTTATTAAAAAGAAGACTTTTATAAGATTCCGTTATTTTATCAGTGGGGGGGGGGGGGGTAAAAGTGAAATACGTATGTACGCATAGGGGGGATCCAAATGCGTACATTGTGCAACAGGGGGGGTGGGGGGTCTATTTTGGCCAGAAATGTGCGTACGTAATTAATGGATGGCCCCCTAGTATTACTGCCTGCCCTTTCTTCTCACAGCGGATCCCTTTTATAGAAGCTAGAACCTATAGTATGACATAATATTATGGTAATGTAATTTTGTTCTTGACATCTCGACACGCTCGCTAACATGTGAACTTCCTATAACTACAGGTAATTTGTCCTCATTATTAACCAACATCGCATGTATTGTCACGAGGTGTGTTTTAATTAACGTTACGCACAGAATGGCACGAGGCTTGACCAGTCTCGTTCTGTAGTACGTGCATCAAAAAGGGGCTTGTTTTCGGGGATGTAAATTACTTTCCTCTATCAATAATAGGAAGGGCCTCAGGAGAATGGTATGGCCATTCTAGGGCTGTTCCAGGCCCTTCTGCTGGCCAGAAACACTGCAGTTAGGGCCTGGTACGACATCCTATTTTTTTCTTTACCTCTCCTGAATTACATCCCTGTATTATACACATGTCAATTATATCGAGGATAATTCTAATAAACTGTTGGCAGGACCCTGTGGAGATGTTCAGAACCTTTAGAAACACACTACCCCCACCTTGTGGACGTTTTCAAAATCTTTAGAAATTTACATACTCCCCTGGTGTTTTTCGGTTCAGGGCTAATTTTTGAAAACATTTTAGTAAGTTTCCCCAACAGAGCCTTGAACCCTCGACCCTCAGATTTAGAGGCAGGCACCAAACTGACTTAGCTAACTAGGCAAGTGTCAGCATGGTCTATTGATGAGAACGTCAATGGTTAATAACTATAGTTTAGAATTTCCCATTTGGATGATATGTTGGCTATTCATTTCCTAAGTTATCATAGAAATTATAATGATAACCCACTCTGATATTTTAATATGTTACAGGTATGTCCCCAACCTATGACTAAGTCTGGGGAGGAGTCCATACACCATTCTTAATAAATAAATGTCATTAGGACAGAAATCTGTCATTTTCAATGTAGAGATTCTGTGGAAGGCTGCAGTATCAATATGGCACGGTCAATCACTTCCATATTTGGGTTGAGCATTGGTCATATGTTGTAAATGACATAAAAGAAGTCTCAAGGTGTATATGTGTGTTTTGGAGATAGTCCGAATGATCCTTAATTTAGTATTGCATGTATATATAGACCCTCTTCACCACACGCCCAATACCAAGTATTTTCCCAAGTACAATTACCCCCATAGTGATGTCATGCATTTTGCCCTTAATGCATCCCTGGTGAGTAACTTCCCAGGGCTGCATTCAAGCATCATTTCAACCCTAAGGGCTAGATGCACTCATAAGGTTGGCATAACTACAACCCCGGCGAGTAGATTCACCAGGGCTGCACCGTGCCGATCAAGGGCATATGCGGCCTTTCACGAGTCATATGACAACGCTACGTGTGAGTAGTAGCTGTGCGCAGCTCTTCATACACACTGAGCTGCTCCTCCCCTGTGAGGCTGTGCCCTGGGAGCTGTTGTGTTTGACACGTGATACATGCACTATAATCTGCTATATTCCGACGCCTTTGTCGTCATGGTGGATGAGTACAGCTCGGGCGAATCTACTCGCCATGGCTGCATTTAAGTATCATGTCGATCCTACAGGGTTCATCCACTCATGCATCTTGGCGGCAAAGGATAAAGCAACCTAATTAAACCACTATGCGCCCCATGCATGGTTCATTATGTAGGTGTAGCACCCAGACAGAGTGGAGGCGCTCATGAGGATAGATGCAGCACTGAGTAACTCATGAGCCCTTTGCAAGGTTGTGCCCGCAGACCAAAGAACAAGATTATAATATCAGGCTTGTTTAACATATCTGTTGATTCTAGGGCCTTCTTGGTGATTTCAAATGCCTTGTAATGTTTCGGGTATCTATGGCACCACCAGCCCCACTGCACTGGGGACAATCAGCGGTGCGTTCCAGTTGTTTCTAGGGAATAGGATTGGATGGATTCGCTGTTAGATTCATTAGAGAGAGTGCTACATTGATTCAACAAATTACGCCTAGACGTGGGTGTGATTTAGCACCCTTTAGGGCTGCATGATGCATTAATGCATTTGTTCTTATGATTAGATGCATGAATGCAGCACTGGTAAGTTAATCACGCATAGCTTTTGTATGTCTATCTTTTGTATGTCACCTCATAGAGTTGGCATGATGTATAAATGCAGCTCAGGCGAGTAGGAGCCCAGGACTGCATGGTTGCATAATGACGACCAAGGGCATCGCACATTAAATCACTATGCAGCCCTTAAAGGGTTAGACTTAAAGGCCCAGCGCCCCTGTATATAGAGCTGAGTACCTGTCCCGACTGCACTCTGACTGTTACTGGACGTGCAGTAAGATCTGCGGGGACACACAGGTGGTGGGGATTTGGTTAGTCTCTCCCATGCCAAGAGGAACAGGAGCTTTATGAGGATTTGTTCCCAATATCTAACCCTTTCAGGACTGCATAGTGCTGTAATGTGCAATGCCCTTTGTCGTCATGATTCACGAATGCAGCCCTGGAACGTAACTCCTACACTCGTTCATTTTGACGACCCTATATGGGTTGATACACTTTCGATGGGTCGATACAGCCCTGGTGAGAAGACTCACAAGGGCTGCATTCATGCATCATGCCGATCAAGCACTATGTACCCATTCACGGTTTAAAATTAAAACCTCATTAGTGCGTCCACAGTGACTGCACCTGAACACGCCTTGGTGTGGGACTACGTGATACATGTGTGTCCCAAGTACTTTTCTATTTATTTGGTCTACCATATGTATAGCTGGATCAGAGATGCCACGTTTCCTACCTCTTAAATCCGCAGATCTTACTGCATGTCCAGTAACAGTCAGTGCAGTCGGGACATCTACTCAGCCCTATATAATAGGGGCGCTGTGGGGTTTAAAGAGTTCCTATTTTTTGGATGGAATTTCTGTTTAAATTATGTTAATTTGTCTGCAAAGAATTGACCAAAGTTGTAACATTTCATACTTTTTGTCGACGAGTGAGTGGAACCACTGGTGGTGCAGTTGGTTATATCCTTTATATCCAAATTAGGTCTATCTATGTTAACTAGATTAATGGGAAATAAGTGGGAATCAATTTCACATCTAGCTAAATTCTCTGCTTAGCATAGGAGTTTGTAGAGGGAGAGATATATGTACTTTATAATTCAAGGAAATAGCGACTTAAAGTAAAACCATACTATCCGTGGCCATACTAGGCTCACAAGTGGATCTCCGGAGGGGGTAACTAGCACTCTTTATGTAAAGACATGCTTGTTGTACATTTAGATGTAGGGTTAGGTGTAACATATGGAATACAAATGGGATTTCCAACCTACTTATACTTTGTATATACGAGTGTAATATACCATTGCTCCTTGGGGACAATGACTATAGTTTACTCATGTCCTTGACATGTATACTGCTGTGCTGTTGGGTAATAAACGTCAGTACATTGTGAAACGGCCGTAGTGGGCCCTGGAAACCATGTCTGTGGTCACATACAAAATGTAGTTAGTCATGCTAAGGTATTCCTGAATATAGTGTGCTAGAGCCAAACTTTTATTTCATTTTTTTCTATTAGGTGTATTTTTTGGGGTGTGTGGGGGGGAGGGTTGGCGTGGTTTTCTGGATAGTACGAGGAGGGGTTGTCATTTTCTGAAGTTCTGTTCATAGAGAAAGTCCGTTCTTGAAGGCAAGGTTAAGCGCAAAACCTCTAGCTACTATAGATTAAGTATGTATAATGCACCAAATCTATATTTTACTCACACACAGAAAAGTAAAGGAGTCAACTGTGTCCCAGGTGGCTCTGGTAAAATGGAGTGTCAAACAGCTATTGACTATGCTTATAAGAAGGGTCAACACTGGGTTGACACTGATAGTAGAGAGTCAACTTAAGTTGACACTGATGGTAGAGAGTCAACTCAAGTTGACCCTTCATATAAGCAGAGTCATTAGCTGTTTGACTCTCTATTTTACCAGAGCCACGTGGGAGACACAGTTGACACTTTCTGTGTGCAGGTCTAAGAAAAACACATGTCAATACCCGTAGTTCGGGCACAGCCCATGGACGATGGTCAGTTTGACGGGAATATTGGTTCTGCACGTGACCGTTGTTTTTGCCGCGCTATCCGCCCTAGCACGTTTCCATGGCAACATGTTTCCGGGTCCCACATGGACCATATCCATCAGTAGGCATCCAATCCATCAGAAAACGTCACAGCTTTTGATCGGCCAACAGAAATAAATGAAAAGACTGTAAAAACACAACATTTGAAATTGTTTGATACGCAATCATGGTGAATCCGGACGGAACCCTAGCCCGCATCGAAATGGAATTCCCCCCAGTGTCGCGCAAGAAATATGTGGTGTGCATCGGAATTGGTTCCGAATTCCCCTGATGAGTGGTGGCCATTTTGACATGGGTGGAGGTCGTGCGGGTTTTGTGAGCCGACATGTGTACTGTATAGGATGAACAGTGCTCCGTGTTTGCCTACACACAGTCCAGCATGCCCGTCCATATCCCAATCAACCCAATCCCTCTCAAGCTTCCCTCCCCCAAATAGATCTCCACCAAAATGGACACCTCTGGAAAATCATTTGGGGTTTGAATAGAAACCAATTTTGGCCGGGGAAATCTCGTCAGGGTTGACTTAATTGGGATGGAATGGGAAACTTTTGGTGAAGTTTTGTGTTGTTTCTTGGCTGGAGGTTTTGGCGGGAAATCGCAGACGACTTTTGTGCAAGGTTGGCATGCGTCGCATTGATCTGGACAAACATGGCGGCTGTAACCCTTTAAGGACCGCATAGTGCTTTAATGTGCTATGTTCTTGGGCGTCATCAAGCCCTTAGGAACTGCACGATGCCCTAGGGAGTAATTCAGCAGGGCTGCATCCTGGCGATTTAGTGCATTAAGACACTATGCGGTTCTTAAAGGGTCACCAGTGTGGCGCTGCCTTACATTAGGACACGTGTCATCACCTGTACAACCGGCGGGGTGGTGGTGGGGGGGGGGGGGGGGAGTGGATCCCAATGTGAGACAGGTGTGTGGGGACATGCTGTCTTATATCAAATAAAAAAGAGTCGATCAATCTTGGTGGTAGGAACCGATCCTTCCAGAATTCCTATCACTAGGGAGGAGTACTATTTTAGGAACAGGGAAAAATATCTGGACCAGTTGTGTTTTTTTTGGGACAAATTATTACAAATTAAAAGGGTAATATTGAATGAAGAATAACCACTGTACAATCCCATCAATTTAAGGCCTACCTACTAAGTAGTCGTTTTTGTATCTGAAATTCGGATATTAAATTTGATTGTATAATTCAGACGAGATACAGGTATTTAATAGTATCAGCTTATTCAGAGGAGTTCACTTGTATATTCTCGTCCATTGAGTTGAGAACACGGATGTCATTGCCCCCTACCACTACCGCAAGAATCCCATAGAGGAAATAAGGGAAATGTCAGACAAGAAACAATAGGAAAAAGTTAATCCGTGGATTTGGAATTTGAGTGAAAATGGTTCATGCGATTTCCAACACAAAAAGAGAGAGTTTAAAAATGAGCTGGTTCTAAGAACGCGCGCTTTAACAATTGACACCGCCCGATCTGGGCAAGATTAAACCTCCAAGGGCCGCGTAGTGCTTTATGGTGCTATGTCCTTGGTCATCATGATGCATGAATGCAGCCCTGGCGAGTAACACGCCATGCCGCATTCACGCATCATGATAACCCTTTGGCAGTGTATCAAGCCGATAGGGTAAGCATGATGCTTGACTGTAAGACTGGTGAGTTACTCGCCAAGGCTGCATTCACCCTGACTCCATAACACCTTAAAGCACTATACGACACTAAAGGGTAATTAACCCGCTACAGATTTTGACTTTGACATGAAGGGAACGTTCAGTTCTATTCCCAAGGAAGAATCTATCAGAAGCAGACACATCCCAAACACTGCAAGTTTTGAATTTGTCCATAAGGACTGTCAGTTATGGTTGAAGTGTGGTTTGTTGATGTCAGCTGACATGGGAAGAGTTAGTTGGGTAATGTAAACAGATCAACCCCCCTTGTACTGTATAAGTACAGTAAAGCGGTATTTTGTATATTACCTAATAGCGAAGGAATCGTTTATAAAGAGAAGGTATGCAGATTGAAAGTATGTAAATGCCTTTTATTCATGATCAGTGCCCAAATGGGTGAATATATGAGGGTATATTTATAAGGTATTATATTAATATAAGTTTAAGTGGAGATGGTCCTTTAGGCAGCTAGGAGTTGAGAGACTGCGTCTCCAGAAAACATATCCTCCTGTTTAATCCATTAGGAGGGGGTATGGTCTCTTGTTTGTTTGGATAAGCATGAGGGCTGACGCAGTAAAAGTGACAATAGTGCTTGTGAAGAATAATAGTATTGTCCAAAGTGTGAAAAATATAGTCCGTTAGATAGATGGGTGTTTTGAGGCTCCGGGCCGAATGACGCATGATGGGACATCTGGTAGCCGTCCAGGCGGGGGAAAAAGCGGCCGTTTAGTCGTCCCCCTCTGGAAGAAATGGAGGAGAGAAGGGTAACAAAAATAATAATTGTGGTTCCTAAAGTGATGCGTAGTGATAAAATGAATTGGCAGCACGATATAATATCTGCGTGTTAAAGGGAGGAGTTAGTTGGGAGAAAACCTACTCGCCATGCAGAGTTAGAACAGCCAGTAGTGGTAGTAGGGGTTGGAGATTGACTCCCCATGCCAACGTCAGGGTTGATATATCCAGGCAGTTACTTGCAACAGCGACCAGCACTATTGTCTGAACACCTTTCATGCTTCCTACTAGAATAGACTCACCTTGGGCTTTCAATCGTGAAAGGGAGTCCGGAAAGGGCTAAGCCCTGGAGGATTCCTCCAAGCGGTATCCTAAGTTTAGGAAAGAACTTACCCATTCAAACTGTAAGTAGAAATCTTTTATTTACTCCATCGAGGCGCCGTCTCTGGAGGATGGAGAATTGTGTTGAGATATAACTCGGTGAGGGTTCGCCCAACCGGTTATACACTGCAAACTAATTAGGTTTATGATAGGCATTCGGGCCTAGCCTTTAAATACTTTGAGAGTTGCCATCACCCGCCACCACTGAATTTCCTGTCGTTTGTATTGCCAATGTAAAGGTCTTTTATCTTGAATTGTATGGAATATTGTAATTAAACTAATTAGTGGAATAAGTTGAAAATCCGAGACAGGTTGAAAGTTCTAACCCGAGCTGTTGGGGAATTATAGATATTCAAGGTCTATTGCGTCGAGTCCTCATCGCGTCTAACTCTGTAATTGAATATACAAATGTACAATGGAGTTTACCAAATTGTAATTATGGTACTGTGGAATTATACATCTCTTGGTACGTCTCTGACTAAAAGGTGAAGTATGAATTTAGCACCGCGACCTGTAGCTCTACACCTGAGGGTTTTATTTTGACTCAGGGCTACATCTTTTGGTTTTGAAACGATAGTTAACCTGGTAATTGCATGCAGAATTTATCGCTGGGTTTGTTTTGGTCTTGTGTTTTGAAGGGTGGTTTATCTGGTGGAGTGGACCTGAGAGTAAATTAATAGATGTGTATACTCTGGTCAGGTAATAGGATTGAGTAACATCCAGAGTGTTGATCAAGAACGAAGCCTGAAATGCTCATCTGTCAATTATGAATAAACTCTTTTACCTGTACAGGACTCTCATGTTTATGTTTGAGTAGGATATGTACGGCTATTCTTACATTGAGCGAGTGATTAAACCTGAGACTATGAATTCTTACTGATTACTGCATGAGTAAGAGTACACCAATAGCATCTAAAGTAGTTTCCCTTAATTGCTTAATTTTGACCCAAATGTAAACACCTACCGTACAGACTGGTGGAGCACCTCAAGTGCAGCCTCTCGTCTTCTGATGAGTGGTACCCCGTTCCCCGTACCGGATGGGCTGCAGGCTCAATTAGGACCGCCCGCGGGAGACACCGATCAAGACGGTGTCACGAGTAGGGGCCGCGCAATAGTACCAACGCAGGTAGGTGGTGGCGAAGGTAACATTGGCAGTGAGGTTGGCAGAGTGTATAGCAGTGAAGGTGAGAGTGTAGTGGAAGCGTTAGGTGACCGGGTCGATACGGAGGCCGAAGGGACTGATCAACCCGGACGCGTCCTGAGATCTGGGGGTAGTGCGGACCCAGTTGAACTGGGCAGCGACAATAGGATACAGCCTGTGACTGAGGCATGGCGGCGGTCAGGTAATCCCCAACCCTTTGAATCAACCCAGGGAACTCCACAAAGGGAGACCTGGGAAAGTGATCCCGACGCTCATTTGGTGTTGAGTCAGGGATCGAGGAATTATTATCAGACAACAGAGGGGGTCCACGGGTTTGCTCGAGACATACCTGTAACACCTAGTAGCACAGGCGAGCAGCAGGGGTATGCCATAGGAGGGGCTACCAGCACGTGTGGACAGGATACTGAAGAGGGCTCGGAAGCTGAAATAACTTTCAGAGTCACACCTAGGCAGTGTAGCACGGGCATTCGTGAGAGAGGTGAGAATCGCCATAGCTCTCAGGTGCGCGACACTCCAGCAGTATCGCTATTGGGGCATACAGGGGGTGGAACATCTTTGGTGGGAAGGAAGTTAGACTTCTCGGAAACCACAGAAAATAAATCCAGTGATAAACAGGAAGAAAAGGAGGGGGATTTTCAGGTTTTAGAAAGAAGCCAGGAGGAGACCGAAGACGGAGACAATACTGAAGAACTACGTTCGGTGGATGAGGAGGAAGAATCAGAAGCCATCACCGAATCAGTAACAACAGGGGTCATTCACGACATAGGACATCACACAGAGGGCAGACTAGAGGCACCCGCCACGGAAGCGGAAGAAGGGGTGGAAGTCGAATCTATCCGGGGAGAGGGAACTGGTTCCCCGATCGATATAGAGAATTCTGCCCAAGGTGCAGAAGCTGGGGGAAGTACCCAGCTCGACCGCGAGGGGTCCACGGATGAAAGAGGGGAGAAGGAATTAGAAGAAGGAATAGGTAATAGGAGTAATATAGATCGCACCTGGAGGGACCAGGGAAACAGCGATAGTGAGACGGAAGAGGACCGTGTCTTCAGAAGATTACAACGCTTTTATCCGGAAGGGATTCCCGCAGCGGGGCAGGGCTCATTACAAGAAAGGGCCGAAGGGGCACAACAGGTAATTCCACGGCCTGGACAGGAAATAGGGGATTTGTTACAGGGTTGGAACCGGTTTAGCTTGGGGGGACGACTATTTAGGAATTTACGGGGCATCGGTAGAGGAAGCATCCAGGATAGAAGAAATAGGAACGACCAAGACGACGTCAATAATCAAGACGACGTCAATAATCAAGACGACGTCCATAACCAGGACGACGGCAATAATCAGGGTGACATTAATAATCAGAGCGACGCTGATGATCAAAACGACGTAAATAATCAAGGGGACGGACATAATCAAGGTGAAGAGAGTGATAACGGAGAAGGCGGTGATCCAGGAGAGGACAGTAGCGGGGAGGAGAGCAGTGAACACGGTACTTCGAGTGAAGACGGGGACGACGATATGCCGCCGTCACCAAAAATTGAGCTCCCCAGCTTTACGGGAATGGGAGATGACTGTATTCAGTTTTTCGCCCAAATGGAAGAACTCCGGGTCCTGTGTGGATGGGATGCGGCTCAGCACTTGCAGATGACCAAATATTGTATCAAGGAGACAGCTAAATTGTGGCTCCGGGGAATTCCGGAAGCGGATAAGGACACGTATGAAAAGGTCAAGGCTGCCATGGTAGCCACCTTCAAGGACAAGAGGGAAGAATGGCAGAAACATCTAGATCTATACAGGATGAAGCAAGGGAAAAATGAGTCAGTTATGGAGTTTGCGGCGAAAATAAAGAAATACGAGACGGAGGGTCATACGGACGGGTCGCTGTTGTCAGTATTTGTGACCGGAGTGACCCCCGCTATTTCTAGAGAGCTGGCTCGGACTCACCAAACTACTTTTCAGGCGGCAATCGACCATGCTACCCGACTGGAGACCCTGGAGAAGAGAACCGGAGGAGTCTCCCTGAACCTTGCTGAAGTCGAGCCGCCGGAGCAGGAACCCGTGGCCGCATCGGCCCCGATGCAAGCGTCGCATCCAGACATCCAGGGGCTGCGACAGCAGATGTCTACTATGATGAGTATGATGACTATGCAGGCGGATTCGAACCCTGCTCCATCGTATGCAACTGGGCAAGGAGCCCGCCAGTACCAAGATTATCAAAGACCCCGGAATTTTCAAGGGGGGCGCGGAGGATACAACCCGACGTACCAGAACCCGTATAGGGGACAAGGCGGGAGCTCTGGACGAGGGGGGTATGGACCTCAACCGTTTCGGCCAAATTTTAATCGACCAAACAGTTTCCAATACCAGGCCCCACGAACATATCCGCCTGTGGCGGAGAGCAATATTCATCAGGGGGCCGATAGCTACAACAAACAGAAACAAAGATTGAGACAACAGGAACAGGAGAGACTGCAGGTGAGGCCAGTTAATACAATGCAGGAAAGAAAGAGCAGGGCAGAATTGGGTGAAGATAACCAGAAGTATTGCTTGATACATGACAGCATGGGCCACAGTACGGATGCGTGCAGATGGCTGAAGGGAAGCATCGGGAGTTCGCCTGGTGGGGGACCCGAAGCAACCGGAGGAAAGAAGGTCTCGTTTCAGAACCAGGGAAACTAGTTAACCGGTCCGTATCATCTATTGAAGTGGAGTTGACACAGATGGACGGACCAGATCGGGAAAAATCAACGGAAAACTCTCCTTTATTTATTAATCTGAAAATTGGAAACAAGGGTCACCAGTGTTTGGTTGATACCGGGGCTTCGGACTGTTTTATCTCACAGACTGTCCGGGACCAGTTAGCCCCGGAGGACATAATATGTTCAGAAGAAACCGGACCAAAAAGGGTGAGATTTGGGGATAAGTCCTTGTGCACAGTGGATGAAACGATACGCATCCGCTGCACTATAGGTGGGGTGGGTGTGTGTTACACCTTCAATGTGCTCAAGGGATTGATTCATCCCCTCGTTTTAGGAAGAAATTTATTGGGGAATTTAAAGGCAGAAATTAAAATGGATGAGAGAAAAGTCGAATTGTTTACCGGTTGCCCGGTATCAAGCCTGGAGGAAATTGAATTGGGAGAATATGAGGAAAAGATAGTGGCGGTAATGCCTTGGAGGGAGACCACCCAGGAGGAGGCAGAAGCCATGTTGCTTGAACCATCATATCTCACGGCTGTATGCGTGGAAGGATGCATTAATACCCCGGGGAGACAATGGTGGATGAAAGTGGCAAACCTGGGACCTGGGACAGTGACAGTTGACCGGGGCCAGGTGTTGGCGTACGCCACCCCTCAGGAGATGCCCATGTTAAGTACCAAAGACATTTGTGCCGTGATGGACATAATTAGAAACAAGGACTCCGACGAGACGGACGGTCTGGAAGCGGAACTCTATGCCTTGCACACCGAAAGGGAAACGGGAGGCAAGGAAACAGAAAAGGATGAGGAGGAGGCCAGAGAAGTGAAGGAACAGAAGATAAGGGCGTTGGACTTGGGAAAGACCTGTATCAGCCCAGTACAGGAGGACGATTTCAAGGAAATGCTGGTGAGGAATATGGATTCGTTGGCCTTTGATATGGGGGAACTCGGACATTGTACGTTGGCACCTATGAAGATCCGAGTGGATGAATCTCAAGGGATTTGCAGTACACGCCCGTATCGATACTCACCCCAGAAGATGGACATAATCGACGAACAGATACAACAGCTGCTCGATCTGGATGTCATAGAGCCGAGTAATAGTGCTTGGAGGAGCCCGATAGTGGTGGTAACCAAGAAGGACGGGAAGCCTCGGATATGCACCGATTTCAGGGTTTTGAATCTCCTCACGGCCAAGGACAAGTACCCGATGCCGACGACACGTAGCTTATTCCTGTATATGGCATCCAGGAAACCCACGGTGTTTACAGCACTTGACCTACTTTCGGGGTACCATCAATGTGAGTTGGAGGAGGATAGTCGAAAGTACACCTGTTTCGAGTCCTCTTCCGGAGTGTGGCAATGGAAACGGATACCCTTCGGGTTGGTGGGAGCCCCGTGGCAATTCACCAAGGTCATGTCGCTGGCGTTAAGAGGGTTAGTGCCTCGCATTTGTTTGGCCTACCTGGACGACATAATTGTGTTTGACCCAGATTATGAAGAACACGTGACCAACGTGGAGAAGGTCCTACAGGCTCTAAACAAGGCAGGGTTAAAGCTGAAACCCTCCAAGTGTGAGTGGTGTAGAGGGGAAATCCAGTTTCTGGGGCATGTGGTCAGTAAAGAAGGCCTGACCACTCAACCAAGGATACTGCATAAGGTCAAGGAGTTCAAGCGGCCACATAACCCTAAAACAGTCAAGTCCTTCCTGGGATTATGCAACTACTACAGGGCGTTCATCCCAGGGTTTGCCAAATCAGCAGTGCCACTGAACAAACTGTTGAGGAAAAACATACCCTTTGAATGGACAGAGGAGTGTGAAAACGCCTTTGGGGATATTCAGAAACGCTTGGTGTCTCCTCCGCTGCTGATACACCCCGAAATCGGAGGGCACTTCTACGTGCTTGCGGACGCTTCAGACAAAGCATGTGGCAGTGCTATCTGCCATATGGTGGATGATATCCTAAGGCCTATCACCTACTACGGGTATACCTTTGGAACGGCAGAAATGAACTACACCGTGACCGAAAGAGAGGGACTGGCAGTAGTCAAAACCCTGAAGACCTTTGAGGACATGCTACAAGGAGGACGAATCACCATAGTCACGGATCATCAACCGCTGATCCCCTTGCTGCAGCAGGCACACCAGGCCCCATCTAGACGGCTCAGGAGATGGGCCTTGGCCCTGACCGATTTCGATTATGAAATCAAATATGAACCAGGACAAAACCACTGTTTACCAGACTACCTTTCCCGAATGGAGAAAGGAGATGAAAGTGCAGAGAATAGCAACGAGGAGGAGTTTGAACCCGAGGTGGGATGTGAGTTAATGGCTTTCGTGGAAGATACGGACGAGATTGACGAACAAGAGATCCGAGAGGAACAGGCAAGGGATCCCGAGTGTAGTGCCATGATAAGGTACCTGACAGACAACGAGCTCCCGGAGGATTGGGAACAGTGTAGAACGCTACTGGCCAAAAGCGAAAACATGAGTGTGAACCAGAAGGGGATTCTGTGCAAGTATGAGAGAATATCACGCAGAAGGAAAAGGTACACAGATTTAAAAGGACGAATCATTGTGCCACCTGGCCTGGTGCCTAAGGTACTCTATCTACTACACAATGACATCCTCTGCGGAGGACACGTTGGAATCACAGCTCTGAATGAGAAGCTGATGGCTAGATTCTACTGGAAGAACATGTATGCTGACGTAGTAAACTACGTTCGCGCGTGTGAACGTTGTGCACTGAGGAAAAGGTCTCCACACTTTAGGGCACTCGCCAAGTCGTGGGATAGGCCTCAGTATCCTTGGCAAGTAGTGCAGACAGATTTTGTGGGGCCGTTAAGAAAGGCCAAGAATGGTCATAAATATATAATGACCTTCATGGACATGCTGACGGGATGGCCCGAGGCGTTCAGCACCAAAGATTGCACTTCCAGGACGGCAGCCACAGTCTTCCTGAGGGAGATAGTGTGCCGTTATGGTAAGGTGGAGCACCTACACTCAGATAGAGGCGGCTCGTACCTGGGAAAAATGTTCCGTGAAATCACGTCCAGGTTGTCGTGTAAGCAAACCTTCACCAGCTCCAGAATGCCCCGTTCGAACGGGCGCGTGGAGAGATTGCATCAGAGTCTTGAGAATATCATTGCCTGCTACATCTCAGATGACCATGAGACCTGGCCGGAACTGATAGGACCCAGCCTGTTTGCAATTAGGTCGATGACGTCGGGACGGTCTGGATTCTCGCCATACGCGCTGCTGTTTGGAAGAGATCCACCAGCGATGGGATTTCCGGAAGACCTTCCTTCACCAGACTACGGGGATGACCAAGAATGGTTTCTGAGAACAAAACATTGCATTGAGATGTTTGAACAGATGGCCAGGGACCATACGGCTAAGTATGAGAGTGAACTCAGAGGAAGAATGGACAAGAATGCCAACCCCAGAACCTTTGTGGAAGGGGATTTGGTTTTGTACTACGACCCCCAATGTGCAGCCAATCGGCTATCCAAGTTCTCGGACAGGTACAAAGGGCCTTACCGGGTGGAGGAAGCCGTGGGAGATCACCTGCTGAGGTTGAGGTCCCTGCATACTGGGAAGGAAATACCACATCTGGTGAACATCCAGAAGATAAAGAGGGCATATGAGCCCTGGAGCCCCTGTATTCCACCCGAGGTGGAACCCGAGGATCCACCTCCGGAGGAAGAGGAAGTAGAAGTGGGGAACCCACTGTCGGGAGAAGTAGAAGCAGGAGAAACCGAGGAAGGAACGGAGGAGGAAGAAAGAGAGGTCAAAGAAGAGGACACAGATGAGGGCCGGTGTTTAGAAAGCGATAGGGAAGAATCTGAGACAGATCCGAGGACCAAAATTGCCGGACCAATCACCAGAAGTGATAATCAGAGACTCAGCAGACAACAGGCCCACCATCCATTGAAGGAAAGAGAAACAAAGGAAGGAAGTACGGAAGTACCCCTCAGGCAATATGGGAAAAGAGCAGGTTCCACGATGGAAGGAGAACCAGAAAATTTAGCAGAAAACCCCCAATCTGATAGAAGAAGAGGAAATGACTACAAGGACACTGGAAGTAGTGGGATTATAGAGGAATCCCAAATGTCGACAGGACAGGATGAAGATAGTAGAGAAATCGAGGCCCGTGGACATAGCATGAAAACGAGGGCTGTAAAAAGAACAGAGAAGTTACCCGAGACCAGTCAAGTGGAGGGGCGGAGAGAGAGCGGTGAAGATCCCTCAGGGGACACCGCAATTTCCTCTTCGCAGCGAATTTCGACGCATGGCAAACATCAGCAAGGACCCTCGACTGGTCTGCAGGATGCCCTTCAGAGGAAGGAGAAAAAACCCCAGAACACAGGTCGACCCAAAACAGGCGGCCAAGATGTCAGGGTATTATACGCCGAACAAGACGGCAGGAATATAATTAAAGGTGCACCAGAAAGAGGCGACCGCAAGGCAACGCCCAGAAATACTCTCCATAAGGGGAATGCCGTGGAAAACCCACGAGATATACCGCGACAAACAAGTTGCGAGATTGAAAGAGGCGACCGCAAGGCAACGCCCAGAAATACTCTCCATAAGGGGAATGCCGTGGAAAACCCACGAGATATACCGCGACAAACAAGTTGCGAGATTGAAAGAGGCGACCGCAAGGCAACGCCCAGAAATACTCTCCATAAGGGGAATGCCGTGGAAAACCCACGAGATATACCGCGACAAACAAGTTGCGAGATTGAAAGAGGCGACCGCAAGGCAACGCCCAGAAATACTCTCCGAAAGGAGAATGCCGTGGAGATCCCACGAGAAAGAAATACCACGTGGCCCGACCCAAGGAAGAGAGCAGAGCAGGCTATGTGGGCGGGAAGTGAGGAAACCAGTTCCCTCTCATCAGAAGAGGAAGAAAAGAAACAAAGGGAAAAGAAGAAACGAGAAAAGAAGCGCGCAAGTGAAATTCGAAGAAACAGAGTACTCGAGGAACAAGCCTTAGAACAGGCAATGAAGGAAAATAAGAAAGCCCGACAAGTAAGTGAGCGTGAAGCTAGGGCACTACAAAGAAGGTTAAAACGAGATGCGGACATCCGTAGACTCACCAAAGTAGATAGTGAGTTAAGTGATAGCCTCGAAGAACGCGAGGGAAGACCGGACGTATTTATCCCGGCTGGGCCTATTAGGAGAAGAGAGAGACCGGGAAAACTGGAACTGAGCACCAGCTCCAGCAGCTCGGATGCTGACGAAGCGGGTGAAGGAGAAACCACCCTAAAATGGATGGCAGCAAATGCATAGACCTGGGAACCGCAAAGGAGGAGCAGTCTAACTTCTGAAAATTGTAGGGACGCCTACAGGTACCAGGATCTAGACGATGAATTAATATTGATAAGAAAAGTACTGGCTGGGGTGAGTGGCCAGGTGGCCCAGGTAGGTGGTGCGAGAGGTACCATCTGACGAGTTTTCCCGTCAGAAATACCCCAGCCATTCCTGTATAATATAGGCTTAACGGAACAATATGCCTGCATGAATACATATTGGCATTGGTTAAACTCGGAGGAGTGAGAAGCAATTGTAAGCAGAGGAAGAAATTTCATTTTTCAAAATTATCAATCGACAATTTCATTTTTCAAAATTATCAATCGACAATTTCATTTTTCAAAATTATCAATCGACAATTTCATTTTTCAAAATTATCAATCGACAATTTCATTTTCCAAAATTATCAATCGACAATTTCATTTTCCAAAATTATCAATCGACAATTTCATTTTCCAAAATTATCAATCGACAATTTCATTTTTCAAAATTATCAATCGACAATTCCATTTTCCAAAATTATCAATCGACAATTCCATTTTCCAGAATTATCAATCGACAATCTCATTTTCCAGAATTATTAATCGACCTTCTATTTTCCCGTCATTATTAACTGAATAAGGTCAGTGCTCAGAACCAGTAATTGACGATTTCAATATCTTGATTGGCGAGGGGTGATTTTGAAGGGGCAATCGGCAATTTGGAATATTTTGAATTAGCAATTAGTAGGGTGAAATTTTGGAGCATTAACTAACAGGATAGAAATTTGGGATGTTCAGCACCCCAGAGATAGGGAAATTTTATATACCCTAAATGGAAGAAATTTATACTAGGGCGTCTGGAATAATGCTAGGAGAGCCCAAGCTAAACAGTTGTAGTAAATTGGGAATTATGTTCCAAGAATGTAATGGGGATTGGCAAATATAGCTACATAAGGTGGACCTGAACACCAGTTAAAGGGGACCGGGAGTCCCGTACAATGACCAAGCGCTGAACGCTTGCCTGGAAGGGCCTATAGCTGTATATAATTGCATGTTTATAATTACGCTGGTAGAGTTGGAGGTATAAGCGGTCCTCCGCTAGGCACAGAAATGACCACCAGAAAAATGGTGCGCAGTTTTACAAAGACGTTTTATATAAATGGTGTTTATCACAAGTATATGGGTTTATGTATGTTTTGATACAGGGGCAATAAATTGACGGCCTGGGGTGTCAAGTGCCTAAAGAGACACGACAATGCCGGCCGTGTGTGGACCAGATGGGGGCGATTAACAGGTTGTCCTCCCGGATCTGGAGTGACGCAGTAGGCCCTCTGAATCCGGGACCCTGACCTTGGGGGCAGGGTGAGACACAATGGGACCCTGTTGGGGCGATGCTGTGGGGATTTATCACATGGTGACAGCGGGTAAAGTGTGATGAGCTAACCTGATGTGCCCGGCGGACAAACAAGTTGATGGGCACACCAAGGGGGAATAAATGAGCGTCAGCCGTTTTAAAAGACATAAATCCTGTAAGCAAGAAAGACAAAGGGGGAGGGGGGAGGGGGGAGAGATAAATGTATTCTGTCAGGACAAAGAAAACGGAGGGGACAATTACAGTAAACATGTTTGGTGACATGTGACAAATCATGTTGTTATGATGATCGGCGTTGGGTATCTGGAGAACCAATCACTTACAATAAGGCGGGAAAATGAACGGCCATAAGGCAAGACCATGGGATGGGGGGAGGGGGGAGGGGGGGGGGGGGAATATGATACTTAAGATGCGACGCCTCATCGGATCCACATCAGTCTACTTGACGCTGATTAGACATGCCGGGTGAAACCAGGCGCAGCAGAGACACGGCCATTGTCTCCGCTGAACTTGAAGAGGCTGAGAATGACATAGGGGGACGGGTGATTCAAGCCCGTATCACCAGCCCCGGGGCGTTCCAGTGGAAGCTGGACATTAACGGTGTTAAGCTTGATGGACAAGGACACCTGGGACACTCCCAACGCTGCATACTGGTAGTGGACATTGGTGTGGTCCAATCGAACAATGGGGTGCAGCCTCCTTCATGTCTGCGCAGGTAGAGGAAATTAAGTGGCGCCATCTTAAGGTAAGACGTGTATTACAATTAAGATGGAGAACAATGGTGCCACCACAATAGTGTGCCAAATTATGTAGGAACGTGATGGACTAATGGTGACCGGCTGGAAAACCCACGAGGTCGCGTGGTGTTATATACGTGTATATGTGTGTATAAAGATATGTATCGGCCCGAGGTGCCGTGACACCCACCAAAGGACCGGCCTTGAGAGCGGGGATGTACAATACTGTGTACAGAGTGGACACGCGCCTGTATGTATAGTTGACTGTCTATGTGAATAGAAAAATGAACTGAATCAAACTGTTAAGTGGTGAATTAATTGGAGAAGGTGATTACCTATCATTGTGACAATCGGGATGGATGCTAGTAATATGAACACTTACCCCCACTGGCGGAGATGGGCTGAACAGTTCTCTCTATATGATGACATGCAAGTATGAATGGGTGCATAATTGAGCGGGGAATGCAGCCATAGTGACAGTACAAACTAGCCGCGCTGAGAGGGTGCTGATGCCAGCGTGGTTTTCATGCGCTATTGTGCATCCCAGGCCAGTATCCCCAGGATTTCATTTATATTGAAGTATTGGCCGGAGGGGCCTATATGAGGTGATATACGCCTAATAGTATTTGTCTACACGCCAAGGCTATAGTAATAACTGTTACATGCGGACAAGCTGTTAGTATGGCCTCAGACACCGCGCTGCGGGCTCTAACAAAATTAGCAATTGACTCTAACCCCGGAAATATTATAACCCCATCATGTAGATGTGGCACAGGACTCCCCTCAGTATATTCTACTAGTATTCAATTTGCCCATTTGACGGATGTGATCACTGTTATGTATGTGCCGGTCACCAATAGGTCTCCTGGTACGGCAACAACGGCGGAAACAGAACCTTTTAGTGTAATGATTACGCCTATTAGAGTGGCTCCTAATAGTAGACGGTGTATAATTGTACCATACAAGTTAGCGGGACCATGCACAGAGGCCAGAATGATCGGACTTACCAACAGGTGCGTCTGTCTCTCCTGTATTGGAGTGGCTGTCGATTATGCTAAAAATAACAAGATAGACCCGGTTACTTATTTAAAACCAATCACCGCAGCGAGCACTATAGTAATGCCTACTCCCATGTCACAGCTCGTGGCCGGAGGCGCCAGTGCGGTGTGAGAACTTTACATTAACACACCTGTAGGAGGGGGCTTGAACTTGTGTAAGTTGCTATAATACACTGAGGTGATGGGAGTGTGCCGACACGATTACCTCCTATCGCTGTCTGACTCACCGGAGGCATTACTGGCTAGACGGTGAAAACATCTGTGGTGCTATACTGCGTCCCAAAGAATGTGGCAGGTGCAGATATAAATGGGAACCATTGAGACGATTCCTGTATACCACACCTGTATGTACTACCCTGGAGGAAATATGATGATGTTTAAAGGAATAGGCTGGTGTTGTATGAACTACCCCTGGGTGTGTGACTCTATATGTGTATCTGTATGGATAATTGATGCACAAAATCAAGGTGACTCAGCGTATCACACAGGTTGGTGAGCCGCTGCATACAAGAAGAGCTATGTAATGGGGTAAAGAATAATGGGCCAACTGATTTCATGCGTGCAATCAGAGCGTCCGGCGCGACGGATGACACATAACCCGCGAGGGGCTGGTCACGCCATGAGACACCACTCTCATTCAATTAAAAGGAAATCTGGACAGAGACGCTATATAGGGCCTAAGGCTGGAGCGGTACCGGGAGCGTTAAACCCTGCATTTATACACCACACCCAGGTGATGCAAACCTAGAAAAGGACTGTCGGCAGCCCTGGAGGTAAAAATCTCATTAATATTAAATAAACACTTACGCTCCTGGGTCGCTATCGTCCTCGGTGGTGGAGGACTGAGTGTAGACAGGCCTAGGTAGGCTCCTCAGTGGATACCGGGAGGCACCGCCACCGGAAGTACCTGCGGAGCAGTCCCGTAACATCCTGCTGGCGGATCCGGCAGGTGGCTGAGGCGCCACGGCCACGCCCTGGCGGTAAGGGTGAACCCGCGCCGGGGAAGCTGAGGTTGGCCGCGGACCGGAAGTAGGTGAGGAAATGCGCACCGGCTGGTGAAGATTGGCCAGAGCCCGTGATACATCCTGCCCTGATAAAGGAGTGCCACCCAGGGATCCCGAGGCAGCTGAAGGAGTCCAGGTGGTGGCCGAAACTGAACCCGTCGGGACTGCGCCGGAAGTAGAGACGCGCCCCCAGCTCATACTATAGCCCGGCATTCGAGCCGGCTGGGGCGTGACCGCCGAGACAGGGGTAGGAGCAGAGGCGCCAGGTGACCGGAAGTGCTCCAGTTGGGTGGTTTGAGGTACAGTCCACACCTGACGCGGAGAGTGGACATTGGCGCCCTGTGATGATGGGACACTGGATACAGGGGGCTTGACCTCTAGGCTTTGATCGGGGTCACCCACACAGGGAGTGGCCCTGGACATACAAGGAGCGTCGTGTCCCGTTGTCATCCCCGGGACGTGGTGAACAGTGCCTGACATTGGAGGCGACCTGAGCGCCTGCAGCACCTGACTCACGGTGGGTGACATAGGACTGACCGGAAGTGGAACGATGGAACCCACTACCTGACCAGCGGAGGGTGCCGACGGCGCGGCGCCGGCGGAGCGCAGCTGGGACAAAGGGATTCCTCCTGCTCCGGTGCTGGACGATGGCGCTGCGGGAGCAGGGATAGTGAAGGCCGGCATCATTTGTTGATAACTTCCAAAGGAGGCGGAGGGCGCGTTACCTTGATAGATGTGAGGAATGTGAGCGGGCACTTCATAATCCAGCTCCAGTACCACATCCGCGGCGTCGTGGACGGACCTGGTGGGCAGCAAGTTGCGCCTGTCCAGGGCCTCCCGGAATTGGCCCTCAGGGGGTGACGCCCCATCCCAATTACTGCTGATCCACACCAGCTGGGCTGAGAAGTCGCGGGTGGCGAGGCCGTTCACATCATATATAGGAGTGGGGATGAGTAAGTAATTCCCCTGCGCCTCCATTTGATCAAAAGGTATTAATATACGGGTGGAACGGTGAACGACAGAGTTGAACACTATTGGGTCGGACATCTTGAAGCAACAAGAGCAACTCAAGTACTGACCAAAACGGGGTACTGACGTCTGGATTTGGGGAAAGTACTATATATAGGGGGGATGAGAAAAGAATTAAGTTATAATTCAACTTGAAATGTGACTAGGGGTGCATTAGAGGTCCAGACGGCCGGGCGAGGCACAGATGGAACAGTAATCAGTACAAGGAATTATTGCTGTGAGAGAAAAGAAACCCGGCCATGTGTCATTGAGATAGGACCAGGAGTGGTGCTGACATTAGGCCCTGACTGGGGGGTGATATGGGTGTGACTGACGGTAATATTGTGCGGGCTAGTATGACTAAGCCCTGCTCATGGTAAATGGGCACTGTGTGATGACAATATATATACACATGGGGAAATATATGTGGAGATATATGTGTATGTATATATATATATGTATGAGCGAAGTCGCTCAGTGGTGCATGAGAATTGGCTTATAAGCCTATACGGGGATCTATATTAACTATATAAAACGCCGAGTGAATTACATAGAGATGAGTGGACCACATGGACGAGGTCGATTTGTGGGTGACACTTGGTGTTGATCTTGCCTCCCGAGGTCATCCACAACGGCAGACAGGGGATATGTAGAGTGCAGAAATATGAAGGGAGCTTGCCAGTACCGGGAAGATACTGAAGTAGTATATGGAAAAGCTCCAGTGTACCAGGTTACTTAACGCCTGTGACAATTTACTAAAAGGAGTTGAGTGGGCGTCCTCGGCCTATGTCCTCTGACACAGGTTGGGTCTTGGTATATAAGACTATAGACATATGTGGATAAGAGAATAGGGGAGACTTGCTCACGGTCATAGGAACTAGACGCCAAAATGAAGGGTGACTGGACCTGCACCATTATGGTGCTCGGCCTATGGCTGGTACAAAATTTACCCAGGGCCGACGCCCAAGACTCTACTGTTTTAAATAGGGCCGAGTTGGGAGTAATATTTTTGCGGGGGCGTACTATCAGCATTGCTGAGAGCCAGCATTTGCTCCAAGACTTTTTATTAGAGATTCCCCCTATGCTACCCATTATGCCTGTCACCAGCATAGCTGACCAGTGTGACGCAGCGGTGGTAGCGCCTCATCCTACAAACTGGAGTAGCATGAACTTGTACTCGGGAACTTGTGACACAATTCGTTTACAGGAAGAGTGGTTGGATAGCGTTGTGACCCAATTACAGGACATACGACAGCGGGCTGTGAGTGACATTATGGGCACGGTACCCCACCACCAAAACAGCACTAAGGATCGGCGCGCGGCAGGGGTGCCGGGACTTAATTTGCTAGCCCAGTTTGGACACTATGTGCTAGGAATAGCACGGTCGGACGATGTAGCACACAATGCCGAGGATATTGAAGTCCTCAGTCGTGGTTATGGCAGACTAAACGAGGCCACTGAACAATTAGTAGTACTGATGGAGAGTGGGTTTAAGGCTGTCGAGGAGAAGATCCAGGCGTCTATGGAATATCAACAGGAGGTGGCAGAGGTGGTGAGACAGGTAATCAGACAACAGACTAGGACCCAGAAATGGGTCAGTGCGAATACCATCTCTATCAACAATTTAGAGGTGTATGTTGCACATCTTACCCTGTTACTCCGCGTGAAAATGGGGTATGTCGTTCATGCATTGAGCGACATTACCACCTTGAGGGAGATATTATCCGAAGTACGGCTCACTATGAGACATAGACTGTCATCAAAATTAGTGCCACCAGAGGCCCTTCAACGAGCCATTGCTAACTCTAATGAATATCTACGATCCACGTACCCTCGGTACGAGGTGGCGTTTGAAGACCCGGATTTTTATTATGAAAATTCCAGGGTCGCCTGTTTTCAGAGGCGTGGCGTGATCGTGATAAGGCTCAGTGTACCCATTGTGTCCGGAGAACACCTGTTTGAGGTGTTCAGGGTGCTCACCTTGACAGTGCCAGTCAGAGTGAATGGACGGGCGGCGGATGGCACTAGGATATTGGATATGCCCGACGAAGTTGCCATCTCCAGAAGTGGACAGTACTATATTTCGGGACCAGTGCTGAATTGGGCCAGGTGTATAGGGGAACGGATTTCCCTATGCCCCGACGTTCCCCACATGCGAAAGATATCAGAACAGGTGTGTGTTGCCGCCCTCATTAGAAATGACAGGGCTGCTATAGCCAAAGTGTGTAGGGTGGAATACATCACCAAGCCACATTTCTCCGATATTTCTGTGTATTTGGGAGGTGGCGCTCTGCTCGTCAGTAGCAATGCCGTGGAAGGAACAGTGTTATGTAAGAACCAGCCCCCCGAGAGGGTCATCGTGCACTTTTATTCCATTATTCACCTGAAATGTGATTGCGGATTTACTACTTCCGGTTCCTGGATACCGTACAGTTTACGGGGGTGTGCGACCCATAAAGGGACGAATAACATTACATACCCTCGAAATGATCTAGTACGTCTGGGAATGGACCGGGAGAAATGGGAGCAGACTATATTGAATGGAAAGCCCATTGAGGTATTGGCCATTGACCCTCTACCCCCAGTTCTGAGGAAGAATGTTGAGGAGAGGACGGCCGCCAACAACGCCTCATTTGCTATAGAAATGAGCCAGCTCAGAGACAGAATAAGGCAAGGACGATATGAGGTTGAGCAAGGACTGAAAGGCAGCCATGGGCCGGGAGGCCACAACATTGCCTCCTATGGAGTAACTCTGCTCATTATAGTGGTAGCTGTGATAGTACTGTGTTTCTGTGGATATAAATACCGCAAGATGATGACGGGCTTTGTACTCGCTGGCAGAACCACAGGGGTATCAGCCGCCCCCTTCTGGGAGGAGGGACATAGCACCACGGCCAATACATGTATAGCAGCCAGTCCCGAGTCAGGCACGGCTATCTCGATTTTGACGCTGATGGTCATTATTGGGATAATACTGTTCATATACTTGGGTAATAGACTGAGGCGCCAGAGGAATCTACGACTGGAGGACGGGATATACCTTCAGTTGGCGGCGGAAGATATCACCGAGACTATACCCATGGGGGAGTGTGTGATGCCCATGGACCACCTGTTCCAGAGGCCAGGTCATGAACCCTTAATCCGGGATGTGGTGGTCAATCACCTGTGCACCAGAAATGTGGCGCGGGTGCGATGGGGTCGTACCTTGTACTCTACCGAAATGGCCACAGGCGCCCGAGCCATTCCTCTCCCCATTACAGACTCCTTCACCGTGTCCAGGGCCATGGCCAGAGCACTATTGGGGACAGAGGGGACCACCATCATGGCTAGGCTACTTAGATACACGGGTGGATTAGCTTCCGTTGTGCCTATGGAAATGCCCATGATCAGCGAGGCGGGCTGGTCCACTGTGGGAAGCACCACCATGACTAGTCACCACATGGTGACTATGTCAGACATTAATAGGGGATCTAGGGCCATGTCTGAGCCCCGTGTTAGTCAGGACGATTCAGGGGAGGCATTGGCGGGCTCGACTCCTGAGCCGCCTCCTCGGCCTCAGGTGCGACAGGTAAGACCTCCCGGGACACTACCCATCCGGAACTTAACCTCACAGGGACTGAGCTATGGGGTATACGATGACCTATTGGCCGATTGACCGTCCAGAGGAGAATGAATTTAGAACTGATGCACTATTCGCTGCAGGTAATAGGACAGGGCCCATGCGGGGTGCAGAATTTCTGGCGGAGATGCAGCAGTGAATTATGACAGGACAGTATTGAGAAGGGCACCGAGCACGCAGGCCGGTGAGACAGTATGAGAATCATAAACTGCCTGATTAAAGAGGTATTCCGTGAATAGACGATGTATATTGGTGCGGCATAACTGTGACATGTTATGTGTTATATTGGTGGTTTGGATTTGGAATTGATACTGTTTTGAGAATTTGATGATTTATATTCCAGCATGATTGCGTACTAATGTGAATAATTATGCCAACCATGTATACCTCATGTATTTGCTATGGCGGCTTGGAATGAATGTGGGATGACTGACCAGAAGAAATGCTGTGATATTATGTATGGGATGGGGGGAGGGGGGGGGGGGGAGAAATCGCGGTATAGGGAATGGAGCGTAGGAGCAAAGACGAGCGTCTGCCCTTGGCGGTGACCCGGGGCATTAATTTAGAGAAGAAATAAATAACAGGTAGAAAAGAAGGAAGGGAATAAGCAAGATGGGAAAGGTATAATTGAAAGGGGGAAGTTGCTATTGTCATGCACCTTGGGGCTTCCCTAGCCCGCTTAAAAGGGTCTTATTTATTTGATATTCTAAAACAAAAAGAAATTACTGTTGAATAATTTATATGTTTGAAACTCAGCATTAAGAGGTGGTCCTCGGGTGGTCCATTGGATAACCCAGGGCGTGCTGAAAAGTACCAATTTCTCATTTACTAAATTCTAGTGTTTACTACAGACACACATCTTGTCGTTCCGTGCTGGAACTAACACTCACGTCTGGATGCGCAGGAGAAAAACGCATCATGTTTACTTACCAGGCGGGCCCACAAGTAGTGTGGCCTACCGCAAAACCTCAATGAGGTTAAAACAAGGCAGGGTCAAACCCTGAAATAAAAGGATCCGGGAAAAGCCGGGTAATAGTAATACTTACTAAACTGACACACTATTGGAGTGATGGGAAGAGACAATGCAGCAGTAATTTGTGGGAGTTGAGACGCTCGCGTGGGGAAAAGAATAAATTAAAAGCTAACTTACCGTAAAGGAACTGTAGAAGAGCCTGTTACAGAATGAGTTGCTGTTAGTGTTATTAGTTATAGCAGAGACAGTTGGGTAAAATGGAGGCAATATACCTCACTCGGATCAAGAAAAGTCCGGTAGAAAGGGTTTATATATATATATATTCTTTTTGCAGTATCTAACCAGATAACAGTAAAAAGATATTACTTACCATATCACGAACGTGTCTGTGATGACCTTAGTAGGAGTAGCTCAGGCAGTCTTAGTCTGAACACCCAACTGGGTGAAAGTCAAGGAAACAGGGACATTTGAAGAGAGAAATATATATAAAGGATCCGGGCGTACCAGTAAAAATCTAAAATACTTACCTACAGGAAAATAGGATCGGATGACCATCGTTTTTGTGGAGTGGTATTCGAAAATCCATGACAAATGGGGCGGATACTTACCTGACCGAAAAAGGGGCCAACACTAGCAGAGTGCTCAGCATGAAGTTGGTGGTTAATGCATCAGGGAAAACTGTGGGCCGCCATGGGACTAAACCTGTTAATATCAAAACTTACCATGTCTGGAATACCAGTGTTATGTGTGAGGGTAGGGGAACCACCTGATCACTAGTCTCGGTCGTCTTACGGATCACTTGAGTTGTTTGGCCTGATGTCAATGTTTACATTTTTATGGTTTTGAAAGTAGTAACGGCTAGAAGGTGAGCTGTTCGAGACAAAGCCCTTACGTATACATCTATTATACTGAGGGGTTCTTTTACTTACCCAGGGCGGATGAGCCGCGCGGAAGTATCACACTGGCTGCAGTTGAGAGGCTGTTCTAGGTGTGAGGTTAGCAGCTCAAGATATGTGCACAATTCCAGAATGACATCCGGAAATAAGTGATGGTTTTATTACACACTAAGCAGTAGTATAGGTGTGAATGGCGAGCATGGCTGACGGCTTGTTTGAGGTACTTCATGAGATGTGATTAAATATAGGATTTGGGTTATCTGTGTCTATGATTTTGTCGGGCACCTGAGAAGTGTCGCGAGAAGGTTAAGTGACTTATGAGTGTTTTGAATGGTATTGATAATCAAGTAAGTAGTTAGTCAGGTCCTAATCTATAGAAGATCATCCTTGTGTACCGTCCGAGGAAATGGTAAAAGGGACTTACCCATTGTCTTGTATAAACCGCTTACCTTGAGAAACCCCCCTTCATTGTATGGAAGGGAAAGGGAAGGATCCGGTCAGTAGGGACTCGATGGTGCGACAAAGAATGCAAAATTAGGACAGGTGTCAAGGGCATCTGAACATATGAATACTCTATAACACTACTAACTTACTTGAAGGCATCCACTGTCAGGAAGGTTCCGGACTGCTTCAGGAAATCTTCCGGAGGGAAACTTAATTGAAATGGGATGTATCTAGTAAGGTGTTGTTATTATCTTTGTTCTTTGGTATAGGCGTATGCATGTGCATATGTATGCACATAGGTGTATATATATATGTTTTTTTTTGTATGTGTCCATCTGTAAGTACAGTGCAGTGAAAAATCTCACTGAGATAGGTGTAGAGGTTGGAAGAAATTCCGCGAAGGAACAGAGATCTGGTGTACTTACCCTGAGGGGGAATAGCGCAGCGAACCCCTAAATCACTTCTACCAGCCACTTGTTCTAGGGGTGTAGTGGCTCATGGCATGCGGAGTCCCCTCGAGATCAAAGTCAATGATAAAATGCCTGATTGTGTACAACGCCTGATTTGGCGAAGTGTATACAATGCATTTTGACTATGTATGTCTAGAATTTATATTATCTACGATTTCTTGTTTTATATGAAAATGTTGGGGATTTGATGACTTACCTGTTGAAGGTCGGAACGACCGACATGTTGCTTTTGACGCTCCAGTGCTTTCATGTTACAGCCGAATTGTAGGAACTTACCTAGGGACGATTGTTATTCACCATATCCAAACGCAATTGTTCGTCGAGTGTTGTCTAGTGCTATATATATATAGTGCATACGTTACTTAGCCATGTGATGGAACGGGGATGGCAACTCTAGGGATAATCACCCAAAGGTGTAGGTTTTGGGAAGGTTATGATGCTAGTTACCCGCCTATGCACCACACACCGGAAATCCCGGTATGGGCAGGGGAATAATTGGACTTACTCACTTCGACCTGGAAGGTAGATAATACCGCCAGGTCGACAGATCATTGTTTCGGGAACTGAATTTGTATAATCTGACATTGAGAGCCCGTATGAACCCACATTTAAAATTGCATAGGGCGAAATACTCGAGAAAGGAAGCACACTGCTGGGAAGAAATACATCCAGTAAGGATATATGATATCAGTGTGCTTGTACAATAAGCGCCTAAGGTAGGTAGGAGCTGCAACAAGAGACTAAAAAGAAAGGGGAAATCCTAACAACGCCGGGAGCCCAGTAGAGAAGCTTAAAAGGGGATATAATTATTTTATATACATATAGCCTTTACAATTAAGATGTATTAATGGAAACCGTAGTTAGGTAGTTAGTAAGAAAAGGCTGCAGGTACAACAGACCGAGGATACCAGAATTGATAGACAGAGAATAGGGCTAGAAGATCCGGATGGAAGGGGTTTTAAGCTCCATACTACCAAAGAGAACCGACTAGCGTACAGCTAGTCTGAGAAAAACCCCCAGTAGCTGTACTGTATAAGTACAGTAAAGCGGTATTTTGTATATTACCTAATAGCGAAGGAATCGTTTATAAAGAGAAGGTATGCAGATTGAAAGTATGTAAATGCCTTTTATTCATGATCAGTGCCCAAATGGGTGAATATATGAGGGTATATTTATAAGGTATTATATTAATATAAGTTTAAGTGGAGATGGTCCTTTAGGCAGCTAGGAGTTGAGAGACTGCGTCTCCAGAAAACATATCCTCCTGTTTAATCCATTAGGAGGGGGTATGGTCTCTTGTTTGTTTGGATAAGCATGAGGGCTGACGCAGTAAAAGTGACAATAGTGCTTGTGAAGAATAATAGTATTGTCCAAAGTGTGAAAAATATAGTCCGTTAGATAGATGGGTGTTTTGAGGCTCCGGGCCGAATGACGCATGATGGGACATCTGGTAGCCGTCCAGGCGGGGGAAAAAGCGGCCGTTTAGTCGTCCCCCTCTGGAAGAAATGGAGGAGAGAAGGGTAACAAAAATAATAATTGTGGTTCCTAAAGTGATGCGTAGTGATAAAATGAATTGGCAGCACGATATAATATCTGCGTGTTAAAGGGAGGAGTTAGTTGGGAGAAAACCTACTCGCCATGCAGAGTTAGAACAGCCAGTAGTGGTAGTAGGGGTTGGAGATTGACTCCCCATGCCAACGTCAGGGTTGATATATCCAGGCAGTTACTTGCAACAGCGACCAGCACTATTGTCTGAACACCTTTCATGCTTCCTACTAGAATAGACTCACCTTGGGCTTTCAATCGTGAAAGGGAGTCCGGAAAGGGCTAAGCCCTGGAGGATTCCTCCAAGCGGTATCCTAAGTTTAGGAAAGAACTTACCCATTCAAACTGTAAGTAGAAATCTTTTATTTACTCCATCGAGGCGCCGTCTCTGGAGGATGGAGAATTGTGTTGAGATATAACTCGGTGAGGGTTCGCCCAACCGGTTATACACTGCAAACTAATTAGGTTTATGATAGGCATTCGGGCCTAGCCTTTAAATACTTTGAGAGTTGCCATCACCCGCCACCACTGAATTTCCTGTCGTTTGTATTGCCAATGTAAAGGTCTTTTATCTTGAATTGTATGGAATATTGTAATTAAACTAATTAGTGGAATAAGTTGAAAATCCGAGACAGGTTGAAAGTTCTAACCCGAGCTGTTGGGGAATTATAGATATTCAAGGTCTATTGCGTCGAGTCCTCATCGCGTCTAACTCTGTAATTGAATATACAAATGTACAATGGAGTTTACCAAATTGTAATTATGGTACTGTGGAATTATACATCTCTTGGTACGTCTCTGACTAAAAGGTGAAGTATGAATTTAGCACCGCGACCTGTAGCTCTACACCTGAGGGTTTTATTTTGACTCAGGGCTACATCTTTTGGTTTTGAAACGATAGTTAACCTGGTAATTGCATGCAGAATTTATCGCTGGGTTTGTTTTGGTCTTGTGTTTTGAAGGGTGGTTTATCTGGTGGAGTGGACCTGAGAGTAAATTAATAGATGTGTATACTCTGGTCAGGTAATAGGATTGAGTAACATCCAGAGTGTTGATCAAGAACGAAGCCTGAAATGCTCATCTGTCAATTATGAATAAACTCTTTTACCTGTACAGGACTCTCATGTTTATGTTTGAGTAGGATATGTACGGCTATTCTTACATTGAGCGAGTGATTAAACCTGAGACTATGAATTCTTACTGATTACTGCATGAGTAAGAGTACACCAATAGCATCTAAAGTAGTTTCCCTTAATTGCTTAATTTTGACCCAAATGTAAACACCTACCGTACACCCTCCAGGGAAGAATCAATCAATTTCTCTGGTAGAAAGAGACGGGAAGAGTTGTGCATATTTTGTGTTTCACCCTGTATTTATGTTCATTAAATTTGCATATTGATTAGTGCGTTCCGTCTTGAATTGAACCTATAGCCCAGGGAAATTGCAGTAGTGGAACGGATATGCAGATGATGTAAAACTCTGATGCATTGAGTTGATGAATTCCAATGTCTGGTTATTGCTTATATTATCGCCCAGTTTTGTCTGGCTGCGTTTGCTGATTTAACATTGTGGTTTCAGTTAAGACCTGTCTACGGAGATATTGATCACAATATGGACATGGAGAACTTTTGGTATACATGTGATAAATATGTATCCATCGTGTTCAGCCTTTCTGTTTGCAATACATACCCATGATGATGACAGTAAGTGACGCTCACTATATTTTATTACCATGTTAGAAGTTTCTGTTGATATTTCTATGGGGATACCCTACATTATACATAATAGAATAAATCTGAAGAAGATCCATAAATAGGCAAAGGCGACAGTCTCTATGGATCGTGAAAGGTGGAATGCTTCCCGCACGTGATCGAATAACAAAAAGCGATGCCGGGAAAATATTGTTTTGGGGTGGCGTGACTAAAACGAGGAATAAATGAAATATATAGAACTTAAAAAATGATTTGGAAAACAAAGGTCTTACAATACCACAGAAGGAATCCGGAATGACCATGAAGTTTAAAACAGTTTTCATAGCTGATAATGCAAGTATAAATATATTCACCATTTCCGTCGAAATTGGTGTTAAGGAAGAGGAGCAACTTAAGAATAAATGAGTGTAAGATCCAGGGTGAAATTTCTACACCCAACTGTGATGTTCAGAAAAACATCTCTTTTTTTCAAAGCGATGGGCATCATAATCCCCTAACCCATGGTTAATGGTCTTACCTACTACATATTTCATAAGAAAGGCTATGCTGGACTATATGCTGGACTCTCTTAAATAGAAATGTGGTGTTGCCAGACAACAAGGGAGGCCTACAATGCTGGACTCTCTTTACAGAGGCCTAAGTGTGCGTGGATTTGGGGACTCCCGTATGAAAAACCTCAATATATTGGTAGTAGACTCGGACAACCCTATTGTGGTCATATAACGGCAGGCCCCATGTCCTACTATCGGGTTAGTTACCCCATTACTACTATCTATATGGCAGCAGAATTAGTTCCCTGAGACCTATACCCAGCGCCACAGGCTGTAGGCTGAGTGGGTGGGGCGGGGAGGGGTACGGCAAACAGTGCATTCCCCTTCGTTGGGGTATCCATTAACGTTGTAAGGGCCGCATAGTGCTTCATGTGTCGTTTAGTCACCATGATGATGCAGCCCTGATAAATGAATCGCCAGTGCTGCATGAGTGCATCCTACTTACCCTTTGGGGACGTATCAATTAACCTTATGGGATAGGCAGGATTGTTGGTTGCAGCGCAGGTGAGTTACTTGGGTTGCATGACGATGAAAGAGCATAATGCATTAACGCAGTATGCGGCCCTTTAATGGTTAAGGCGGCCAGAGACAAGACGCCCATTGCTTACTCTCCCTGACCGTCACAATACAGCTAATTCCTCCAGTGACCTGCCTCGGCACGGCCCCGGCCCGCTGTTCTACACCCAGAACAAACTGCTTGTTTCCTTACCCTTTAAGGGCCGCATAGTGCTGTAATGTCTAGGCTTATGTCCTTTTTATCGCCCCGATGCATGAATGCAGCCAAGGTAAGTCTACTCAGAAGGGCTGCCATCATGTTGAACCTATGGAATTTTTAACACTCACGAAGGTTCACTATTCATGAATGCATGGTGGGTAGACTAGTGCCTCTACATGGGTACCCAAATATATGACAGTGTCGCCGTGTCGATTTTTATCAGAAGGCCTGTGTCATTGTGTCGATTTTTAGATATGTAAGAACTTAGAGAAAAATCAATGTGGGTCGATTTTTACCCCCAACTTTCCCGTGTCTGTCGATTTTTAAAAGGGCCTAAAACGGCCGTGTTGCCGTGTCGCCCGTGTCGAATTTTACCAATGTAGAGGCACAGACTAGTCAGGAGAGCTCTCATACATGGTGACAACACGGTGCATTGCCCATCAAAGCACTAAGCCATCATTAAAGGGTTAACATAGAAGCAGTCTCCCCCATACCAGCGTCTGTAAGCGTTCATCAAGGGAGATTATGGCAGACATCCCACACTGTATTGTGGACGGCACGACCAGGGCTAGCGGTCTAACCCTGCTTGGTGTAGGGGCAGGGGGTATGGGAGATATAAAGACAAGGCCTAACGGTAGGTAACCCTTTAAGCATCCTATAGTGTTATGCCCTTTGTCATTGTGATGCATCGATGCAGCGCAGGGAAGTCTACTTAATATGAATGCATCGTACCGACCATACAAGAGTTTTCAAACCCACAGAGTCGGCATGATGCGCGAGTACAGCCCTGGCAAATAGGCTGCATTCATTGATCATGTTGACAAAGGGCATATCTTGCATTAAATCATTATGCAGCCGTTAAATGGTTAATGCCTCTCCAAAGGACAGCAAAGAGGCTCATGGCTCTATATATAGTAAGAGGTTACAACGCTGGTCAGAAGCACTATTTAAAGGTCTTCTCCGCCGCTTTGTCAATTCCTATGCCTTCCCTGAAACACTATTTAGCCATCAGTCATTGTAAAACCCGGCGAAAAGGCGTCGGGACACACTGAATGCTAGATAAATCTCACCTCAATTGCTGAATGCTTTATCAACATGGACAGGGACCTACTTTTAGGTCATATATTTATTCATGTTTTAAGGGAGCATCTTGCAACCCCGGCAAGTAGACCCACCAGGGCTGCAATCATGCATCATTAAGACAAAGTGCAAGCACTATATATCTGCGGTCCATAACGGGTTGACCATGTGCTCCTTCAAAACTTAAGGATTAATAGTGAATCTATTGTAAAGCAGAATATGGCAATCTCAGAATTGCCATCAGCGGATATAAAGATGTGATTACTGCGGTATTGATTTTTGCTGAGAAATGGTTAAGACCAGTGTCATAGCAACAAAAGGGGATGCACCTAGAACAGAAGCCTAAAAAAGTGCACCACTGAATGGTGTTAGTGGGCTAAGGCAAGTAGGGGACTGACAACCCTAAAAAGGGAGAGCTTGGAATTCATAATGAATTAGCAAGGCTTTTCGCCTTATTACATCCACGCCTCCAATTGCAGTATTCTGAAAGGAAGCTAAATCAATTTAATCAGGCAGGTAGTGCACGTATTCCTGCCATATTGGGAAATAATGTTTGCACAAATAATAAATACAGAATTCAATTTCATAATTAATGTGTTAACCAAGTTACATTCCCATACCCTCCCAAACCCTGTGGGACTACAGGTTTATTCTTAAATCAGTTTTTAGCCGTGAGCAACAACAACCTAAGCAATTGCTACTACGGTAATACAGCCACCTCTCAATGTACGTCTGTAAACCCATGTGTCTTTGCTTATAAATAATAAAACTCCCCATGGGGATCTGTTTTATAGAGGGTTGAAATACCCTTAAAAATAGTACTTTCTGGTAGTCTTAGTGGCAACATTGCAGTAATCTCAGTGATAATATTAAGCCGGTCTTAGTGGTAACATTGATATCGTCTCAGTGGTAACATTGCCGTAGTCTCAGCGGTCTTGGTGGTAACGTCTCAGTGGCAACATTCAGGTAGTCTCAGTAGTAACATGGGGGTCGTCTGGGGGTAACATAGAGCATGTCTCACTGGGAGCATTGATAACAGTGGTAATATCGAGGTAGTCTCAGTGGTAACATTGATAACATCGATAATAGCGATAATTCTGATGGTTCCATACAACAGCCATCTTAGTCCTGTCCACGGAATATCCCGCGAGATTTAGCTACACTCACACAGCATCATATCACATATGCCAGGAACAAGATAAGTTCCGTGAACAGAACCAAGGTCTCACAGAGCTGCTTGTGTCAGCCTGCACGTGGTGCCCCCTGGAACAAGTTCCCTCCCGTTTTAGCGTTATAGTCTAACTGGTTACGTCTACAGATGTATTCCCAGCATAACTACCAACGACATTAAAGCAGTATGCGGCCCTTAAAGGGATTAATGTTATCAGTTTCCTTGGCATTTAATCCCTTTGGTCCATACGTACACAAGTAACGTTTTTTTCCATTCGGAAAAGAATTAAGACAAGTATCTCAATACTGTATCTTAATAGTAACGTAGGATAATACTGACAGTTTTTGGCAGGAGCATATTTTTTGTATATTTTTCTTTGACTAACAACTAGAGAATCAATTGAAAACACTGTGCCGTTATTGATGGAATTTTCCGAGGAGCTAGCGCCAGAATATTCCATTTAGAATGATGGAATTGTTTCCATGGTAACCAGAAAGGTGCAATATGTGGCAATTTCCCATAGAAAACATTTCTTTTACATTGCAAATATAGAGTGTTAGGACTAAAGAGGGAATATTTCTCAGGAGACTACTGTATTCTTCATAAAAAATACTCTAAAGCATATTGAGTCTATTTCCCTCTAGTTTGCCTTGATGCCCGCTGATTCGGGAGTCCCATTCAGAGCGTGTCCCCGGCAGCCTCGGCCAGCGACTATCCTACTAGTTGGATAGCCTGGGAGCAGGCCATCATTCCATCCCAATACACACCTTTCAACTATCTCTGTCAATTATATGTGTTAATTGTTCAGTAGCCCCATGTACCTTTATTACCCCTTTGATATTGATTAGCATCTCTCTGTACTTGGATGTGTATTAACCAATATCCACCAATTTGCGCCACCAAACTGGCGCAAAAGGGTATCAAGTGAGATGCAGGTCTGCTTCCATACCATACACAGCAGAGGAACCTGGAGCAGTGTTGGTATGGGAGTCCGAGACTGTGTCCCCGGCGCTACCACTGTAGCCTGTAGGTATTGGTACACCATGGCCCTTACCTATGTCTCAGCACGGAGTCTGCACATCTCACTCAATGTAAAATCCGGAAGAAACTATGCATTCCATATTTAAACAAAAAGCATGGCATTATCCTACACACGTAGGGGGACATTTAAATCGAACACCTGTTTTAAAAATATTTTTTAGTCCATAAATTATGGTTAAATTGTGCCATAACACCAAGACAGAACAATAAATTCAAAACAGGTGTCTTACCCATTTATAGCCTACACATATTAGAATAACATGCATGCATAACATTCGACCTGATTATTACCATCTCTCCCGGAAATTAGGCCTTGTGATTGTTATTTTAAAGTAAGTGATACATTGAAGTGTAATACCCAAAAATATATCCCCCTAAAGACACTGAATTAAATCATATTATGGTAGAATTATTAGGTATATATTCCATTCAGTTACTTATATAATGGAACTTAAATATCAGGGATTTTCAGCTACCGCAAGCAGGGTGATTACTACCTGTGCTACAGCATGTACAGGCACTCACCATAGCCTAACTACAGGTGCCGTCGGTCTGCAGGTTATATATAGAACCAGCAGGGGTAAACGTGTAGTGTAGAGACTTTTTGAATTTTAAATGGCTTACATGCATTTACTTCTTAATGTATTTTCATTCTGGTTTTTACTTTGGGTTAGTATAATTATGTCTTTTATATAAGGACCCCGATTTAAATATAGTATATGATGATTAAATTATTTCCGATGGAACTCCCTACCCTGATGGCCAAAACCATAACTAAAAGGCTTGATCCACATTTATCTTACATACACATGTATGCACTAAGCTACATAAGACAACTGGGCATGTGTCTACATAAGATAATAACTGGAATTCATTAACTGCTGAAGCCACTAATAGTGCTTCCCCCTTTCTTCATGTGTATGATGGAGGCGTTAAGATGCGATGTACAGGTAGACTATTTATGATATAATTATGGCTCTCCTGAATTCTGAAGCCAATTCTGCACACGGCTTCCATATGACTTCCACTGTGGCCCGTGTGTTTCCAGGGAAGGAAGTGGAGAGGGTTGGTGAATTGGGAGACCAAAATAAATTGGATCCCTTAAGAGGAGGCTAGCGAAAAAAAATGCAATACAGCCGCAATCTTTTGCACCGGTCTGGAGAGGGGGGAGCTGAACAAATCTGGACCACTCTTGTGGAATTTCCAGTCCCCTGTGGTTAAAACATGACCACTCCCTAAGAGGTTATAGTGTGCCTGTGTTTATCTGGAACACCCACAGGGGGAGCTGTGACCTGTGTCCAATACAAAATGACCGCACCGTGTCTGACAGCTCTGCACGCATAAACCCAACAGCTACAGGCTGTAACAGGACAGCATGTCACTTCTCCAACCTTGGCAGGAATTTCCCACCTTACAATCGCAATTTCTATATTCAAGTTTGTATCAATTTCCTACAGGAAATTGCCCAAAAGTCTTAAGATTCCTTGCGTTTGGTCAGCCAGGGATGATATTCTACTGGTGGGTGTATGTGTAGTATATGCACCAAAAGGTATGACAGTGCATAGTGTAAAGACTGCAGTTTGTACCGATCAAAATAGTCCAAACACGTAGACAGTGTCACTGTCTATTGGTAAACGAAGACCAGTGTCGTTCATCATCTTACCCTCATGTGTATACAACACACACCATGCAGCATACTGACCTGTTGAAGCCTGTGCACACCTCTACCGGCAGCAGAATGACCATTCTAAAACCACTGTGAGATACCCACAGGCATAAGCGTCTCAGTTTTCAAGCTTTGCAGAAAATGGGAGACCCAACGGGCTCTACAGCATTGATTTTAGGCTGCATTCTTGCGTTGGCCACGCATTGTCATACGAGCCAACACAACCCTCCCAAGGCTGCTATTTACAATACAAAGATCAAATAAAAGGCGGGGAGAAGAAAAAATCTGCGCAGCGGAAGTGTGGGTTGCACTGCCCCCTTTCGGGCCAATTAGAAGACTGTTGACATTGGGTGCGGACCTGATGTTACCAGGGTTACCAGGTACCCGGATCCTTATCGCCGCCATGTTTGATTTGCACTAATCCCAGTGTGATCCGTGCCTGTAATGTAGGGGGCGCTGGTGGCTGCCCGGGCCCCCTTTCACACGTTATGTAGTCTCTGGTTACCTCTAACACATTTACAGGACTGAATCCACCGTTAACCCTTTAAGGTCATCATATTGCCTAAAGCTAACATTTATCATCATGATGCACCAACGCAGCCCGGGTGAGTAAATCGTCGCTGCTGCGTTAGTGCATCATGGGTCGACATGGTGCATTAATGCAGCACTGGCGAGTTACTTGTCAGGGCTGCATGAAGGCATCATGGCACCTAAAAGGTACGGTGCATTAAAGCACTATGACGTCCTTAATTGAGATGTTGAGGAATTTTAGCCTTGAACTGGATTCCATTACCTCAAGGCTAATCGTATCTGCTCTGTATCAGCTAGCCTTTTCCAACTGTGTTTAGTGTTAGATGAGGTCGTGTCATAAAACATTGATCTCTGCAGACTAAAACATCACGCGGTAAACTGTGGCAGACGGACAGGTTGCACCATCTTGAGTTTAGATTATTGATGTGTATATCGTAGAACTCTGGCTCACAGCTCACAAACACTGGATTATGGATAAGAATACCAGTAATAAGATTATAGGAAGGTATACTGATATTTTAAACAGTATAATGACTTTGATTTAGATATCATGTCGCCTCAATATGTTTAAAGTCTAGTGAATGTTACTGCTCGGCAGCAATTCCTGATGAACTCTCCGACATCACGTCATGTATTGCATGTTCATCTCCACACTATATTGATAATATCTTACAAAACGGAACAAAGGAATAGACCTCAACAAATCGGAAGTTACATGGTATGGCATGTATAATTTTAATTGAAAACGAAAGTTCAATTGTAACATGCATTTTCAGAAAGAAGGACATGTATTCAATCGAATTAAATTGGCGTTTACAGTCATGCCATTGACTTATGTTACGACCTTAATGCATGTCAGTGGATACATGCATCAGGACAGGTTGTAGCTGGGACTGTCTGCTTTCATTGCCGCATGGTTCGTTTGAGATGATTAAATGTTGTAGTTGTTTGTTATGTTAGGCCCACAAGGTAGGTTATCCTGAGGTACATGATATTAATGGTTGGTAAAAGAAAGCGACAACTTTATGGGTCGAGTGTTTGGTGAAGGGAAGATGGTCCCGAGGACAGTAGCCGCCCTTTAAGGACAACATTGTGGTTTAATATGCAATGCCCCTTTTTCATCATGCCGCTTGCATGTGACCATGACGGGTCTACTCGCTATAGGGCTGCATTCATGTACATGTCTGCAAAGCCTTCGATAGTGCATCAACCATATAGGATGGATAACTGTTACTCGCCAGGGTTGAATTCATGCATCACGGCAAAGGGCATAGTGTATTAAAGCACTATGCCGTCCTAAAAGGGATATAAGCCGCCGTTGCATAAGAAAACTGATTATAAAAAAGACAGCAGAGACTGACAGTCCTGACTGTGGGTTCACCCCTACCGCCCCGCCTAAACCCCCCGCCACCCTACACTGATAATCGGATTGGTTCAAGACGTTAGTCAGTAGTGCTTGACCAAGGTAGTTAAGTCATAGGGATATTAGTTGAGTTGAAAAGGTTTTTATTGACTGAATAACTCATGAGTCATTAGTCATTTTCACTAATGATTTACTCTAAATGACGAACTGATTATAAAACATGACTAATTGCCTAACAAATCCAACCAGTATATGACTAATGCCTTTGTAAAAGAGACTATCTCTGATATTCATATTGCTCCTAGACTAATGTGGGATGGTCAGTATTGACTAAACTGACTATCCTGGCCTGGGTGTATAGGATGCCAAAAAGCAACCAGCAAAGTTAGTCACTGCTGACTAAGTTCTAGAGCATAATGATTATCGGTGTGCCCCCACCCTGAAGGCCGGCAGGGGGTGCTAGAGGCAGCAGGAAATGAAGGCCCTTTCCTGCTGCTGCTGTGACGGCCTGAGCTGCTCCTCCAGCCCCGGCCCCTCACACGGTTACATGGGGAGCAGCTCCTGAGCAACAGTCAGAGTCGCGAGAACTATACATTATTTCAGACTAGCTAGCGAGCCCCTTGACTGTGAAGTCATGGTAGCCCCCATTTCTAGCATCAATTGAAACTGAGATGTAGCTCCTTACTTTCTAATTGCATGTCTTGACACCAGGTCCTAATAGATCTATCCCCCTGTGAATGCAACATTAGCCACGACTTTGACAACCTTTAGTGGTAATACCATAAGTCAAGCAGGTACCCCTCGGCGCTGAGGATGACTTCCTAAAGGACCGCCTTCTTAGTAAACAAAAAATGGTATACAACGTTTCAGAACGTTTCTCTATGGTTCCTCATTATGCCAAACGAATAAACTTTCACGTAAAATAACATACTTTTGTTAGCTGGTTAATTACGCCGCTGCGCTGTCCAATTGTTAGCCTCGCCAGCTAGTCTGCAATAAGGTAGGCCTATAGCACTGGCCACAGCTGGTGAGTCCACTGTTGAGCTGCTCGTAGACCGCAGGCCCATAGCAGGTCGGCACTGACAGGGGTGTGTATAGGTGATATGACGTTTTTGTGTTTGGATTTCATGTTCATTACCTGAGCCTAATCATTAATCCTACAAAGACGGCATTGAAGTAACATTTGTCGTCATGGTGTACCAGTGTAGCACGGATGATTGTTTCACCGGCATTATGTTGGTGCATCATGCCAACTCCTCAGGTGTATATCAGCCCTGTAGGGTCGGCATGATTATTACATTTAGCTCTACCAAGTTACCCACCAGGGCTGCATTCATGCATCATAAAGAAAAACGGCATTGCATATCAAAATAGTATTCTAGTATTTGATGGTTATCTATTTGTAGCTGGCAGCATAACTTGTAAAGACAATGAGGACTTGTGTGGTATATACCCAGGCGGCCAAACAAAGCACTTCAGAATCAACCTAGCATGGATATAGGCATGACCTAACATTTGCTGACTGACTAATGCATAAGCAGGTATACGGTTTAACTTTGAAACGAGTTGGATTTTGGTACTTTGTGCCTTTACCATAAATCCTCATTATGAGGGCACTATGGCAAAAAGCCATATCCCTATACCACCCGGCTGTAGTAATCACATTTAGGTACACTATACACCCCTACTACACCCATTTTATATCGATCCCACATTATGGACTCATTCCCTGTTGCTCTAAAAGCTCACATCCCTAGGTGTGAAAGTGCAGCACCGATGAAATAAAAATGTGTTCAGTTGAAAACGAAATTCATAAGTAAAAAACTATCACCTCAAAAACACCGCCATCATAAGGGGCACATATACACTGGTAAGTGGTTAATGGTTAAAGACCCAAAACCCATGACTTACATGTATAGCCTATATGCCCTTAAACCGAAAAGGGCCGGATAGCACTCTAACGTGATGTGTTCTGTTCGTCATGATACATGAATGCAGCCCTGGTGAGTAACAGGGTTGCATTGGCACATCGTGACGACCCTTCTGAAGTGTATCAACTCCGTATGGTCGGCATGATGCATGTATGCAGTACTGTCGAGAGCTGCAATCATGCATCATAACGACTAAGGACACAGCACATTAAAGCCCTATGCGGCCTTTAAAGGGTTAAAAGCTCAGGTGTGCGGATGGGTGTGTGTGGATACGGCGGTGCTATATCAAAGCCGGGGATCAGCTTGTGTGGGGAGCGGCTCAGAGTAGCTCCTACTCCCAGCCCTTAGAGCATATCGCCTTCATCTGGCCGCAGAGTTATCATTATTTAACGATGAGCAGCTCACATTTAACCTTTAAGGGCCGCATCCTGCTTTAATGTGGTATGCCCTTTGTCTCAGCATGATGCATGAATGCAGGCCCGCCTGGAAACCCGCCAGGGCTGTGGACATGCATCATGTCGCATAGAAAGGGTTGATTCACTCCCAAAGTGCCGTCATGATGTACAATTCATTGCTGCATCATGACAGCATGCCGTCCTTGAATGGTTAAGACCGCCAGCACTTAGTGCGATATACGGCCCGCCCAGTAGCAGGAGCAGCTCGGCAGGTCTCTAAGAAGCTCACCCCGCCCCCGTATAGCACACAGCCTTAAGTGACCCTTTACGGGCTGCAAACTGCTTTAAAGTGCTATAATGCATCAATACAGCCCTGGCGAGTCTGCCCTTGGGGTGGGGGTAACAACCCCATAGAGTCGGCATTATGCTTAACTGCAGCCCTGGTGAGTTACTCGCCAGGGCCACGTTCATACACAATGACGATGAAGGACATGAAATCACAACGCGGCCCTTAGAGGGTAAGTGAAGGGAGGTGACACGCAGGGTGTAATGGCCCCTGAAGTGGCTAATGGTCTCAAAGGGGCGGGGGTTATGTTTGTTTGAAGGAAGAGCCGTGAGAGCTGATGGTGGGTGGATAAAACATCGTCCTGAGGTCAATTGATCAAAGCATTATATCCTATCCCGGAAGGAGCGGGTAGACACCTTCCGGTTTGTTATGACCTTGGTGCTGCCACTGTAATAGAGTGTGTGCCCATATGACGGCCATACAATGCTGCATCCAGCTAAATCAGCTAGCAATAGTTTCTAGCTCTACTACTTCTGTAACACTACTATATCCTTGTTACTGGACATCGATTCTCTCTCTTTGTAGCTCTATAGTGATCGATGCCCAGTTTTATACTTCAGACCAGTGGTTCATTTTGGCTGTTTTTTGCCTCACAGATTGCTTCTAGGGCAAAATCCTGACTAGGTGCCAATATATTCTCTATGCCAATGTGTAATATGAGGGTAGAAAACACTGGAACCTCAGTTAGAAAAAATCCTACTGAACAGTTTTTGAGAAAATTAGGGTTTTGTTGCATATTTTTGGTGTTTTTTAGTACATTTCCTACATAAACCGTGAACGCCAGCATTTCTCACTTTTCAGGTGTTTAGAATCAGAATTTGACTTTTTTTTATTCGCAGTAGGATTTCTGAGTATCGAGCCATTCTAGAAAAGCTATTCTTTGGAAAAAATACTTAGTATTTCTTGATGATTTTCGTTGCACAAATTTAGGGTTGTAATATAAAAACTGCATTGTCATCCAATCAAAGTGTTTATGCACTTTTGATGGTCACCCCCTCCCACCCACTTCACTCTGCATTGAAGGAGAACAGGCAGGGGAGGTTCATGTGTCCGTATATAGCTGTTGACCTGGGTGCTGGGTACATTTTTAATTTATGGGGTGCCATCTGTTCATGAAAGAAAAATCAAATAGAATATTTTATTTTTTTTAGTATCAGATTAATGCAACTACAATTCGTAATTTAGCACTTAAAGCATTGTATTTGCATTAATATGAATAGTAGCCACCTTATGGGGTGCCAACTATTCATGAAAGAAAAATCTATAAGAATTTGTTTTTTATGAGCATTAAATTGATGCAACTACAATTTGAGATTGCATTTTAAGCATCTTAAATCAATGGTAGTCATCTTAAATATATGGGGTGCCAACTGTTCATGAATTTAAAAAAAAGAATAGAATTATTTTTTTTATTAGTATCAGATTAATGCAACTACAATTTGTGATTGCACTTAAAGCATTGTGGCATGCAATGACTGGTAGCCACCTTGAATGTATGGGGTGCCAACTGTTCATGAAAGAAAGAAAAGAAAGTATTTTTTTTAAGAATCAAATTAATGCAACTGCAATTCAAGATTGCATTTAAGCATTATGGCATTCAATGACTGGTGGCCATCTTGAACCTATGGGGTGCCAACTCTTCACGAAAAGAACAACTACCGTAAATTCTCGCGTAGAAGCCGCGGCTTGTACGCGAGTCAGACTCAGCTTTCTTTTGATACCAAACATGCCTATATAGGGTGCGGCTTATACGAGAGTTTTTATTAGCATACTACAGTACCAAAATCGCAATATTCAGACCCCATCTGCGGCTTATATAATTTGTCAAAGTTAGGGGTGCGGCTTATACGCGAGTTAGGCTTATACGCGAGAATTTACGGTAAATTGGATTTTTTTAACAGTATAAAATTTATGCAACTACATTTCAAGATTGCATTTAAAGCATTGTGGCATTCAATGAATGGTGGCCATCCTAAACCTATGGGGTGCCAACTGTGTTTGAAAAAGGTATCAAATAGAAATTTTCTTATATGAATTATACAAATTAATGCAACTATAATTCTTCATTGCACTGAAAGCATTGTGGCATTTAGTAAATGGTAGCCATCTTGAATGGGTTGAATGAAGGAAAAATCAAATAGGATTTGTTTTTTTGATAGTATCAAATTAATGCAACTACAAGTCAAGATTGCATTTCAAGCATCGGGACATTCAATGAGTGATAGCCATCTTGAATCTGTGGGATGCCAACTGTTCATGAAAGAAAAATGGAATAGATTTTTTTTTATTAGTATCAAGTTACTGCAACTGCAATTCGAGATTACATTGAAAGCATGGTGGCATTCAATGAATGGTTGCAATCTTGAATCTTTAAATGATTCATAGGCATGAACATGGTGTTCTCCTTTATATAGATATTCATGGATTTCTACTTCTACTAAATATAGATTTCTGTTGGAAGGATTCTGTTACATGGATGTCGATGTCCAGTTTTAGATATATATCCATATAGTGCATTGGAGTGCTATAATGTTGGACTGCTGTATATTGTAAACACTACTCATCCTCTCATGCATTTCAAAACTAGTAAAACTATATTACACTGTAATTAATAAGTGTAGGTACACAGTAAAACTGCTGTTATTCTAACCACGTCTAGACTAAACTGTACACATCCACCTATCAAATGGCAACCAACTATTTACAGTGTAGGTAGGCCTTAGGCCCCTAGAGTGATTGAGCAAACCGATATATTTAAATTAACAGGCCCCCTGCAATTGAGGGTTTATATCTACTCTGGCAATCAATAAGGGACTACCTTCTCTAACTGTGGGCCAGCTCAGATCCAATTTGAGTGAGTTACTCACTGCCTCTACAAGTACTGTGTAGATTAATGTTGTTTGATAAGGGCCGCACTGTATGGGCAGAGTGTAAAACAGGTCATTTATAGGTGGTTTTACACGAGCAGCCGAGCAGGGTGGCTCAATATCTATGCGTCCAGGCCTCGGTGGGAAGTCTGCAGGGGAGGTAGTACGACTAGCAGTAGTCGTACTCGGTAGGGTTAGCCCTGTAATAAAGGCCGCATAATGCGTTGATATGCTATGTCCTTTGGTGCCATGATGCATGAATGCAGCCCTTGCGTGTAACTGGCCAATGCTGCATTGATGCATCATACTGGTCATAAAAGGTTGATACCCTCCCGAATGGTCTGCATGATACATGAATGCAGCCATACCAAGTCTTCCAGCCAGGACTGCATTCACACATTCATGAAGATATATGGCATTGCACTTCGCGGTCTTTAAAGAGCTAACATCGATGTCGACCAGCTTAAAGCTAGTCCTGCATCGACATGTGGCCATCAGGGTGGTGACATGTGAATTAACATGTTAGCGTTAACATGTCACTATCAGCCCCCACCCTCCTGTCCCCTGCCTCCTCCTGTGTCCCTGCCCGCCTTACAACACCCTCCTGTGCTGACACACGGAAACACGCGCACCAACTGACCTTTGTCTCCAAGCAGAGTCCTAGTCCTACCGTCAGGTAGGATAGTGTGGGCCAGTCTGGCTGCTACACTTGGTTACCTGTGCTACCTGTGTACAGACCCCTGTCCTTTCCTTGCTCCCCACAGTGTTGTAGGTATGCAGGCCATGTGCTTTAAGGACCGCAGCAATGTTGACACAAAGCAGAGGGGGGACTTTGCTAAATGTGGGTATATCTCCAGATTAATGCAAAATTGTGTGTTCTGCATCCCAGTAATATCATTTATTATTCAAATCCATGAGATTATGCCATTTTAATGCATCCAAATGCATGCATTTTCACCAGAATGCGATGCTCAAAGCAGAGGGGGAACTTGGAGTTGACTACCCTGTTTCTGTTACCAGAAACATCTGACCTCCCCCCATAGGTTTAGCTCAGTGGTGGCCCGTGCACGGAAACGCGCGCATTAATGCATGTATTAGCCCTTTAAGGACAGGATAGTGCTGTAATGCATTATGCACCTTGTCGTCATGAGTGCAACCCTGTGCTGCATTCATACATTATGTAAATCCTGCAGGTTTGAAACTCTGCCAAATTCAGCACTGTATGGCGAGTAGACTCACCAGACTGCATGCAAACATCATGACGACAAAGGACATGGCGTATTAAAGCGCCATGCACTGGTGCAGCCCTAAAGGGTTAAGGCGGTTCATACTGAGATTTATTGACGTGTTGGCACCCGGGTTGTCAGCAGGTGACAAGGGAGGCCATTGTGAGATCAGCCGTTATGTATCATTCATAACGCACCGACTAGGACGGTATGGGGACGCTCTGTGCTGACAGTGACAACCCATGCCTTGTGACTCAGTAGCAGAGTGTGTGACACGTCCTATACCCAGAGGGGATGCCACTAATCTGACCTCAACAATTGCGTCCATAGACTTTCTAAGGTGTGAGTCGTCAAAGGTCATTAAACTGCGAAAAGATTAGGATTTATACTACTTATAGCTTTCCGATCGCATTTCATGTTATATATGCGGGTGATTCTAGATCAAAAGGCGCAATGATTTCAAGCTCAACATCTATCTCAGCATGTGTTGAAAACGTGTGTACATGTACATTTTATAAAACCGTACGCTTACTGACAAAAAAGCAAACAGGGACCGACCGATAAGGGTAGTAATATACATAAAGATACCCTTGGTGTAGGCACTAGTGATGGTAGTATAGGGAAAGATACCCTTGGTGTAGGCACAAGTGATGGTAGTAGTATAAAGAAAGATACCCTTGGGAAGGGACTAGTGATGGTAGTAGTATACATAAAGATACCCTTGGTGTTTACTCCAGTGATGGTAGTAGTATATCGAAAGATACCCTTGGTGTAGGCACACGTGATGGTAGTAGTATACAGAAAGGTACCCTTGGTGTAGGCACTAATGATGGTAGTAGTATACAGAAAGGTACCCTTGGTAAGGGACTAGTGAGGGTAGTAGTATACAGAAAGGTACCCTTGGTAAGGGACTAGTGAGGGTAGTAGTATACGGAAAAGTACCCTTTATGAAGGCACAAGTGAGGGTAGTAGTATACTGAAAGATACTCTGTATGCAGGCACTAGTGAGCATAGCAGCATACTGAAAGATACTCTGTATGCAGGCACTAATGAGCATAGCAGCATACAGAAAGATACTCTGTATGCAGGCACTAGTGAGCATAGCAGCATACAGAAAGATACTCTGTATGCAGGCACTAGTGAGCATAGCAGCATACAGAAAGATACTCTGTATGCAGGCACTAGTGAGCATAGTAGTATAACCGAAGGCATCAGTAGCCATTCAATCTAATGCAACTAGCTAGGATGAACCCAGAAAGCTTTCTTTCTCTCGACAGACTTGAATTAAAGAATGTCAACTCTCCTTAAGAGAACCCAAATGCACTTTATTCAAAGGAGAGGTGCGTATAACCGCTGAGGGGTGCGTTTTAGTGGATTATAGAGACAGACGACAGAGGTGTGAGCATCTGCAGTGAAAGGGGGAAGTCATCCTGTTCTTGAAGGAATTAAACCTCTAAGGACCGCATAGTGCATTAATGCATTGAGCCCTTTATCGTCATAATGCATGAATGCAGCCCTGACTTGTCTACTCACAAGGCCTGCTTCCATGCACCATACCATGCGGGTGTATCAAGCCCACATTATGCTTGAATGTAGCCCTGTAGAGTAACTCGCCAGGGCTGCAATCATACATACATCATGACGATAAAGGGCATAGTTCATTAAGGCAGTATGCGGGCCTTAAGGATTAGAGGATTGACAAAGGTGTAACCATGTCCTTTTGTATCTCTGTCATGTTGGGTGCAGTTACGCTGCTCCAGTCCCTCACAAAAACATCACCAGTTCAATAATACCATAACTCCTACACATATATGATGTACCTCTGGGAAATTAGCTCACAGCCTTCATGACATCAATGAAATGCATAATTAACCCAGCTGTGACTTTTTCCCTCAGTAGCCTATGTAAGGCAAATATCCCAGCCTTGGAATGGGATAATCCCAATGCTATTTTTTGTTGGACTGTTCGCACGTAGATCCACGGGCCTCATTGATTTGGTCGGGGGAGGGAGTATTGAACCAGGGTAGGTATTTCTGTTGACTTTATGTCGGCGGCCTTCCTCTGCCCTACCCCATCCCCATTCAGTTGTGTCAGCCTCAACCACGGCCCGCGCCACGTGGCGTATTGGCTTCCGGTCTCTGCCTATCACTCCAATCAGATTACGACCGCCCTGCGTCCCACCCACCCCATACATTGGTATCAGGTCCTCTCCCAGAATGCTGTGCAAACTGTATCTCTGCGCAGGCGCGGTGTGGTGGGTGGGAAGTGACTTCCGGCCCCACATGCCCAGATGAGGACTGCTAGGTGCTACAAGTTCACACCCTTGTGATTAAATAGTTACAATGAATGACAAGAATAGACTCCATAATCGAATACGATTAAGGATGTTTGCATGAAATGAAACCTTCTAAATATTTACAGCATTTACAAATGGGATTTTACCTCGAACAAACTGTTATATTATGTTCGTGGAAATTGTAATTGTTCGGCCCGGCCATGAGTATCTTGAAATTCAATTTCAAGTTCCAGGCACATTCAACAAATCCAAACACGTGCTCCCTGTTTAGAATCCCAATTTTAATTATGGAAGGACAAGGCTGACGCTGAGATAAAGCTCAATAAATGACTCCATTGTGCCCTATGCACAGTGCATGGTGAGAATGGACAGAACTACAGTCTATAACAGTACATCTGCGCATGCCCATGGGTGGATGGGCGGGTGGGTGGGGCACTACCAGCTAGATGGACGCTCGGACCGGAAGTGTTGCCACACTGGCGACCCCTGGTGAGGATTGTGTCGGAAGTGACCTGTCCCCAGACTTCCGCCATTGGTCAGCTTTGGGAATGTGATATTGTTTGGTCGTCCGCCCCACCCTCCGGTATGTGGGATGATTACACATATAGACGTGTTTGTTATTTTTTCTGCGCTACCATAATGTTTGGACATATTGAAGTACTGTTTTGTATCACGTAAGTTTCTGGCTGGTGGAAATACAGAGGATTCCCATGTCGCTTAACGGCCTGTTTATAATGACGAGTCTATTAAACGCTATTTTAGACTCTCTAGATCATATGTTTTCATGTTTGTTTGAGAGAGGCTGTATAGTGTGTTAAGTATAATAAAGTGATGTACATCCACAATAAGGGTACCGGGTATATGGACAAGATAACTGTCTCTATTTTTCTTGACTCTCTCCTGCAAACAGAATCCAATAAGTAAAAGTAAAATTGAATATATAATAACATCCCAATCAACATTGCTATGTTATATTCTGGGTGTTCATTTCTAGCTAAAAGGATCAATATTGTGATGCACTTTAAATTTCTCGGCAGCAGCATGGTAGTCTCAAGTAGTGATATCATGTGATATATCTTAATTAAAGAACCTGGCTATTCTATGAAGATAGGACGACGGTAGACCAAATAGGTGCATGCCACCAACAGCAAAAACTCAAACTCCGCTATGTTTCTATGTTAGAATCAGAGGCTGCCCAGACGACTGTCAGTTCAGCAGACGACATTCCCGTCAGCCATCTCTAACCACGATTGACGCAGAGGTCACGTGCCAATCAATGCGCAGTCGATGACCGGCCCTGGGCTTAAGTGGGCGTGGCCTCTGCCTTTTGATTGACAGATGTGAGAAATGGGTGAAGTGGTGCCACCTGTAGTGTGTTCAGGGTGATTGGAAGGGTGTGTCAACAAGTGGAAGGTAAACACGGGGAGGGGGGCTCGATGTAGGCCAGTCTGGGGTGGGCACTGAGGCATGGATTGCATCAGCAACCAGGGAGCGGTGGCAGTCGGATGACTGTGAGACTAAAAGAAGGGGGCGGTGACTGCCATAATTATACAAGGGGATTAAATACCTCGTATATAAAGTCTTCCCTGAGTGTATTCAGCAGTTTTTTGGGTAATTGGTAAGATATTGTAAAAATGAGGGGCTTAATCTATATGGGGGAGCTGTCAAATTGCAAAGTCATTGCTACGTATGGACGTATAGTGGCCACATCTCATACCCATTGACAAAGAGGGCGGTAGGGCGGTAGGGCGGCAGTAGGTACCTCCTCTCTAAGAGTCACCCCTCCCCCGACCAACTCAGGACTCCGTATGTCCATACACACCCGTGATAAGGCCAAGTGCACTAAGTGAATGGCGTGGGTAATAACATGAGTAGCTCCTGCTTGATTTGACCCTTTAAGGGAAGCATCTACGATGCTTTCATGTAATGGTCATCATGACACATAGATGTAGCCCGGGCGAGTAGTGCATCATGCCGACCCTTGGCGAAAGTGTGATTGCATGGATGCATCATGCAGACAGATAACTTAATACATTAAAGCACTATACTGTCCTTAAATCCTTGTACCCTGAGAGCAACGGTCGGAGTGAGAACGGAACACGCCCCAAGCGCCTTTATACTATGCCTTGGCTTTAGAGGCAATTCAGGACCAGTAGTTGTCAGCCTCAACAAGGGCGGTCTAGTTTAAAGACAATCAGGAACTGTCTGGGGAGATTCTCCTTAAAAGCAATTACAGTGGAAATTGGGGTTAGAGGATTTGATTGGGCCGCACTAAAACGTTTTTCAATCCATCATGATTGTGCATAGGTCATTAAGTAAATATTGTACAACAGTGCAGGAAATGTGATATACGGGAATATATATAAGGGAACGTCAGTTTCCATGAATACTACACCATGAAAGAAGGCATGAAAGGAAAGAGCATGTTGATAAATAGAAGATCTCAAATTGAATACACCATAGAGTCATGCCTACAATGAGTTGCCTTCATCAAAAGTGTGTGCTCTACGGGTAAGAGCTTCCCTCATATCCGTCTGGTTGATAAATCAGATATAGTTATGCCACTATCACACATACATAAAATCCTGCATGTGAGTACCAGATACACCATTTTCCTATGTTTTCAGTAACGTCTGCTTTCCGAAGGATTCTTGTATTGAATTCCATGAAAATAATTGACAGAATCATTCCTGTATTTGGGCCATCGGGTTTGGTGATATATTGTAGCATACACTGTACTGGGTGTTGTAGGTTGGGTTTGTTGAACCAGAAGATGCTGCGTATACCATTGTGTACCATCCAAACATGCAGCAGCGGACCATGTATCGCACGATCTATAATCTCGTAAGGGACGTAAAGTGCTTTAAAGTGCTCTGTACTTGGTCGTCATGATGCATCCAAGCAGCCCTGGTGAATTCACTCTTCAGGGTTGCATTCATATATCATGCCGACCCTTTGGTAATTATCAGCCCTACAGGGTCGGCATGGTGCTTTAATGCATCACATCATGACCACCAAAAAGTATACTGCATTATGCCTTATGCTGTCATTAAAGGGTAGCCTATGCAGTCCCTGGATGTAAGTGCAGTCACATATCCCCAGGGTGGTATCATCCTTATACAAAGACCTATGTATACCGTGTACAAAGCCCTATAGTACACGGATTAACCCTTGCTCACAAAGATGTACATTGTAATGTGTCAGTATAGTGTATTAGTCTCTAAAGCATCCTGCGTGTGTTTTATTGTTTATAATCGTGTGGCATACTGGCTATCAATTTAAACTTTGAAAGAGTTCTAATGCATAGCAATTATCCCATTTAACAAGAAGTGGTGACCTGAAATGACCTAACACTGCGGAAGGTTTAGTCGGCAAGATTCATAGATCAATGGTGCAATGATACGCATGTCACAGCAGGGTCACTAGGGACCCATTGTCAGTGACATATCAACAGTCATTCTGCACAGTATAAACCTTCGTACCACAAACCTTGTGCAGTATATATATATATATATATATATATATATATATATATATATATATATATATATATATATATATATATATATATATATATATATATATATATATATATATATATATATATATATTATATATATATTTAAACACTATACTTATCCTGGTGAGACTATACCTTACTTTAATACATGGAATGAAGAGAAAGACATACATATAAAGCCCAAAAATGCGTATATATTCAACCGACCTATCCTGTTTTTGGTGTTACCCTAAGGAAAAGAGTTTTTGTAGGGTCAAAAGTAATAAATAGAATGTATAAAATTTACCAAATCGTGAAGAGAGCTACCTGCCCCAGTTCTCTGAGCCATGTTACCTGAGTACAACCTGATGTTTTTATGAGGCTGTGGATAGATAAGAACAGATAGTAGGACCCAGTTCCATGACACTAGCTAGTCGGTGGTGGCACTTTACCAGGACACTCCCATTGTAGTTACAGCAGGGACGACTCCATGGTTACAGGGACTGTTCTAGATGACAGAGCAGCTCACTGAGCTGCTCTCAAAGCGGCTTCTCTGATGTCCCTCTCATCACTGAATCATTTCACAACCTTCCCTGTGATGCCAAAGAATGGCCGAACAGGTCGAGTTATTCCGAACATTCAGCGACTGGTGGCTGACAATACATATACATGTAGGTTACATGGCATGTTGGTCTTTAAACGTCGAAACGTATCCCTTTAAATGGACTCGGATGTGATTGCAATATTACTTTCACAATTTTAAAAGACAGAATTTCTTGTAAAATAAATCATTTTAATAGTGTGGACATTTTGTACTAATGACAGTCCTGCGCTTAACCAAACATACATGTATATTGTAAAGCTACAATCGCTATGATGTTGGGTAAGGTAGTGAAAGCTTTAATGCGTTAAAGCAATGCAGTCTGAACTAGCGTTAACAGATATAGATACATGAGATATAGTCCCAGCTCAGCTATGTATGGTATGAGCAACGTGAGAGTGCTGCAAAGACCTGCTCACTCCCCTGTGCAACAGTCACTACAGCCCTGGGGGCCTCACAGCTTGTTGAAACGTGTATACACAGATGTCACAGGGATCTAAGAATAGAGACATTACAAGCGGACTGTCTGCTCAGTATTCATAAAATAGGAAAGGGTTCTCTCTCTTTCTCGCAGCGAATCTCTAGGGGACTAGGTAATGCATAAGGGATTTTAGGTATGTTGTACTTTAATCCCTATAAGGGCCGCATAGTACTTTAACCGGCTATGCCTTTTGTCATCATGATGCTTTCATGCAGTGCTGATGAGTAACTCTTATGGGTGTCTCCATGCATCATGTCGACCCCTTTTGACTGTATCAATATTATGGGTCTCTTTGGGTCTTTAACCATTTAACCATTTACGATGATATGCGTATGCTATTTGACCGTAGCATTGTTATCAAGTGTGTGGATTGTGTTCCAAATACCCCTCTATGCAGTAAATATAAATTTGTCTCGCTGTTTCACACCTGGGAATGTGAGCTTTTAGAGTAACAGGGAATGAGTCCATAATGTGGGATCAATATAAAATGGTGCAGTCGGGGTGTATAGTGTACCTAAATGTGATTACTACAGCCGGGTGGTATAGGGACAGGGCCTTTTGCCGTAGCGCCCTCATAATGGGGATTTATGGTAAAGGCACAGGGCAGAAAAGTTCCAAAATCCAACTCGTTTCGAAGTTAAAGCCTAGATACTGGGTATACATTACTCAGTGGGTGATGGTGTAGAGGTCTATATGTATGGGAATTATCATTGCCAAGTTATACTATCATCCACAAATAAATAACTGTTAAAAACTTAGCAGTATGGATGGCATTATACCATTTTAAATGCTGATGCCCTTTGTCGGCTTGATGCAGGAATACATCCATGGCAAGTAACTCACCCGTGCTGCATTCAAGCATCATGCTGACCGTACAGAGTTGATACACGCCCGAAGGGTCGGCATGATGCACCAGTGCAGCACCCGTGGGCTATTCACCAAGACTGCATTGGTGCATTATGATTAAAAAAATGTTGTCTTTTAGTAACATGCTGTCCTTGAAGAGTTAAGGGCCCATTTCAAAGGAATAGGAAAAAGACGAGCGTCTCATTTACAAAATGTTTTAGTGAGTGTAATGCTGATGGTTTCGACTGTGAGGAGCATAAAGGAAACTGTCTCTAGCGTCTTTGCCCTGGTACTTTGTCTAGAACTTATTGTTGAGCCTTCATTATTCTTAGTGTGACATGTTGATATATTACTTGTAGATGACTGATGGAGGAGGCTCTGATATTCCTTATTTCTCGGCATGCAGCTATATTCTGAATGGTCTGGTGTTTATCTATAACAAACCACCCATTCATTGTCTTCTTATGACTATCTCCCTCTATCTCATTAACCCTGTAAGGCCCACATAGTGCTTTATTGAAACATGCCCCTTTTCAGCATGATGCATGAATGCATCATTGTGATCTTTCGGGAGTGTATCAACCCCGTATGGTCGGCACACTGTTGAATGCAACACTGGTGAATCATTGGACAGGGCTGCATTCATGCATCATGATGACCAAATGCCATGATGCATTAAAGCAATATGCTGACCTTAAAGGTCTATCTTGTATTGGCCGGACCTGATTAGAGTCCATCGATCATGACTCTGTCAGCACTCCTCCACCCAGGAGCCCACTGTCCTATAGGCATATAGTCCCTCCAGGGTGTCACAAAAAGAGATGGTATTATGAAAAAGCCGCATTGTACAAGTATGTATATCACTATTGCATTTATAAAAATATATTCACCATAATCTGCTATAGCTGGGGTTACTACAGAAATTAGAAATTCACGAGGCAGAAGCCAGTTTTATCCTTAATTTTGACAGATTCCAGTAATATTCTTCACTTCATAAATAATCATGGTTGTTTTGTCACAATGATTCACCAACTCAGTACTGGCGAGTCAATTCATCAACCCGCAGGACCGCATAATGCAATTATACTCCATTCTTGCATCACGCTAACAAATTGACATGGTACAATAAAGCACTTCGCTATCCTTAAAGGGTTAATAAACCTACAGGTGAGGGTCCCTATACACACCAGTAGCACGACTAGGTAATGATGGAGGGTGGGATCATGTCGTAATTTACAGCCAGTGTAAACACATGGAGGGGCACGGGCATTAATTTGTCCAGAGCTGCTCAGATGGTTCACTATTGGACCAGGGAGATGTATGCAGATTGGTCCCATGCAGATATAGATCTAGCCCTGTAAGGGTCGCATAGTGCTTTAATGTGGCATCGCCTTTATCGTTATGATGTATGAATCCAGTCAGTCTACTCACATGTCTTGCATTCGTATAGATCATTTGGGAGTGTATCAACCTCGTCGGGTGGGTGTGATGCTTGGATGGAGCCCGATAGAGTTTCTCACCGGGGCTACATTCATGTATCATAACGATAAGGAGCGTTATGCATTAATGCAATTCCCAGTCCCTAAAGAGCTAAACAGGGTAGAAGATTGGAACTGGGGTCGGCAGGAGTGCTCCAAGGTAAAGTTGGAGGTAAATGTGTAAAGGATGGGTATAGGCAGTGCAGGGAGATTGATTAGGTAGGGAAATATTTACTTAGTTTCGGATTAGCATGGGGAACCCTGAACATTGTCATCTTTCTTTTGCGACTTGCGAACGTCTAGATGAACAGTGGTATGTATCCTACAGAAGGGAATATTATCGACACACATGTACAGCAATGTATTTTCTCTATAATTAATCTCTATACAGACGTTTTCAGCAGCATTAGATGTCACACACGTATAATCAATGAAATATTGTAGTGTTGCAAATATACTGTAGATGTACAGCTGAAGAACGGTGCCGATCATCATCCTACTACCTAGGAAAGAGGAAATATAGGGATGACACATATCAGACAGCAGAGCAAGCAGAACAGTCACCCATGACTACACAAATGAGAAAAATCTAACACATAGCTTAATCTTGATTTAGCATATTAACCCTTTAAGCGGCACATATTGCTTTAATGCATTATGTTCTTGTCATCATAATGCATAAATCCACTCCTAGCGAGTGTACTCGTAAGGACTGCATCACTAGAGGGTTTATAAAATACAACACTCAGATAGGATGGCAGTGCTGCATTCAAGTGTCATGACGACAAAGGTCATAGCACATTAAAGCATTAAGCGGCCCTTAATATAGCTCGATATAGCACTGCTCATATGTTTTTGCTGGTACCTGCTGCTGCTATTCCATGTCAGACGAGCAGCTCATTGGCTGCCCGTGTGTTTCCCTGTAGGTCCTGTGGGTATGGCGAGCAAATTGTGAGCAAATCATGAGCACTTAACCTTTGGCAGCGCGGGGCCGGAGGTGGCCAGTGATGTCTACTTGTTAAAACGATCCCTGCTGCATGGAACATCAATGGAAACGTCTCCAAATTGGTCAAGTGATCGATAAACCCTCACCGTCTATACCCCTCCAAACCCTTTTAGGGTCGTTGTAAAACTTTTAACAGGTCGTCCCGGAAAGGACAAGAGCAGGAAAGGAGGGACACATGTGTCCGTCGATACCTGACTCAATGAGGACGGATCTGCTTTGAGGTCAAATGGCGTCGTTGGCCGTGTGATTTGCGGCTTCATTTAGCCCATCAAGGGCCGCATAGTGCTGTAATGTGCCATGTCCTTTGTGGTCATAATGCACGTATGCAGCCATTGCCAGTACCTTACTAGGCCTGCATTCGTGCATCATGCCGACCCTTGGGGTGAGGATCAACCCCGTAGAGTCGACATGGGGCTTGAAAGCAGTCCTGGTGAGTAACTCGCCAGGGCTGCATTCATGCATCTTGATGACGAATGTGTATATAACCTATTAAAGCAACATGCGACCCTTAAAGGCCGGCCGTCGAGCTGCTCACGACGCCCACCCTACATTGTGGCCGCAATTTATGGCCGCCAACACAGGGAGGATGGCCGCGGTCATTGTGGCCGATGAGCCCACATTTGAGATAATGTGCCTGGCTACACAACGTACGATTATGTCGGTAATCTATCACGGCCCTGCTCCCAGCAGCCTCCGCTGGGACTGGGTGTGAGCAGCTCAGTGAGCGGCCCAGTGAGCAGCTCACTACTGCTCTGTCTGTAGAGGCATTACCAATGTGCTCTGTGCAGATGGGCACAGTCGTGACAGAAGAATTCAGTAATGTTCATCGCCACAACCACCAACATTTACAGTAAGTAATTCTGAGGATTTGCTGGATTTGAGAATTGGGTCAAGCTGACAATGTTTCAGTTTTGTGGACTATGATTCACATTGAATTGTCTTTTGAATTGATGAACCAAATACATATTCTAACAACATAGGCTCAATGGGTCTTCACAGTGGGAAGATGGGAAAATACTCTGTAGAGGAGTGTAGTACTTAGTCACAGAGAATGGGTACCAGTGGTGCTATATACATATACATACAACTATTTTTTTCTACAACGGCTAAAATGATAGAGGATGGATTGGAGGAGTTTGAACTTTCCGGTTTAAAAGTATTTGAGCATTTGTGATATCGACATCCATGCATGACTTTATTGACAGAAATATGCCATCTATTCTCATTAGAGTGCAATCGTGACAACCAAATGCGAAATTGGTATGCTCTGCATAGATCATCACTTGAAATGCCAATAGACCTAAGGGGCTCATCTATACACGATGATGTGAATAGACCTTTATGGGTGTGGCATCCATGGAATTTAATCATGTTTTATCATCATTCTGGGGAATTTAGGGATACGCTAATCAAATAAACATAGTCTATTTCAATATGAATTTCTACTGCAATAACTCTTTTTATATGTGTGTACTTTAGCATCATATAGGGCATAATAACGATGTTATTGTTACAGTACGCATATGAAAATTGAAGACTAATATGTCCCCGATGAAATGAAATGAAATTAGAATCCAGTTGAGAATGAGTATTGTATCGTTTCATCCTACCCTCTTTGTGTCGTTCTGCTACTCCCCTCCACATTCTGCTGACATTAGTTTGCAATAAAATGTAAAATGCATGATGTCGTGCCACATTCTCCCAATTTCGTGTTAGTAAATATAGGCATTTTAATGATTTTTCAGTGCAAATTGAAGCTATTCTAAGGGCCGGACCTGGCGTTATTCATTAATAATTGAATGATAACTGTGGCCAAATATTTACAAAAGCTTATCTGTGTCTCCAAACCTTTCTGGCTTTTCTAAACCCCAGCACCCGAACATGTTCATCTTCAGGAGGCTGTTTCACCTCAAATGACAAAAAGGTGTGGACCACTGCAAATGCTGTATAAACCTCCAGAAATGCTGTATACTGGACCCAGTGAATGCTGTATTGGTCCCTGAAAATGCTGTAGGGTATGGAGCCCGCAAATGCTGTATGGATCACCGCAAATGCTATATAGAACACCGTAATTTATGCTGGATGGAACACCGCAAATGCTACATGGACCCCTGAAAATCGTCTGTAGGTGGCACAACTGTATAATGCAGGGTATCCAACCACCATATAGGCATTTGCGACACGCTTAAAGAATTTGCAGTCTGTAAAGCAATTCCAGGAGTCCACAGATGTTTGTTATTTGAGGTGAAACACCCTCCAGGTAATACTCATTCAGGGATTTATGACTTGTGCAGCTCCGAATCTTCCCAACAAGAAAAACACATTTAATTTCCAACCCAGTTTTAGTACCAGCAAGGCTCGGGAGAGGGCTCTAGGAGCGTGGATAGCAGATAATTAGACGGGGTTCAAATTAAAACTCAAATAGCTCTAATCGGTAGATTTGATGGACGATGCAAGAGCCTAGAGCAGATAAGGCAGTATAAAAATAGGGTTGGGCCTAGATAAGAGCTGATAAATATTTCTGACGAATGGTCTAGGATGAGGGATAAGGCAACGGGTAAAAACGAATTGAAGGATGGCCAGTATTGCCCCAATTTTAACCCTTTAAGGGCTGCATTGTGCAAGGGTCGGCATGATTCTATATCGTCATGATGCAGTGTATCCATCCCATAGGGTTGGCATGCTGCTTGGGTTACTCGCAAGGGTTGTATTGTATCATGGCGTTTAAAGGAATACTGCATTAAATTACCAGGCGTTCATTATTGGGTTAACAATAAATTTGACTTGAGATATGAAGTTGTATATTTAGAAGGACAGAGATAGACTGGGGAAGTGGATATATTAGATTTGATTTAACATTTGGTGTGCGACACGGCGTTCTTTAGTTCAATCAATGATGTACTCACCATAAGATAACATAATATATAGGTTATCATGTGCACAGACACAACTGACACAACAGAGACAAAATGACATTATATTCCCTAAGACATTTCTAGTGTCTAGGATATAATACTACATTTACTTATATAAATTGCCAAAACATGAAGTACGTAGTATAGCATTGTGTGTGTGCCACTGTACTGTTAAGCACATCCTGGCTACAGGCAGACAGCAATGATATAATTGTGATACAATATTGTATACAAAACTAGTTAATAAAAGGCTGAGAGTAACCTCGGGCTATATAGAAGGATAAAACTACAGGACACATCTCTACCTCTACCCATACTGCACTGGGGCTGTGTGATAAACCAACCAATAACTATAAAGCCTGCCTTTAAGACGTTACCATGGAGATTAACCCATTAAGAGCAGCATAGTGCTTTCATGTGCTATGTCATTTGTCGGCATGATGCCTGAATGTAGCCCTGGTGAGTAAACTCGCAAAGGCTGCATCTATGCATCATGCCGACTTCGTCTGGCATATTTCCTGAAGGTTTGGCATGATGCATGAATGAGGCCCTGGTGAATAGACTCACCACCCTGCAATCATATAGTATGACGACAAATGGCATTGCACATTAAAGCACTATGCGGCCCATAACGGGTTAATGGAATTTTAAAGCATGATATCGAAGCACTGAAGTGCCTCTAGATGCTATTCAAAATCATCAAGTTCCACGTTAGATTTCCTCATGGCGACCTACATCCTGTTTTAGCTGTAACAGATAAATGCCTCGGGGAACGATTAAAATATAAACACATGAATACCCTGGGAGCAAAATGAACCAAAATAAGACGTTTAGGTCTGGAGCTTGTGAGAAACACGAGAACATTGTTGGACAGTACCACATGAAATTTAAATAAATGGATGTTTTCCCCCAACATAAAATAGCCAAAATTCAACGAGAAAGCAACGGGCAAAAAAAAAACAAGAGACTTTGCTCTGTCTATTTGTTACTCGCAAAGCAAAACATCGTTCAACCTCTCATATTAGGATCCGGTGATTCTAGTAACGGCAATGAATTGTTTATGACAGTATTCTCTGGATTCGCAGTAATGATTCGCAGTAACAAATTTAAGTCGAATAAGAGACATAACATCAACTGATTTTCTGTGCATTGCGGTGTAGAAAGATAAAATGCATGTCCAGCCAAGACAGAATTTATTGTTAACATCGGGGATACACCCCCCCCCCCCACCCACCCAACAGCATTACCGGCCCGTGAATTATGAACAAAAACAACCAGAGTACGGAAGACATACATGTATATAATTAAAAAGTCACCATGTGATAACAACAGCTGTACTGTATGACGACACGGGTATATGTATAAGATATATAGAGAGAATGGGCGTTGTCAGTATAGGTATTATAGAGATTAGGCAATCGGAGTAGTATATAATTATATGGGGAATGGACGGTGTGAGAAGTTATAGAGGATGGTGCTGTGACTACGGTAGTATATAAAGAATGTATGCTGTGTGTAGTATAGATAATGGGTACTATGAGTAGTATGTAGAAAATGGGCGCTGTGAATAGTATATGAAGAATGGGCGCTGTGAGTAGAATAAAGAATGGGTGCTGTGAGTAGAATAAAGAATGGGCGCTGTGAATAGTATAAAGAAAGGGCGCTGTGAGTAGTATATGAAGAATGGGCGCTGTGAGTAGTATATGCAGAATGGGCGCTGTGAATAGTATATGAAGAATGTGCGCTGTAAGTATTATAGAGATTGGGACATTTGAGTAGTATGTAGAAAATGGCACTGTGACTGTGTGAGTGGTACATGGACACTATGGAAAAGAAAATGGGCGCTGTGTTTTTATATAGAGAATGGAGGCCATGAGTACTACATAGTATAGACAGAATGGTCTCTATGAGTATTGTATAGAGAATGGGCGCTATGCGTAGTACAATATGTTTATATGTGGTAGATATATGGTATTGACAAGGGTTGGTGTTGGTATTGCCCGCTATACAGTTACATGTCTGTACCAGCTTGAGATATGGAGAATGTCGTAGGGCGGAGGCTAGAAGAGAGAGAAGGAATAATGGAGAAGATGCAGGTTCGATCCGTGTCGGCCCTGTGGACCTGCTGACCAGCCTTCGGCTGTGTTGGTTTTAAAACTATATATGGAGAAGATGACACAGACACAATCGTCTAACACTTTAAGGGCCGCATAGTGCTTTAATGCATTATGGCTTTGGTCGCCATAATATATGAATATAGCCCTGGCGAGTAACGTGCCGGTGCTGCATTCAAGCATCATGCTGATTGTACTGAGTTGATCTCATAAAGGGCCAACATGATGCACAAAGGCAGGCCTGGCTGCATCTATGCATCATGACAACAAAGGGCATTGTATACTGAAGCTCTATGCGGCTCTTAAAGTTAAAAGAAAAGAGTATCGTATTTTCAACCAAGTTTGTTTCAAAGCAGCTGTGATTCTATTACACATCTATGAGTGCCATTCATCCAAAGGTTGTACATTTCAGGAGTTAAATAGAAAAGAACATGCAATTGTTGTGCCTGAGTGGGGGCTGCCATTTTCTGGACCACCCATGTCACAAGAGAACATTCTGATGGGGCAGCATTGATAGAAGAAGGCAGCACCTGTATCCGACTTGTATACTGCAGGTGAATAGGGCAGACATGGTCCATCAGGGGGCAGGCCTGTTACACGTTGGGTACACCTACGAGCCATATGGCCTAACTTGCATATATTCTAATGCTGGATAACCCCCATGCCCATACACCCAACCCCGGTCCCTGCACTCAGCAGGCTAGGTACACGTGGTAGGTACCCTTGCTAGGTGCCCTTGTAAGTGGAGGCCGCCACCCTTCCATGCCAGCACTACTAACACGTTGTCATGCAGACCTCGGTCACACAGCCCGTCACACAGCTCTCAGAAAGCCCCCTACCCGCCCTCCTCATACTACTACATGTGCCACAATATTGTTCACACCTTTGGTCTACTCACCCTCACGTCTAGCCGGGCACAATACCAATATTCCTGAGGACTATAGTGCCCGGGGGGCCACTCCCTCAGCCTTGCTGACTATGTGTGAACACGATTCCAAGGGAAAGGGTGTGTTTTTGGACCCTGGGCACGGACCCGCAAGGGCCCTTGAAAAGGGGTGCTTTTTAGGTAATTTTGGAGGAAAAGGGGTATGTTTTAAGGCCTTATGACTAGAAAAACGTACAAGTCTAGATGCCATTCAATTTGCGTTCTGATATATGAACTTTAAGGGTACATTTTAGGCCCACCTTTTGTGTTTTTTTTCTATGATATTTCTCGACCATCCTTGATATTAAGGGTATATTTTTCCTACTCTTTCTTGATTAGGGTATGTTTTGATCTCAATTATCGGTGAAAAGGGTGCTATATTGCTGATTTGTCTCCCGTGATATGGGTATCAAATTTGAGGTGACGTTCACACATAGTTACTATAGAAAAGATAGGGAGTACCCCCCTCCCCCCCCCCAGCTATAGTGCCCACAGTAATCGGTCTGCTGCACAGCAGGGTGCCAGTGTAGGTCAGCTGTGGTGGTCCTTTCCTACGTCATTTTCACGTAATTTATCGCCAAATCTCGCTACAAAATGGCAGCCCCCTTGCTGGATGGATTGGGTTCGATTTTATTGTTTTAAAATAGCTTTGTATGAATGTGAAATAGGAAACTGAGGAATGAACTTAAGTTTGAAGTTTATTTATATAAAATGAATCGATAGAACCAGACTTTTGGCTACACCAGTCTTTTCTTTTAAATGACCAAAGGACCATTGCTGTGTTCGGCCGCTTGTGTATATATGTACAAGGGTAACTTGGATTTGTCCCCCATGTAACAGCGTCTCCAGATTCACATTGTGTGGCGGATAGAAGAGCAACAGTTGCACATTGAGCAATGTGATTTGCCTCGGAGTCAACCTGAGAAGGAGAATGGTGCGGAGGAGAAAGGCAACAGTTACAATAGGACCAGCCCTGCTAGAGGGGAGAGGGTGGGGTAGGGAGTAGGAAGGAGAAAGATGCCCCGCCCGCAATGTATAACCATTTAAAAGCCACATAGTGCTATGTGCCATGTCCTTGGTCGTTATGCTACTAATGCAGCCCTGGCTGGTAATTGGCCAGTACTGCATTTATGCATCATGCCGACTCTACTAAATAGTATCAGCTCCGTAGTGCAGGCACAATTGTTTAATGCAGCCCTGGTAAGTTACTCACTAGAGCTGCATTTGAGTATCATGACGACAAAGGGCACGATGCTGCCCTTAAAGGGTTAAAGTGTGTCCTGGCGAGCTGCTCGCGTCTGTTACTTCAGGCGGCCGCCAATCAGGCCAGGAGCAACTCGCCACCAATGGGGGTCATTGTCCAAATCGAATTGCTCGTAGAGAAGGCGCGCCGGCCCTATTACTCATATCACCAAGGAAAACACGGCCGCGGGTGAAGCGAAAAATGGAAGTGGTAATATAGAATAATGGGACGACAGTGGTAGTGGTGGTCCTATAGAGCAACCCCCCCCCCCCCTCCGCACGTCTTCTCACTACGTCAACATAGTGTAGGAGAAGACATATAGACAAAAATGTTTCCGGACACTATTTTACTGGGGCGTGCAGACAATTCTGAGGAGGTGGCAAACCAGCTGAAACACTGTACTCGCGTAGTAATACGGTTAAGGAGATGGAACTATAATAAAAAGTATTGCTCATAGCGATTACGCTGGATGACTTGTGGCTAGGGATTCACCGCTGGATTTTGGTGGCGGGGGGGGAGGAGGTTAGGAGGTGATATTTGCTGTAAAGTTATGGTGTAGTATGTGTAAACGCTGGGTCCTTCCCTCTGCCCGTGCAAACGGAAACTGTGTGAAGACTATGCGGACTGGGAGTCCTATGGGAAGCCATGCGTTTACACCTACTGTATGCCCCTGTCTCCCCTGGTAGCTCCAACTTGTACCTCTGCTACATTCAACGCTTAAAGGTGCATAATCTTGGTATCCATCCAGCGACAGTCGGAGTGGAGTCAGCACAAGTACTCAGCCCTATAAATAGGGGCGGTGGGGGTTTAACCCCCCTCGAAGGCCGCATAATGCATTAAGGCAGTGTGCCTTTTGTCGTCATGATGCATGAGTGCAGCCCTGGCTAATAACTCGCCAGTGCTGCAATCAAGCATCATGCCGACTCACTAGGGTAGACACATTCCCGAATGGTCGTCATGATACATGGATGCAGCCATGAATGCATCATGACAACCACGGGCATGCTGCATTAAATCACTGCCCTGTGTTAACCGTCTCCTCCCCAAGCATCATTTATATAGCTCAGAATCATTACAGGTGGTGGTATCATAAACTTTGCACGCTACATGGCACACAGGCCTTTGGTAACCATTCCAGTCAGGCGTCAAGCCGACGAGAGACCGGCGATCCTCGGCCAGCGGCCACTATTTGATCAGTTTACAAGAGGATACAATTTATCCGCTCTCAATCTCGAAGACGCTAGACTGAATCTATACGACAATGAAGGCAACATGCTTGCGCCTAATTCCTCGTTCCTGCAATATGTGCTACAAGTCACTATTCAGAACTGTACATGACAAAGATGGCTAACAAATCACGTCTAATATCCTTGGGTGCTGTGGTTACACACTATCACGTCACGTAGATGTGCTATACCTTCTCAACTCGGCAGTGCAACGTGGATCTTCTCGTCTACATTCTCGCGGCACACACGAGACACGGCGAGGTTGACAGAAGGTAATTGCTAGGATCTTATACGGCGTCTGATCTCTATGGAATCGGTCAGCGTCCCATTGTCCCACTTCCGGTGGAGGCAAACATCCGGGGCCTCTACCTTACGTTGGCCGTGCGTCCCTGTTGGGTAGAGTTGTCTCTGTTTGTGCTGTCTGCCCTTATTTGGGCATCACGCTGTAGCCTTGTACTATTTGCCTCGGCCAAAAAGAGGTGTGATTCAGAGAGATGCCATTTCTCCTACTTCGCAGAAATTCCTACTCTTTGGCTGGGATTTCAGAATTATATTTAGTTAATTTCCTTTAGAAAATTGATATAAATGTCAAGATTTTCTACTTTCTGTCAGCCAAGGAATATCTGGTTTCTGAGGGTCCGACCCTAGCCTCGGAATGGGGCCGATCCTAGCAGTCCTTTCAAAATTTCTGAGAACTAAATCATTTAATATAATTACACTTACAATAAAAGAAAAGAAGAACTAAGGTCAGTCTTACCTGTTGCGAATCAAATTTGCCATCCACGGGTTGACATTATCACTCCAAACCTACTTGCTATGCTGTCCAACCTGCCTGTCCTAATATTCAGACCACTTGCCTGAAACACACCTTTCTTAGCCTTATCAGTATAATACTATCAGTTTAATTAGAGTGTGCCTTGGTGAGCTGTAGTGCTATAGTGCTATAGATAGGCACTCTCTTATGTAGTCAGTCCTCTGTGAGTCAGATTGCTGTGATATGGTGTGTTGGTTCATCAAAATACTCATTGATGAAAAGACATTTTTCAATTTATCTCCAGACCATTCTGTGCTCAACATGTTCAGCTATCTTTTTGGTTCAGCTTGAAATGATTTGGTTTATACTTTTGTCGTAGTTCATGATCTTGTGGCAAAATCAGCTGTTTTTTTGGTGTAAATCACTGCTATAGCACTGCAGCCTATGGGGAGCATGGTCATGGATTCAGTATTTTTTGTGCTCATTTTATACACCTTTCCTAAATAGATACTGCTTAGATTCTTTTACAGTAGCGAGTTAAGATTGGGGCATTATCATTTCTTAAAAATGTAAGTTGGAATATTTTGTATTTAGGTGAATTTGTAGCTGTTGATCTTTGCATATGTATATGCAAGCATGTCTGGCTATATGCCAGCATGTCTGGCAAGCAGCTGTCAAGTAGGTGGATAAGTGGGTGGATTACATAACTGACCTGTATTGTATTATATTGGTGAATTGTTTTTGCAAAACAAGGTGAAGGTCAGTCATTCCTGGCAGTGCACTCTGTTACCCTGCCTTGTTTCTGGACACGGCAGCGGCCACTGCCTGTGTGTGTGTGTTGGAGGGTTGGACATAATTATGTGTACATCGCGTTCAAATTTCAACAAGGTGAAATTTGCCTAAAAACACCCGATTTGGTGAGAAAAAAGTTTGGAATCGCAAAAAAGTGAAATTTGCCTAAAAACACCCGATTTGGCGATAAAAAAAGTTTGAAATCGCAAAAAAGTGAAATTTGCCTAAAAACACCCGATTTGGCGAGAAAAAAGTCCGAAATCGCAAAAAAAAGTGAAATTTGCCTGAAAACACCCGATTTGGCGAGAAAAAAGTTCGAAATTTGCAAAAAAGTGAAATTTGCCTAAAAACACCTGATTTGGCGAGAAAAAACTCCGAAATCACAAAAAAAGTGAAATTTGCCTAAAAACACCCGATTTGGCGAGAAAAAAGTTCGGAATCGCAAAAAAGTGAAATTTGCCTAAAAACACCCGATTTGGCGAGAACAAAGTTCGAATTCGCAAAAAAGTGAAATTTGCCTAAAAACACCCGATTTGGCGAGAAAAAAGTTTGAAAGCGCAAAAAAAGTGAAATTTTAGTGAAAGGCAATATTATATAATAATATACGGTACATATATGTTGCCTATTATGCCAAGGCACACTCTTCTAGTACACAAAGCTGTTACTATACTAATGATGTAGAGCTGGATGCTATATTTTTTCATTAAGATCTGCCTGGGGGCGAGGGTCAAATACCTGTCGTCTTCACTATTCAACTATTCCATAAGTTCAAGCGGAATTTATGTAAAAGATACCAAATCTGACAACGCTATAGTTATGAATGTTCATATATATTATCAGGTATCCGGAATACAGGCCCTCCTGACTGTAGGCCCCCAGCCCACAGGCCCACGGAACACCGGCCCCCTGCCCACAGGCCCTCCGGATCTGGGGCCCCCTGCCTTTAGGCCCCCCTGACTACAGGCCCCCGGACTGTAGGCACAAATCTCACGTCCATTTCATACATCCAGACCCAATTATCTCATTTAAATTCATCACGTCCAACACTATCTCTTACAAATCATATGTCCGACCCTATTCCCTCACGTCCAACCCCCTCCCCTCGCATCCAACCCCCTCCCTCACATCCAACCCCCTCCCTCACGTCCAACCCTCTCCCCTCACATACAACCCCCTCCCCTCACATACAACCCCCTCCCTCACATCCAACCCCCTCCCTCACATCCAACCCCCTCCCTCACGTCCAACCCCTCCCTCACATCCAACCCTCTCCCCTCACGTCCAACCCCCCTCTCTCACGTCCAACCCCTCCCTCACATCCAACCCCCTCCCCTCACATCCAACCCCCTCCCTCACATCCAACCCCCTCCCTCACGTCCAAGCCCTCCCTCACATCCAACCCCCTCCCCTCACATCCAACCCCTCCTTCACGTCCAACCCCTCCCTCACATCCAACCCCCTCCCTCACATCCAACCCCCTCCCTCACGTCCAACCCCTTCCTCACATCCAACCCCCTCCCCTCACATCCATCCCCCTCCCCTCACATCCAACCCCTCCCTCACGTCCAACCCTCTCCCCTCACATCCAACCCCCCTCCCTCACATCCAACCCCTCCCTCACATCCAACCCCCTCCCTCACGTCCAACCCCCTAGATATATAGCAGTTTCAGTTTAAAGAGCTTTATTTGCCATAAAATACCAATACATGAAGCGGGGTTGGACGTGAGGGAGGGGGTTGGACGTGAGGGAGGGGGGTTGGATGTGAGGGGAGAGGGTTGGATGTGAGGGAGGGGTTGGATGTGAGGGGAGGGGGGTTGGACGTGAGGGGAGAGGATTGGACGTGAGGGAGGGGGTTGGATGTGAGGGAGGGGGGTGGATGTGAGGAAGTGGTACTTGACGTGAGGAAGTGGTACTGGACGCCAGGAAGTGGTACTGGATGCCAGGAAGTGGTACTGGACGTGAGGAAGTGGTACTGGACGTGAGGAAGTGGTACCGGACGTGAGGAGAAGGGGTTGGACGTGAGGAAGTGGTACTGGACGTGAGGAAGTGGTACTGGACGTGAGGAGAAGGGGTTGGACGTGAGGAAGTGGTACTGGACGTGAGGAAGTGGTACTGGACGTGAGGAAGTGGTACTGGACGTGAGGAGAAGGGGTTGGGCGTGAGAACGTGGTACTGGACGTGAGGAAGTGGTACTGGACGTGAGGAAGTGGTACTGGACGTGAGGAGAAGGGGTTGGACGTGAGGAAGTGGTACTGGACGTGAGGACAAGGGGTTGGACGTGAGAACGTGGTACTGGACGTGAGGAAGTGGTACTGGACGTGAGGAGAAGGGGTTGGACGTGAGGAAGTGGTACTGGACGTGAGGAAGTGGTACTGGACGTGAGAGAAGTGGATGTAGAATAATTTGATAGAGACAGTATGACAGGGGTTGGACGTATGACAGAGTTGTGGACGTATGACAGGGGTTGGATGTATGGCAGGTTGTGGCCTATGGACAGGGGGCCTATGGCCAGGGTGCCAAAAGACCGGGGGCCTAAGATCCGGAGGGCCTGAAGGCAGGGGGCCGGTAATCAGGGTGCCTAAAGGCAGGGTGCCTAAAATCCAAGTGCCTAAAGTCCGTGTACCATATTATCATATTTAACACATTATTTAGAATTTGTTCTCAAAAAGCTACACATTTTTGGAAATGAACTCCTCAATATGACAATATGGGAGTGTGGACAATGGTTTATTAGGTTACTGTTTGATTGAGACATTTTAACACCATTCTTGGCACACTACCTTGACCTTTCTCTATATCCCTATAGCTATTGGCATATCTATATGATTTACTCTGCAACCCTAGTATTCCCGGCCATAGAAGGGATGATAGGGGGAAAAAAGACCTTTGTACTCCCTTACCAACAAAAGGGGCATTTCATGGCGTGCGACCGAGGTGACTTGGAAGTGCGCCACAACGGATAATGTCAAAGAATGCATTATGGCACAAAGTGAAGGTGGCAAAAGGGGGAATCAAGTCCCTCCATAGATCTTTATCAATAGCGTACCACGCCTTCACTACAGTCGGAGGCGTGAACAGAGATGACATGAAGACTTCCTGGAAGCGGCTGGATTTTGGTGCTATAAGCCGAGCCCATCTTTTTAATTTTTCTTTCCATTTCCCTTTAACTTTACATTTGACTTAAATGTAGGCGGGTGGGTGAGTACACGGCAGCTTGTATGACACGAAGACTTCATGATGATCATCCGTGCACATATTTATCTACAACACAAACATGTCATATATATGTGATAATTATGCTGTATCGTGGTAATTTGATATCATATAGGCAGTACCTACTGTCTTTCAGAGGGCATAAATATGCTACATTTAAAATAAAACACATAGTGTATCAAATTCAACACATGTATAGTTCAGCTATTCCTCCAAACCATCAGTGTAACCCATAGAATGTAAGTGTTGTTAAGCACATAGTGTTAGTGTTACTCAGCAGGTTGGGAGGGCCTCTATGCTGTTGATTGCCTCCCATGGCACGGTGCTTACCCCGGGTAACTGAGGACGAGGGATTAGGGCCTAGAGAACGAGCTGTTAGTGACAGGGGAGGGTGATAATAGGCAGTTTTAGATACTGCTGGTCGCTCCATGTACCGACTGTTCTGCCTTACTGTTGCCTACGCATACCGTTAATCTCTTTTCTGGAAGACGACCGTTGTTACTGAGTGTCTCTACCCTATACCAAGGATATATCTTGTTCTGTAATGTGGTATCAGCATTGGGTGCTAGGAAGGTGTACGGGATACAAATCACTGTTTAATGTAAGTATGTTTAAGCAAAGATCATACATAATTATAGAGATCTGGCAAAAAACACACACTAGATATGTTATTCCTATTAGACGATGCACCGTTGCTCACATGGTGGAGTCAAGATGCTAAAGTACTGAGATTACCGTATTCCATGAACTGGCTTCAATGTCGTGGTTTGTTTATGTACTGTACATATCACAAGGCCCACTATCATAGTTTGAGGAAAATAATCTTCGCTTCCTAATACCTATACATATAATAATGCCACACAGTTATAAGCCCTGCTCATGGGACATGATATACATGTACATTGTATATCGACCCATTTGCCATTAATATGCCAAAAGGGAAAATATGGCTCCATACTTAAAAAACGGAACCATTCCATGGATCGCATATTCCAGCCTTAGGGACACCTAACACAATATTAAAACCTCACCAGCTCATGGCCTTCTCCTGAACTGCTCAACCCTCCCTGTGTGAAAAGAGCTGCTCAGTGGCCTCTGGTGGTTGAGCAGTTGAGTCGAAATGAGCCACTCAGTGGGCATTGACGGCGCCATAATTATTGTGTAATATCATAAAGGCAGGGAGAAGATTACCTGTAATGCGACTCCCCTGAGCTGCTCATCGTCAGCCCAGCCCTGTCCCTTTAACCTTTAAGGGCCGCATATTTCTTTAATGGGATCTGCCCTTTGTCATCATGATGTATGAATGTAGCCCTGCCGAGTAGTGTATCAGGGTCGGTTCATCCATGATGGCGACTCTCGGGGGTAGATCAACTCCCGTACTGTCGGGATATATGTTTGAATGCTGCCCTGGTGATCTACTCGCCAGGGCTTCATGCATGCATCATGATGACAAAGGGGGTAATGCATGAAAGCACTAGGCGGCCCTTAAATGGTTAACATGGCTCGGGGAGCTGCTCACCTCACTCCCTTCAGATGCATTACTGCTCCCCCTCAGCCCACAACCAGCCACTTCCCCACCAATTATGAGCTGTCATTCTCACCAACGCATTGTTCCCTCCAGAATGCAATGTTGAATGTAACGTAATGTTTCTATATTGTAATACATTTTGTATCTTATATTATTTGTCTATGTTTATTTCTACAATCTTTTTTTATATGCATTGATCCTTTGTGTAAATTATAGCTAGGTGCAACCATTTAGATAAACTACATGAGGAATTTGAGGGATATCTTCGGAAAGACATTCTTCGCTCGAAATGGCAAAAATCGCTCCCTTTTTGGCATACATGTTATATATGACATGTTATATATGACGTGTTATATATGGCATGTTATATATGACATGTTGTATATGGCATGTTATATATGACATGTTATATATGGCATGTTATATATGGCATGTTATATATGGCATGTTATATATGGCATGTTATATGACCGGATTGCCGTCCCATACCCGCCCAGTCCTCATCAGGCAACCCTGTATACCCCTTGTGGCCATACCAATTGTTTTTGAAGGGCGTCGTTTTTGGCGCCATTGGTGCTAGAGGTAAGAAAATCCCGCAGTGAGGGAGACAAGGGAGGCAGTGTTTTAACCTTAAAGGCCCACTTGGTGCTGCCCGGCCAGTAACAGTCCAGGGTTCCCACATGTCATGGAAAGTCATGAAATGTCATGGAATTTGAAAGCTGTCTGGAAAGATATGGAATTTTGTAAAAATTTGCCGTGTGTCATGGAATGTCATGGAAAATGAAAATGATAGAATTAATATAAAAAAATCTCCTACAAATCTCCCGTTTGCCTCCAAGCCCCCCGACCCCCACAAGACTGTTATAAATGTCATGGAAAATTGAGATTTTTGTCATGGAATGTCATGGAAATGTCATGGAATTCCAATCTGAAATTTTTGTGGGAACCCTGACAGTCGCAGCAGATAGAGCACAGGTACTCCGGATCTTTATCTATATAGAGGCTCGAGGTGAGGGTTTAAGGGTTGCGTTCTGCTTCAGTGTGCTAAGCTCGTCCTGACCGCTGGCGAGTAACTCACCCGGCCAGCACTCAAGCACCATGCAGACCCAACAGGGTGAACACAGTCCCAAAGGGCCGGCATGATGCTCGTTACTCTCCTTGGTCGATTTCCATACGACATTGAACAACAGGATAATATTATATATCAGTGTTATCCTTTGTTGTAGTGAAGGGTGTGTGAGTTCTTGACGTGCCAAGTGTCGGGGGGGGGGTAAATAAGCTTTATATGACATGTTTATGCTGAAGCCATATGATATCAGTTTGAGATTTAGATATAGACCCAGAGCAAAAGACCATCTTCCCTTAAAGGTCGATGTTATTCATCACGTGACCTTAACCTGATCATCTTAAGGTTCGCTGGTACCTAGCTAGCTACTATTTCACCAATTCCACCAAGAACGAGGCTACCAACAACCAGCGACCACGCCAGCAGCGTCTAGTCGACACTGTAAGTTAACAATATAAATACGATGTACTTGACCGATGGAATTTACTGTATATTTACGGCACATTGTTTTGGGGTTATCCATTAACAGTGTGTACCGGTACAAATGTAGTAGTTAAACCGGAGATGGAACAAATCCATGTCTCAAATACACACACACAAAAAACAGTAGCAATTGTCAATGTCCTTGTGAATAACCTAGCAAATAGAAATCACACTGGTCTCTTGAAACAGTATTAATTCTGGTGTTAGTAAAATGTTTAAGATAGAACACTACAGAGGCAAATTGCTCCGATCATGATTTAAATTACTCACATTAGCATTAGGAGTTCTATAATTGAACAGTTGATGAGTCTTTGGTATTGATAGTGGCGACATATTAAAACAGTTGGAGCAGATATCTCCGTATCTGCCCATGTTGAGGGCTTTTCCTCCCAGTCTCATTGTCCAATCGTAATTAGCGCCATATGACCGTAATCAAGAGTAAGACGCATTTTCTTAATTAGAATGTGGAAATAATTGCCGTCGATTTGAATTAGCCTCCCACGATAGACTATGGAAGAAACCAGTGGGCGTGCTCATCCGTTTATACTTAACAGGTTGCTTAGTGATTTAATGCATCATGTTGTTTGTCGTCATGATACATGAGTGCAGCTCTGACAAATAACTCACCATAGCAGATTCCATGTATACTGCCGAACCTACAGGGTTGATACTCTCCTGAATGGTCGGCAACACTCATTAATGCATCATAACGATAACGAAGGCCATTAAGGGTATGAAATACTTTTCCTTGAGTGTCTTCTTAAATTGGGTTGAAGATAAACATCAACGCCTCCAATACAATCCTTATCTCAAAGTTCAGAAAGCTACAAAACATTTCTGTTGTTAATAATCTAAGTACATAAGATGAAGACGATTGTTATTCTCCTGAGTTCATATAGAGTAGATATATACCGATTGGTCTGGCGGCTTAATATGCGCAGCCACATTAGTTCTGTCCAGGGAATATCTCGCAAGATTTAGACTAGTACTTGATATCTATACGCAATAGGTTGCCAGGGACAAGCTACTTTCCAAGACAGAACCAATTTCTCACGAGATATTCTGTGTCAGTGGGGTAGCTGCATTAGACGGAGTGAATTTCTATTTTTTTGGTATGTTTGGGACTAGCAAGAAGTGGTCGCATTAGAGGGGTGGTCGTTACGAGGGAGTTGACTGTAGTACAAAGGTGCATGGGTCTTGTTCTCCACCAGGATTTCCTGTGACTGGGGCTACCATCCATCTTTGTGACGTCCTACGTCTGTACTCCTGGTCTGTCCTCCTGTGGACTGACCCTCAAGTCACCCTCCTCCTGCACCCTCACACTGAGTCACCATGTTAACCCTTTAAGGACCGCATAGTGCTTTACGGTAGTGTATCCTCTATCGTACTGATGCATGAATGCAGCCCTGACGAGTAACTCGCCAGGACTGCATTCGAGCATCATGCCGACCCTTTGGGGTGGATACACTCCTGAAAGGCTCGGGATAAATGCAGCCCTAGTGAGAGCTCGCGGCTGCATTCATTCATTATGATAACAAAGGGCGCAGCACATTAACGCGATATGCAACCCATAAAGGGTTAGTCCGCACACCCTGAGGTTCCCCACAGACGGGTAGAAGACCATGTTGAGGATATACCAGGACCATGTTCCGTCATGGGCCGTGACATGGGGACAGGCCGGCCGGCGCCCATCCGTCAAAGTAGTGCTGTGTGTAATGCCTTGTTGGCCTGCCCCGACAATGACACGGCAAACACACATAGCACGCGGCACTGATGGATGACGCCGCCGGACGCCGTCACGTGAACACACCACGCCCACCTGACCTATCACGTGCCCCCGTAGTGTCCAATCAGCGGCCAGCCATGTCAGTCAGCCTCCGGTCAGGACGCCAGGCAATTATCAGTCTCTATGTGCTAATGACGTCATCTATGTATGAGTGATATATAGACTGTTGTTAGGGCTCCTCTCCCCTGTGCTCCCAGCGGACCCTTACTTTCTTGTTACCAACAGGGAAGTTGTCTCTCCCTGTGGTTCGGCTTCTTTGGGGGTCCCTGATAGAATTGTCTTCCATAATGGATGGTCCTCGTGAATAAGTGAGTGGCTACTCAGATCTCAGAGAGGGTCCTTATCCCCATAAGAACCGCATAATGCTTTAATTGCCTGCCCTTTGTCGGCATGATACGCGAATGCAGCCCTAGTTAGTCTACTCCCGCATTCATGCATCATGCTGAGCCTTCGGGAGTGTATCAACCATCTAGAATCATCATGGTGCTTGAATATAGTACTTACTCGCCAGTGCTGCATTATTGCATCATGTAATGCATTAAAGCACTGTGCGGCACCTAAAGGACCCTTATAGATTAGGTGGCTGTTGTGCCCCCAATCCACCCTGCCCCAGAGCCAGGCATAACATCGACACTGTCAGAGGGACTCTGTAAGGTTGTATAGGCCTCACAAAAGAAGCATTAATGATGCTTACATTTCCTACTTTTGCAGGTATTTTTTCAGGTATTAGATTTGGTTAATTCACTACAAAGATGGTTTAGACATACTCTGTGACAATGACCAAACCCCATTGCAGGACTGCATACTACATGTATTCCACATGTATATAAAATGTCAAGAAGCCTAGTAACAGCATCCAATCTCTGACTAGGGCATCCCATATCTAGTATGGTACTCAGATCTGTCATTGTGTCTTTATTGATTATGCTAAATAGATTATGCTTCAGTACATGGACATAAATCCGTCTCAAAATATGTTTTTCCTAAACCAAATTAGACAACTGATACCAGAATACTACCCGGTAATACCCGGTAATCTATGTGTATATTTTCATGGAAAATGATGATTCAGATGCTATCAACCTAACTGTCCTGCATGTGTGGATTCCAATTTACTCTAGCTCTAGGACAGATATAGAATGAACGTGTCATATCGTATATACTATAATATAAAACTAATAGTGACACTCTATGGATGGCATCACGCCACGCCACCCCTCACCCCCCTCCAGGGCCATCCCCATACTAGCCATATCCACAGTACATTTTGTATGATGATTATCTCTCACTCCCATTTTCTCACTTTAAGCTTATCGATTCGGCTTGGCTATGCCAAGCAACTATGTTATTACTCGTAGAATCAATTTATATAATGCGTAATGCATATACAACTAAAATCATTTCCCATCCAAATATTATTTAAACTCTGGGAATACTGATAATGGGTGTGTGTGAGTTAGAGTATTATACAGCCTAACCAAATATATCAGACTCCTACAAAGGTACCAACAGCTGTCGGGACTCCCCAATGCTTGTTCAGTATAACAGGCTCCATATTACCCTTCATCAGCAGCATCCCTCACCAAAAGGGAACTGCAGCCCTCCTTGGTCCTCACCTCAGCTGCATAGGGCATGCGCAGAACAGACTTGTACTGACTGGTGCCTGCGTACAGTGCACTAGACAGCCAGTGTTGTTTCCAGCATGGGGAACTGGCATCAATTCTCCCCGTCCCTAAGCCTCACACACTGAAAAAGTAAACTTGTCTCCAGACTCATCAAAGTGACTATTATAGAATAAACGAGTCAAAAGTTGTCAGGTTACCATCCCACAAATAGAATCTGGAGCTGGCAAATGTCGGGTTTTTGGCTGGCACACGCCAAGTGGGTCTTATATCTCCAGCTAGAAGACCAGCTTCCTTGTCACTTAGACAAGTTTTTGACTTGTTTATTTTATGACCGTCACTTGGAAGAGTCTGGAGGCAAGTTTACTTTTTGAGTGGACCACACACACAGTAGCAGTTTCAGGGGGTCCCGTCCCATAGCCCATTGTATCTCCTCTATGTAATCAGGTGATAATATTGCAGATTTAACCTAAACTGGGTTAATATCACAGTGAATACCATATACTAGCAGGCCTATAACAATTCGTGGTCACTGGGGACGGAGAGATTAGAGATGTTGCGATTGGAGAACGTGTACAGAACGTGTAGCCTATACAATTTATGTATGGTTAGATGGGAATACGCACACCTGACCTCTGGCGGTACCCATCGCCGTACACCTTCATATCTTAACCTCCCTACTATCCTACATTTTGTATGAATTGTATATGGGTGTTAGCCATACGAGGGTGGTGGTGGAATTCCACAGGAGGCTCATCTTTCTGTTCCTTTAACCCTTTAAGAGTCGCATCTATAGTTGTCTAATGCATCATGACCTTTTCATGACATGAATGCAGCCACTCTTTAGCGCTGCATCCAAGCATCATGCCGACTACACATAACAGTACTGAGTTGATACCACACCGTTGCGATAATGCGCCTATTTTTGTATATGTGCCGGGGGTAGAGGTCTCCAAATGGTTCTTAAGCACTAAGGCATGCCCCATGAATTCAAGAATAGTTTATATATCTCCCAAGGCCTCCCAAACTGAAGAGCGCCCCAGCGCATTAACGCTGCAGTATGTTACACCTCCAAATGACCTCTCACCACCTGGAGTACCGCAAACACACCATGCTATACGGCACCCTCTTGTAAAAGACACCGGTCTCAGATTCCTCCACCACGCTGCCACTTGAAACATTAAGCCTGTAAGCACCACATAGGGCATAAATGCATTATGACCACCATGGCTCCACACAGGGCTCCTTAAGTTGACCTGTAAGGCCCGCAATGCGTTTTAATGTGCTGTGTCCTTGGTTGTTATAATGAATGAATAGAGCCCTCGTCAATAACTTGCAAGTGCTACATCAAAGTATCATGACGACCCTTCTGAAATGTAGTGACGCCGTAGGGTTTGCATGATGCATTCCCGCTCATGCAGCACTGGTGAGTTATTCACCAGGGCTGCATTCATGCATCTTGACGACCAAGAGCATTTATAACACATTAAAACACAATGCGGCCCTTACAGGTCAATTTAAGAAGCCCTGTCTGGAGCCGCGTAGGCTGAGGACATGTAAGGGCCCCATGTTGGTCCATCTGTCATTGAGTCCACAGAGCAGCGTCCATCAAAATGGCGGTTACTGCCGCCACGTGCTGAGAGCAGCCTGTGATGCATGCCGCCATGTTGGACCTGATAGCGCTCTGCTAATGACCCGCCGATACAAACGTGAGGGTCATTCTAGATGTCGCCACTAACTACTCTCCTTCCAAACTCAGGCACTGCTTTAATCCGAAGAAAAGGTCCAGCGTTATTTCGTCACTATACCCTTTGCAATGCTGGACTCCCCTTCCAGACCCTAGCTATACTTATATATGGTTTATATGACAGGGATCTCTCCAGACTACAGCTTTGCTAGTCTTGCAAGGCTTGACTCTCTCTCCAGAGTTCAGTATATGGATAGATTCTCCCACCAGATTCAACTAATGCTAGACTCTCTTTCTGGACTTCAGCACATTGCTAGATTCTTCCTCCAGATTCCAGTAATGCTGAACTCCTGAAGCAGATTATTTTTGGCGACATAAAGGACGATTCTAGATGACTCATTTTCTCAGTGGCTTCTACCAGGTCTGATAGCTGTTTAACCATGGGGTAACCCGTTCGAGGATTTCAAAAGCTGTTGATCTATTGACAACGTCTTAGTAGGTACAATGTATTGGGATTATCAAAATATCATGGGAAGATAGGATTGATGTACGTGATCCGTATTTATGATACTAGCCTTTCTGCCTTCTTCCTTAAAGGGTTTCGTGGAATAGTATTATGTACACTTTTGATATGCCGACTGTATCATAGTTACAGACGTGATCCCAAGGGATTTCAGAATATAGCATTGTCTTTTATTGCATTAATTATTAATGCTCAACTACAGGAATGTCTGATGGCGAGTTCACACATCGCTTTGGATGGCGAAACCAAATAAAACCAAGTTCATTTACTTCCCATGTTCATCCAAGACTCTAAACATGAGGTTCTTAATAGATGCTGGCAGAGCGGCTCTTCCCAAGTAAGGCGAAGCAGACGAGAAGAAAAGTGCGCCTAGACTCTTCCTCCTTTTAATTGCATGTCAGATTTGATAGATCTAGGATATCGTCGACTGGCTCTGGCTAGCTCATAGTTTGGGCTCTAGCTCATTAAGCCGTTAGGGGCTGCATAGTGCCTTAATGCATTATGCCCTTTATCGTCATAATGCATGCGTACAGTCATGGCAAGTAACTTGCCACGGCTGCATTCAAGCACTATATAAACCGTATGGAACTGTACCAACCCCATAAGGTCGGCATAAAGCATGAATGCAGCGCTGGCGAACTACTCACCATGGCTGCATTCATGTATCATTATAATAAAGAATAAAGCTCATTAAACAATACGCGGTCCTAAAAGGGCTAACATGGCTTCATTATCCATCAGGGTTAATTACACTTATTTATGTGCTTTCTGGAACATGTGCCCCCCCCCCCCCCCACCCTCCACGCCCAACGTGCTTCTATCTGCCAATTGGCTGACATGCCACCTTAAGCTGTCTATGTCGCTCTCAATGTTTAGAAATATCAGCTCCTTTTTCACTGAGGAAGAGAACGTGCCAATGATAAATGATAGAAAAACTCATTATCAGATAATTGTGAGTTGGAATTAATTCAATGAATGGAAATGTCAATTCAAAGTTCAACTACAGAGATGCAAATGATCCGGAATCTTCCTGAAAATAATCACTAGAAATAGGAACCTTTAAGGATTCTGGGCATTGGATAGTGAGCATTAGGTTTTCCACGAGTACCAGTAGCTCATAACCACTGTCTGATTTATTCATAAATGTACCAGTGACTGGTTTCAGTCATATCCATTTCAAACTGGCACTAAGACCTTTATAATGTATATATTTCATAATATAGTCCTGGAACTGAGCCCAACTTGTGAGAAATCATACACCAGGCTGGTACCACATAGGGCTCTGAGCTGCTCAACAATAGCTCAATCAATACACCCTAAACTCAAGAAAATTGAGCCCGAGGGTGTGAAAGACGGGTGTAAATTGGATGGCAGTGCCTATGTTTGGAGGCCATATGGGCGGCTCTATTATAATGACCGGAATGTTTACCCTCCTCCCTCTCATCGACCAGCAAACCAAAAGCCATGCATGTAACCCTTTAAAGCTTGTATAGTGATTTAATATTCTGTGACATGTGTTGTCATGATGCATGAATCTACCCGTAGTGAGTAATTCACTAGTGCTGCATTCAAGCGTCATGCTGACCCTATGGGGCGCATACAGTTTCGCAGGGTCGGCATGACGCATTATCATAGCCCTAGCTAGGAGACATGACAGGGTTGCATCATTATCACAAAGCCAATAGTACTTCAAGAACCATACGGCCTTAAAAAGTTCAGCACAAGCTATGGCAGACATGTGAACATATGGGCAATGACTACCACATATAATTTGTTTGGCCATCCCCTTAGCCAAGAATTGATTAATATCGTGCTATGAGTATACATAGTCAATTCTGACGACATGGGGTCACACACATATGCAGGAACCGTGCGTGCCATATATATTCTCAAGCCCTTTATATTTTCTTGTTAGAATACTTAAAATATACTACTATCATAATTAGTTATTGGTACGCCTATTCTGTATTCTAGTAATCTAGTTTCTACTTTCTGTCACACTGTTTATGAGTGCATCACTCTAAGGATATGTTGCTGGAGTCCACTGTATTAATGTGTTTATCTCCTAGTGTCCCCCTATAACAACCGGTAGTTGAATGTGCATCATATTAATACTCTGCTCATTTGTGATTTATCTATTTATTTTTATTTATTCATTTTATATATTTATTATTATATATATTTATTTATCTATTGGGGTCCCAGTGCCCATTTAAATGCACTGTATTTACCATGTACAATAAAGATACGCTGTAAAGCCAAAAGAAATATTGTAAGTAGCCTCTATTAATCAATTCTAGCCAGTATAGCAAATGAATAACATCAATAGTATACTACAACAATAACAAGAATTGCGGTTGTTACCGCGTAAAGAAATCAATGCCTCAAGCATTTCTTTAAGCAGGCAACAACTGCAATTCTTGCACTCAAAGGAACATAATGTCTACATGGTTGGTATATTTGAAGGGAGGGGAGGTATGATCATAGTCAGCTAAGTGAGACTGCAGATATAAGTCGCTAGTGGTACCATCTAATTAGATTCTGAGCCTCTAAATATCTGATTGGGACCTTCATGTTGTCCACATGAATGTTGATAAACATTTGAAGCCCTTGAGCTCTCTCACTATACTATAGTACCCCGTAAGTGGCTTTAGGTTGATAATTGAATCACTAAAACATTCGTAGTTAAATCTGCAGTATCCCACGCTGTATTGTCCTTGTGCGTTTGAGGTCTACGAATGATTTGCGATACATGAATGACATTGTTCTCATTCCGAGGTGTGCTCTTGTAAAACTCAGGGACGGGGCAATCGATGTGGATCGGACGATTTAAACCCTCATTTTGATTGAATCTTTTGAGAGATTCTTCATGTTTTACAACGAAACTGAGGCAATTTTAACAGGGGCAAACATTTCCTTGTTCTCACAATGTTTGCAAAGCCTCAGGCCAGGAGTTCACTGCCAGTGAACATGCAACCCTTTGCCCCCAAGTCTCAAAACATGAATACTCAACCGAGCCGCCATGGCAGCCAGGCTTTGGGAGTTCTGCCTCCTGTATTTGCTCAAGGGCTTTGCCCTGTTGAAGCTTTCTGCAAAGAGTTATGCAAAACGTGTAATTTGCCGCCGCGACGGGGTCTTTTTCTCCCTTCATTCCGGCAGGGACTTTGCAGTAGTCTTTGCAGGGTGCCAAGCCCAGGACAGCTGGTCCCTCTTGGAGCCGTTGACAATGTGTTAAAACTATTTGCACTGATCCGGACTGAGTCCACACAAAATGACAACACCAAACAAAGCTGAACAACTGTCAGAGTGTAAGCGTGTAAAACATGAGCCATGCACCCGCCTCCTCCCCTCCCAGTCCAACCAGCAAAACCTGCACTGCGCCACAACTTTCAATTATTTCCCCCCAGCGCCGCCTGCTTGGGTGTAAGAAAAAAAAGATGGTCGCCCCTCGCCGTCCCTAACTGTCCTCCTGAAGGAAGAAAGTGCTCACCCTTTAAGGGCATAGCACTGTAATGCCCGTCGTCATGATGTGAGAATGTAGCCCTGGCGAGTCTACTTGCCAGTATTGCATCCATGCATCATGCCGACCCTCTTGAATTGTATCAACCACACAGGGTCAGCTTGGTACAGGAATGCAGCACTGGCGAGTCACCCACCAGGGCTGCATTCAGGCAGCATGCGTTAAATCACTGCTCCCCTTCAAGGGCTAAGGTGGGTTTTAATCTTACCTCTTGGTCCCGGAGAAACCTGCTCGCTGCTGTCACGACAGGGAGAAACTGAAGACGCACGGGTCTTAACCCCCTACTGGAGACCTCCTCCAGGGTGGTCAAGGTAATCCGCTCAGGGGTATACAGTTCTGTGGTGTAAGTGGAAGTTTTTTAATAATGCTCCTCCTACCTCAAATAGGGTTTGAAGTAACAACCTCAAGGCTGCGTTGGAGAGTTTATCTACACGTGCCTCCTACTAGTCCCATGTAGGTTCTCTCATGGCAGGTGTGAAGTGGTAGACATCCTCTTCCTGACGCGTGGGTGACCATTTAAATATTCGCTCTCACCACTAACATGCCACTCGTTTATAGTTGGCTGAGACAGTACTAGTACGCCAGATGTTGACTCTTGCTGAGAATGCCGATTTAATCAGCACACTTTTAATTCTGCTACACTCTATATTTTGCTACACAGTGTTCATAATAGAAATCATCCATGTATGGTTGCAGTTGTGTCTGTCTGCAATGTGTATATATGCCCAACTCTTACCGCCCTTCCAGTATGAGTGGAGCAAAGCTCGGTAGTCTGAGCCTTGTATAGCGGTGGTGGGGGTTTAACATAGGCAGGTAGATGGATGATACATCATATGTCAGTGTATATAATGTGTAGCTGAGCAGTTCCCGAGTGGAGCAGATTAACAATTGAGCAGCTCAACAGGTGTCAATGACAAGGCATGAGCAGCTCACCCAGCACCACCACGAGCTGCTCACCCCTCTGCTGCTGCCACTCCCCGTGCCACTAACACCTCATTTATTCCCAGCCCCTCCTCTTAGTAACAGAGTTAAGTGGTCAGGGATTGCTCTGAAAGTATAGGAAATATAAAGTCCTATCTTTAAAGATACACGCAAAATAGAGATTTCCAGGGTAATCGAAAACCTTTTCAGGGTTTCTGTCAGTACCCGACGTACATCTCTGCCGTCTTAGACTCCGCTTATACAGAACATGTGCCCGCTGCAGGGCCCCATCTCCAGCTTCCTGTGCTACTTGTATTATCGCTGAGTGAGCTGCTCCGGGAGCTACTCACTGTACTGAAACTGTTGATTTAGATCCTGCTTAGTTCTGCAGTAACATGTACAAGACTGTGGCTTCACACCCCGCATGTCACGGCAGTGGGAGGGCTTATACTAGTCCTCCTGGCGTTGTGAACGGCGCTCCTCGCGGGACAACAGTGCTCTATTGTTACAACTGTACAGTACTATTGTAGCATGTCCTTGTTTAGGGCCTGTACAGTACTCCCTGATGTTGGCTGTGCGGTTCAACGACAGTGTAGCACGTAAAACAGTTAATGGGCGTACAATACAGTTGTTCTAGTCGCTCTTGTGATCATTAGATACATGTATGACCATATTGGTACATCATGGAGGTGCTCAACAATAGCTCACATCAGCTCCTGCATGTATACATGCTCGTTCATTCCTCCAGGGGCTGCCAGAAAAAATGACCTACAAAATGACCTGCTGGTCCCTCTCTCTGTCAATAGAAACAGCCCTATGCTGGACGTCTAGACAGGTGGTGATTGAGTAGCTCGAGCTGCCCTCCTTCCCCCTCGGTCTGCCCTATAGAAGAGCAGTTCCTCACCGGCCTCCGCCTGTCACTGCCCGACTCCTGGCACTGCCAGGGGCTGGAGGAGAGAGTGATGTAACTGCCTCACCGACTCACAGAGACATGTGGCGGACTGACCACGTGGTAGCAGGTCCTCCTGAAGGTGCAGATCCCTCCTCCTGGTGGTGAAGCTGGTGTTATTAAGTTGCTCCTGTCAGAATTATTAAGTGAGTAGTTCATGGGATGGGAGGAAGGAGCACCTCTCTTTTCTTTTGGCTGATACTCAGACGGCATGAAGGAGCAGCCTATTAATATAGTAGTACGTGGGTAGGTATTATGCACACAGGATACTTCAGGCACCCATCTCTGTGGGTCTACTTTTTAGTAATGTCCGGTCGCTGCTCCTGTTCCTCCTCTCTGAGGGCTTCCCCCGAGTGAGTGAGCCGCCACCCCTGCCTATGTATACATATATTCACCACATGTTGCCTACTGTATGGGTCTATGTATGGTGAGGGGTTTGGGGCTGCCCCGACGTGCCTACTGATGCCTCACACGTGCCGCCGCCTCCTGCCGCCAGGGGGCAGTGACAACGGTGGCGTGCGTGGAGTAGCTCCTGGTCAGCTGCTGCGAGTAGAGGGGGAGTTGCTCACGAGCCGGTATGAGCAACTCGTGGCGGCTCACTACCGTGCTGTATCCTCCGCCACCACTGCTGCCAGTAGTAGGGCTCCCGCCGCAAGCACCCCTATCTCTTCTCCTCTCCTCTCTTTTTTTTGCCGCTATGGCTTACTACACGCCGTTCTGAGCTGCTCGCCCCTGCATGGCGAGTTGCTCGGGGATCAATCTGGGAGTAGGGCTAGCTGAAGCCGAGCCCCAGTTAGTGTGACAATGTCCCGCGTGTGGCGCTGTATAACTTCCAGTAGCCGGAGCAGGACAAACACTGCGGCAATCAATGCTGGCAGAGGCAATTGGCTGGAGCCGGAGGAGGCAGGCAACAGGCTCTGTCCCTGAGTTGGTGGGATGTATTGGTTGGGGTGGTCGTTTGAGGCTTTATGGCAATTAACCTTTTAATGGATGTATAGTGGTTTAATGTGTTATGAACTCAGTCGCTCTGGTACATGAATGCAGCACTGGCGAGTCTATTAACCAATCCTACATTCATGCAGAATGCCGACCCTATGGGGCTTTGCACCTCTCCTGGGGGGCGTAGGACATTAAAGCACCATCTGGCCCTCAAAGGGTTAAGACAAGAGGCTAATGGCTGCAAGGCTCTAGATAACTAAAGCTACCACAATCAACACGTTGTAAGGTGTCTGTCGTCATTGTTTAATTTCAACGAATTGTAGTTACATTTATAAATACCCTGTGTTTGGTACCGAAGTTAGCTGATGTACAGTATAGTGTGGTAGCTGACTAAGTAACCCTTATACTATATAGGGTGTTATAATAGTGCGTATGTAGGATCATATTGTGTGTCTATCGATAGTGTAAACCAATTACCGGTAAGTATTAATGTCACGAGACCGTTCTACGTGTAGTTGACCTCCTTGGATTACATGTTATGTGCTGAAATGCCATTTCTAACGATTCTCACCATGTCCTCTTATCCCTTTGATAATAGCTGCATAGGGCTTTAGTTGTATAAATGCGGTATGCCCTTTGTTGACACGATACACTTCAGAAGGGTCTGCATGAGGCACGAATGGAGCAGTGGCTAGTTACTCGCCAGGATCATGCATCATGGCGATAAATGGTATAATGCCTTAAAGAATCATGCGGCCATTAATGGCTTAGATGACTGGCATGATTTAGTTTGAATATTACCTAATGGATAATGTACATTTGTATTATCAATTTTATTTCACAAAACACAAGAAATGGGCATTGGGAATAGAGCTATCGCAAGACGTGTAGTATAATATACAGTTCACGTCTACACTGGCACGTCTGACAGTGATCCACATCTGGGGCACTTTCTTTCTTCTGAATGCACACTGCCGGTAAGTATATTAAATTGGTCTGTGTAGCATATACGTGTGTTTGTTGGAGGATCCATCTTCTGTCTTACACTGATCCACTGTACCTCAGGGAGTGGTAACTATTTAACAACAGGAATGTGGAATCTCGCGTGGACATGCCGACATTTGCAGCCCCCCCCCCCCCCCACCTCATTGAGCTATGTTGACACGCTGACCTTTTTGCTGCTTCGTCGGCCCCAAAGCCTATTGCCCCTCTGACCCCCCCCCCCCCAAACAAAAAAGAAATCATGATGTAAAATAATGGCTACTCCCTAAGTCTTACCTAACCTGTATAACAACATGACCCACCCCCTGGAGGAGAGCCCCCTGATGTGTTTAACCAGGTGTATACACACATCCATCGATATTTTCCCTCAGGGTTGGGCTGCCATGTCCTTTCTCGCCCAACCACTCCCCACCACACCGTATCATTTAAGCGCCGTACAGTGTTATGCCCTTTGTCGTCGTGATGCATGAATGCATTCCGGTTGAGTACATTCATACACCATGCCGATCCTTCGGGAATGTATCATAGGGTCGGCATAGTGCTTGAATGGGAGTTAGTCGTGTACAACCGTGATCTGCAGTAACTAACGTGATCTGCAGTAGTGCAGATAATGGCAGACCATCCAAACGTGATCTGCATGATATCAACGTGATATGTTCGTTACTGCAGATCACAGTTGTACACCTGTACCTCCACGACCTCCTTCTAAGTCCTAACCAGCCCAAGCAATATTATTTTATCTGCCACCCAAGTCTTTCTAAAAGTACTCAGATGCATGATGGCTTTCAGTGCACTTAACACTTGTGTGTAATATTTACACACCCACATATTCCTTCCATCCTCTGCCCTTTTCAAATTGCAGTTTTCATCTATTCCCTGTAATCTTAACACTACTTGGGTAGATTCATCTGGAGTCTACCACAAACCTTGAGTCGGACACCTGAATTTGTAGTTATTCCTCATGATGCATGCATGGGGCCCTGGAAAGTAGGGTCGACATGATGCATTAGTGCAGCACTAGCGAGTAACCTCGAGCAAACTCGCCAGGGCTGCAAGCCGGGCTGGGCTTCCGTTCATGCATCATGGCGACAAATGACACCAACAAACACACCTGTCGTTCATTGTCCACTCCAGGCCTAAGGTTGGCCTCCTCCAGGCCCCCTTGTTTGCTCCTGACCCGTCCCCCTGCATGCACCTGCCTTCCTGCACAGGCCCCCTCCACGGGGAGCACACTCATGTCGCCACCTGGAGGGGTTTTCCTGCACCACCATCCCCTCCTCCAAGTGCCTGTCTCTGATTGGGCACGTCACATGATGGTTAATCATTTAAGGGTAGCATAGTGCTTTAATGTGCTATGTCCTTTCTTGTTATAATGATGCATGAGTGCAACCCCGGTGAGGCTACTCGCCAAGGCTGCATTCATGCATCATACCCACCCTTCAGGAGTATATCAAACCCATAGGGTTGTAAAGATGGGTAAAAGCAGCACTGGCAAATTCCTTCCCAGGATGGCATCTATGCATCATGACAACAAAGAGAATATCGTATTAAATGACTATGCGGCCCTTAAAGGGTTGAATGCAAGCGGGGCTGGGCTTCCTTGGATGTCTTCTCCTTTTTCCCCTTCTCTCCTGTTTTTGCTGTTCATGTCCTGATTAAACAAGATTACACAGAGAACAATCAACATGGAGAGGTTCTTTTCACAAAGGTCATTTATCGGAATGCACCACAGTTGGTCGTTGTGCCCTAAACAAGGCCGCTTTGACAGTTGCTGACGGGATCTGATTATGATTGTTCAGGCTGGGTGTCCAGCCATTCTGTCTGACTCTGTGTGTGGGCGGAGGGGGAATTTAAAGGGCGGCAAAATGGATGCATCAGGTCTGAATGCAACATATTTAACTGGATGTTTTGGCATTTTATACATTCAATATGTAAAATATAACATGTAGAACACACATAGTGAGTAAATATCGCCAAAAAGACTACCTGTTGGCGAAAGTGGCTCTGTGTGGCTTCGTGGTGTACGGCCCCAGCTCCCACTCGTGATATACGTCAGAGACGGAATCGAAATGCGTTGGCATTTGTCTATATCTTTGCGTCATTATTAAAAAGCAACTAACAGAACGTGTTCTAAACCATCGAGCAGTGTAGGCACATGGATTTGAAGCAAAGCCACTTCAGGAACTGCTTTTGGAAAAATGAAAACCCTCTCTTAGACTCCTACCAATTAAGGAAATGTATTTCAATTATGCTTTGTCTATTCTAAGCAAGACCTCATTTGAGCCCAGGACTGGCAATTTACCCTGGCCTCAGGACATGTTTCCGCTCACGAGGTGTGGAAGAAGGTCGTTTGTATGCTCTGTGCCGTTCACGGTCCCTGGAGTTGACACATGACGTCACCTCAAGGGGGGAATCCTGGGGTGTTCCCCTGCAGGAAAGCAGTAATCATGTTGACACCCATGCTGCCATGCCCAGATGGGACGAACCCTTTAATGGCCGCAGAGTGCTATGATGCTTTATGCCTTTAGTCGTCATGATGCATAAATGCAGCCCTACTCACCAGGGCTGCATTCACCCACCATCCCGACCCACCGGGAGTGTATCAACACCATAGGGTCAGCATGATACTTGAATGCAGCACTAGTCAACAAGTTACCTGCCAGGGCTGCACTCATGCATCATCACGATAAAGGTCATAATGCATAAAGGCAATATGCTACCCTTAAAATGTTAACCTAATAAAGTGGTTTGGTGTCTCTATGTATTGCTGGTCTGGCCTTAAACGTGCTGGGTGTCATGACCATCTGGTTCTGGGAATAAGAAAAGGTGTTAAATATAGGGCTAAGCCGTGTCTGGCTAACACTTCTTGCAAATGAGATAGCTGCTTCCTTCAGTTGTTTCATAAAAAAACACTGAACACTAAACGATGTTGATATATGCCTGGGACTAACACCATGGCGGTGTGTAGCCTACGTGGAAAACGCAGACATACAATTTAGGACCGCATAGAAAAACTCCTACAGAAATAAGTTTGTAGACTGAGACACACATGTTTCTTTATTACACGGATCACGAACTAGGCATACATGGATAATGTGGAGGGTGTGGCCGGAAACTTAAATTAAAATTCTGATGTATCAGTTATTGTATAGAAGCATGATGCGTATGTCTCCAATATATATTCGATTCATGAACTCAAATTAACTCGGATACTATTTGTAGGGTTTCACTATCAGCCTGGGGTTGTCTGAATATTGAGCATTAACATTAGAAACTCGGCACGGTGAGAAACTGACATGTCTGTCATTTCATCAGAATTATTTTATCTCATAACAGATTTCAATTTCACAGAATTCTGGCAAATTTGTATTCACTACACCTTATGCTAAAAAGTAGGACGACGTCTGTGTTGTGTAGATTGTGATTTTATTGCACTAACATTCTAAACATGGAAACCTCGGAGACCTAGGCTATATAAAATGAAACGTCGTATACATGTATACTTGTGTCTACTAAGCCAACACCAGATTCATTTCAGAGGTATCTAGGAATACAAGCTATTTTGTTTCCTTATATATGTACAGGAGAAACAGATATTGCGTTCGGAAGATTGCTAGTTCACTCACAAGATTTATGTTTGCCTCGTGAGATCCAAGGTTCTGGTGCATGCCAACAGGTGGCGCGTGTGTCGGCAAGGAGCTGCTCAGCTGAGCACACACACCTGGGGTTGGATCTGCTTCCGGATCTTGTCAAAACCCACTTAGGGCCGCATAGTGCTCTAGTATGCTATGTCATTCGATATTATACCGACACGTAACTGAGGCAGTGTATCATCCCCGCAGAGGAGATATGCTGTATGGATGCAGCACCGGTGCGTTACTCACCAGGGCTGCATTCATTCATCATGATGGCAAAGGGCATGATGCATTAATGCACTATGTGGGCCTTAAAGGGTTCACAGGATGTGCTCACCCAACACGGGATGACTCATTCCTCTATTTGGAGAATATGTTACAGGACCCCCCCCCCCTATCCCTTAATCTAAGCGTGTCTTAAAAGACTCACTCTACAGAAGTGTATGTGTGTCTTAAAGGTTATCCCAATTGTTATGGAGTGGACTTACCGTGTAGTCCACCTCTATACATTAAAGTGTCATAAATATGATTATGATAAGCAAATGGACAACAAGCAATGAAGATGACACACTATACCTTCCAAACCTCTACTTCTAGTTGATCAAATCTGGTGAACCAAACACCACACATTCCCCTACAGTAAACGCTGCCCCTTCCTACCTTGAGCTGCCCCACACCCTCCCCTGTTCCTCACACACAGAAGGCCGCGGGTAACGAGCAATACCCGGGGGTGAAGGTGCGCATTGACCGCTGTCTTGTGGACTCTGCTGACTGACCGGAAGTAGAGAGGACACGCACGCGCATTTGGCGGTGGTCAGGTTATCTGTGATGCCGGTGGCGACACCTGGCGGTGTGCCATCATTAGCGCCGCACGCCGCACAGACTTAGTGACAGTGCGCATGCGCGGTAGGAACGTGAGTAAACAGGCGTGAGTGTGACATTTCTTACACACCCCCTGGTCGAAGGGTCAGAAGTTTTTATGACCCCCCCCCCCCCAGGAGGGGTCAAAAATATTTACCCCCTCAACCAACCACCCCCCTGTAACTAATTATGAACACTCCCTTAATAGGCCTATACGGTTTCGGGCTAAATCTAGGCCTGATGTCCCAAATAATATTAGGCCTATATTATAAGTTTAGGGCTACATCTAGTCCTACTGCCCTGAATATTATTAAGCCTATATTGTAAGTTAAATTAGGGGTCAAAAACTGGTGGAATTTTTTTGACCCCCCCCCCAAACAGGGGTCTCAATTTTTGACCCCCCCCGTCAATGGGTCCAAATTTTTTACCCCCCTCCCCCCTGTTAAAAATGATCATTCCCTTACTGCCCCATCAGTGCCAAAGGTGCTGGTTTCATTTATACTAGGGATGTGTATTCACAGCTTCTGAAGCCAGTGCGGGTAGGCTAGTGTGAAGTGTCAGCCTTGAATGGTTAACTTAAAAAAAAACGGTACTATTACAATTTCTATGAGAGTAGCCCTTCATAGTGTTCATGTACATGGAATAACTAAAGAGAATTTAAACAGATGATAGATAAAGGGGTCCTGGAACTAAAACTCTAGTAGCCTACAGCCACAGTGCAGGCAGCAGGGGCTAGCCTAGAGAAGTAGGCCTAGGCCATCTGTAGATATTTCATTAAAGATCAAAACATATTTTATAAAATTCCAGCCAGTCAAAGATTCTCTGGATATTGAAGAATAAGTGTCAATAACTGTCATATTCTTTGCCCCTTTATTTCTGTCCAAATACAGCATAAATATAGGAGTACAATACACTGAATAACACACTGTTGACACCTGCGCTAGCTGGCCGGAAGTCCCTCGCAACTTGCGCATGCGCGACAACCGGCAAACCCACTAATACATAGACCCTTTTCCAGTTGCCGCGCATGCGCGAGTTGCGAGGGACTTCCGGCCAGCTGACGTGACTGTAAACAAGGCTTTAACCACTGTAATACAGCACTGTATTTATGCTGTATTTTTGGTCAAAATGGAGGGATAATTGCATGACAGTTATTGTAACTTCTTTACACATATGCAAAGAACGAAATTCTTTCTGGAAATGTTTTGAATTGGCCTTATTATTTTTCTACAGCTCTTGACATCTCATGAGTCTGAGGCTGAAGGGTAGGCCCTAGCCGGCCCAGGCCTAGGCCTAGGATAATTTTTTAACAACGGGGGTGGGGGGGTGGGGGAAAACAAATTTAGACCATGTACAAGAACACCATGAAAGGCTACTCTCATAGAAATTGTAATAGTACCTTATTTTTAAAAGTTATCCATTCAAGGCTGACACTTCACACTAGCCTACCCTCACTGGCTACAGTAGCTGTGAATACACATCCCTATAAATGAACCCAGCACCTCTGGCACTGGTGGGGCAGTAAGGGAATGATCATTTTTTTAACAAGGGGGGGGGGAGGTAAAAAACTTTGGAGCCCTTGTCTGGCGGGGGGGGGGTGGTAAAAATTGAGACCCATGTTGGGGGGGTCCAAAAAATTCCCAGAAAAATACCCAAGTACAGAGATCTGCCCAAGCAGAAACCGAAGCAAAAATATCTACATTTACAGTACCAGTAGTTCTAAATTTAAACTTAGGCCTGTAGACCTATATTAAAATATGTGAAGGGAGGGGGGGGCAGTAAGCCTAGATGTAGCCCTAAACTTATAATATAGGCCTAATATCATTTGGGACATTAGGCCTAGATTTAGGCTTAAACTTATAGTATAGGCCTATTAAGGGAGTGTTCATTTATTAGTTACAGGGGGGTGGTTGGTTGGGGGGGTGTAAATATTTTTGACCCCTCCTGAGGGGGGGGGGGCATAACAAATTCTGACCCCTGGACCAGGGGGTGTACAAAATTTGGGGCTGTTATTAAAAAATGATCACTCAAGATGATGATGTCAGGGTTACCGGAGGTTCGGTTTGTCTATGAATCTGGCGTTAGGGTTGCGGGAGGTGCGGGTTTGTCTACGAGTCTGACGTTAGGATTGCGGGAGGTGCAGGTGGGTCTAAGAGTCTGACGTTAGGGTTGCGGGAGGTGCGGGTTTGTCTATGAGTCTGACATTAGGGTTGCGGGAGGTGCGGGTATGTCTATGAGTCTGACATTAGGGTTGCGAGAGGTGCGGGTTTGTCTACGAGTCCGACGTTAGGGTTGCGGGAGGTGCTGGTATGTCTACAAGTCTGACATTAGGGTTGCGGGAGGTGCGGGTATGTCTATGAGTCTGACATTAGGGTTGCGAGAGGTGCGGGTTTGTCTACGAGTCCGACGTTAGGGTTGCGGGAGGTGCTGGTATGTCTACAAGTCTGACATTAGGGTTGCAGGAGGTGCGGGTTTGTCTACGAGTCTGACGTAAGGGTTGCGGGAGGTGCGGGTCAGTCTACGAGTCTGACGTAAGGGTTGCGGGAGGTGCTGGTTTGTCTACTAGTCTGACGTTAGGGTTGCGGGAGGTTTTGAGGGTCGTAGCGAGGGTTGGTCTTTGAATGCAGAGCTGAGTCCTTTCCCACCCTTTTATTCCCCCCCCCCTAAAGGGGGGGTCAGAATTTTTTATGCCCTCCCCCCTCAGGAGGGGTCAAAAATGGGGGTCTGGATGGGGGGGTCCCAATTTCCCATGTCGATTTTAAGAAATTACCATGTTGTCCTGTCGATTTTAAGAAATACCCATATGTCACCATGTCGATTTTAAGAAATGTCCATGTCCCATGTTGCTATCTCTAATATTCCTTATGTCACTAGGCCCAAAAATGCCATGTCGAATTTAGTGGTCTTCACCCATAAAAATATATATGCCTCCCAACAACCAACCGCCCTGTAACTAATAAATGAACATTCCCTTAATATGCCTATATTATAAGTTTAGGGCTAAATCTAGACCTAATGCCCCAAATTTTATTAGGCCTATATTATAAGTTTAGGGCTAGATCTAGTGTCAGACCCGTAGACCGACATGCACCTCCAGCAACCCTAACGTCAGACTAGTAGACCGACCCCCGCACCTCCCGTAACCCTAACATCAGACTCGTAGACAAACCCGCAACTCCTGTAACCCTGACTAAATCTAGGCCTAATGCCCCGAATATTATTAGGCATATATTATAAGTTTGGGGCAAGATCTAGTCCTACTGCCCTGAATATTATTAGGCCTATATTATAAGTTTAGGGCTAGGTCTAGCGTCAGACTCGTAGACCGATATGCACCTCCGGCAACCCTATCGTCAGACTCGTAGACAAACCCGCACCTCCCGCAACCCTAACATCAGACTCGTAGACAAACCCGCACCTCCCGCAACCCTAACATCAGACTGGTAGACAAACCCACACCTCCCGTAACCCTAACATCAGACTCGTAGACAGACCCGCAACTCCCATAACCCTAACGTCAGATTCGTAGACAGACCCGCAACTCCCACAACCCTAACGTCAGACTCGTAGACATACCTGCACCTCCCGCAACCCTAACGTCGGACTCGTAGACAAACCCACACCTCTCGCAACCCTAATGTCAGACTCGTAGACATACCCGCACCTCCCGCAACCCTAACGTCGGACTCGTAGACAAACCTGCACCTCTCGCAACCCTAATGTCAGACTCGTAGACCGACCCTCAACTCCTGTAACCCTGACGTCATCATTTTGAATGATCATTTTTTAACAACAGGGGGGGGGGGGGGGCTGGTGGGTGAGTGTGACATTTCTTACACACCCCCTGGTCGAAGGGTCAGAAGTTTTTATGACCCCCCCCCCCCAGGAGGGGTCAAAAATATTTACCCCCTCAACCAACCACCCCCCTGTAACTAATTATGAACACTCCCTTAATAGGCCTATACGGTTTCGGGCTAAATCTAGGCCTGATGTCCCAAATAATATTAGGCCTATATTATAAGTTTAGGGCTACATCTAGTCCTACTGCCCTGAATATTATTAAGCCTATATTGTAAGTTGAATTAGGGGTCAAAAACTGGTGGAATTTTTTTGACCCCCCCCAAACAGGGGTCTCAATTTTTGACCCCCCCCCCGTCAATGGGTCCAAATTTTTTACCCCCCTCCCCCCTGTTAAAAATGATCATTCCCTTACTGCCCCATCAGTGCCAAAGGTGCTGGTTTCATTTATACTAGGGATGTGTATTCACAGCTTCTGAAGCCAGTGCGGGTAGGCTAGTGTGAAGTGTCAGCCTTGAATGGTTAACTTTAAAAAAAACGGTACTATTACAATTTCTATGAGAGTAGCCCTTCATAGTGTTCATGTACATGGAATAACTAAAGAGAATTTAAACAGATGATAGATAAAGGGGTCCTGGAACTAAAACTCTAGTAGCCTACAGCCACAGTGCAGGCAGCAGGGGCTAGCCTAGAGAAGTAGGCCTAGGCCATCTGTAGATATTTCATTAAAGATCAAAACATATTTTATAAAATTCCAGCCAGTCAAAGATTCTCTGGATATTGAAGAATAAGTGTCAATAACTGTCATATTCTTTGCCCCTTTATTTCTGTCCAAATACAGCATAAATATAGGAGTACAATACACTGAATAACACACTGTTGACACCTGCGCTAGCTGGCCGGAAGTCCCTCGCAACTCGCGCATGCGCGACAACCGGCAAACCCACTAATACAAAGACCCTTTTCCAGTTGCCGCGCATGCGCGAGTTGCGAGGGACTTCCGGCCAGCTGACGTGACTGTAAACAAGGCTTTAACCACTGTAATACAGCACTGTATTTATGCTGTATTTTTGGTCAAAATGGAGGGATAATTGCATGACAGTTATTGTAACTTCTTTACACATATGCAAAGAACGAAATTCTTTCTGGAAATGTTTTGAATTGGCCTTATTATTTTTCTACAGCTCTTGACATCTCATGAGTCTGAGGCTGAAGGGTAGGCCCTAGCCGGCCCAGGCCTAGGCCTAGGATAATTTTTTAACAACGGGGGTGGGGGGGTGGGGGAAAACAAATTTAGACCATGTACAAGAACACCATGAAAGGCTACTCTCATAGAAATTGTAATAGTACCTTATTTTTAAAAGTTATCCATTCAAGGCTGACACTTCACACTAGCCTACCCTCACTGGCTACAGTAGCTGTGAATACACATCCCTATAAATGAACCCAGCACCTCTGGCACTGGTGGGGCAGTAAGGGAATGATCATTTTTTTAACAAGGGGGGGGGGGGAGGTAAAAAACTTTGGAGCCCTTGTCTGGCGGGGGGGGGGGTGGTAAAAATTGAGACCCATGTTGGGGGGGTCCAAAAAATTCCCAGAAAAATACCCAAGTACAGAGATCTGCCCAAGCAGAAACCGAAGCAAAAATATCTACATTTACAGTACCAGTAGTTCTAAATTTAAACTTAGGCCTGTAGACCTATATTAAAATATGTGAAGGGAGGGGGGGCAGTAAGCCTAGATGTAGCCCTAAACTTATAATATAGGCCTAATATCATTTGGGACATTAGGCCTAGATTTAGGCTTAAACTTATAGTATAGGCCTATTAAGGGAGTGTTCATTTATTAGTTACAGGGGGGTGGTTGGTTGGGGGGGTGTAAATATTTTTGACCCCTCCTGAGGGGGGGGGGCATAACAAATTCTGACCCCTGGACCAGGGGGTGTACAAAATTTGGGGCTGTTATTAAAAAATGATCACTCAAGATGATGATGTCAGGGTTACCGGAGGTTCGGTTTGTCTATGAATCTGGCGTTAGGGTTGCGGGAGGTGCGGGTTTGTCTACGAGTCTGACGTTAGGATTGCGGGAGGTGCAGGTGGGTCTAAGAGTCTGACGTTAGGGTTGCGGGAGGTGCGGGTTTGTCTATGAGTCTGACATTAGGGTTGCGGGAGGTGCGGGTATGTCTATGAGTCTGACATTAGGGTTGCGAGAGGTGCGGGTTTGTCTACGAGTCCGACGTTAGGGTTGCGGGAGGTGCTGGTATGTCTACAAGTCTGACATTAGGGTTGCGGGAGGTGCGGGTATGTCTATGAGTCTGACATTAGGGTTGCGAGAGGTGCGGGTTTGTCTACGAGTCCGACGTTAGGGTTGCGGGAGGTGCTGGTATGTCTACAAGTCTGACATTAGGGTTGCAGGAGGTGCGGGTTTGTCTACGAGTCTGACGTAAGGGTTGCGGGAGGTGCGGGTCAGTCTACGAGTCTGACGTAAGGGTTGCGGGAGGTGCTGGTTTGTCTACTAGTCTGACGTTAGGGTTGCGGGAGGTTTTGAGGGTCGTAGCGAGGGTTGGTCTTTGAATGCAGAGCTGAGTCCTTTCCCACCCTTTTATTCCCCCCCCCCTAAAGGGGGGGTCAGAATTTTTTATGCCCTCCCCCCTCAGGAGGGGTCAAAAATGGGGGTCTGGATGGGGGGGTCCCAATTTCCCATGTCGATTTTAAGAAATTACCATGTTGTCCTGTCGATTTTAAGAAATACCCATATGTCACCATGTCGATTTTAAGAAATGTCCATGTCCCATGTTGCTATCTCTAATATTCCTTATGTCACTAGGCCCAAAAATGCCATGTCGAATTTAGTGGTCTTCACCCATAAAAATATATATGCCTCCCAACAACCAACCGCCCTGTAACTAATAAATGAACATTCCCTTAATATGCCTATATTATAAGTTTAGGGCTAAATCTAGACCTAATGCCCCAAATTTTATTAGGCCTATATTATAAGTTTAGGGCTAGATCTAGTGTCAGACCCGTAGACCGACATGCACCTCCAGCAACCCTAAAGTCAGACTAGTAGACCGACCCCCGCACCTCCCGTATCCCTAACATCAGACTCGTAGACAAACCCGCAACTCCTGTAACCCTGACTAAATCTAGGCCTAATGCCCCGAATATTATTAGGCATATATTATAAGTTTGGGGCAAGATCTAGTCCTACTGCCCTGAATATTATTAGGCCTATATTATAAGTTTAGGGCTAGGTCTAGCGTCAGACTCGTAGACCGATATGCACCTCCGGCAACCCTATCGTCAGACTCGTAGACAAACCCGCACCTCCCGCTACCCTAACATCAGACTCGTAGACAAACCCGCACCTCCCGCAACCCTAACATCAGACTGGTAGACAAACCCACACCTCCCGTAACCCTAACATCAGACTCGTAGACAGACCCGCAACTCCCATAACCCTAACGTCAGATTCGTAGACAGACCCGCAACTCCCACAACCCTAACGTCAGACTCGTAGACATACCTGCACCTCCCGCAACCCTAACGTCGGACTCGTAGACAAACCCACACCTCTCGCAACCCTAATGTCAGACTCGTAGACATACCCGCACCTCCCGCAACCCTAACGTCGGACTCGTAGACAAACCTGCACCTCTCGCAACCCTAATGTCAGACTCGTAGACCGACCCTCAACTCCTGTAACCCTGACGTCATCATTTTGAATGATCATTTTTTAACAACAGGGGGGGGGGGGCTGGTGGGTGAGTGTGACATTTCTTACACACCCCCTGGTTGAAGGGTCAGAAGTTTTTATGACCCCCCCCCAGGAGGGGTCAAAAATATTTACCCCCTCAACCAACCACCCCCCTGTAACTAATTATGAACACTCCCTTAATAGGCCTATACGGTTTCGGGCTAAATCTAGGCCTGATGTCCCAAATAATATTAGGCCTATATTATAAGTTTAGGGCTACATCTAGTCCTACTGCCCTGAATATTATTAAGCCTATATTGTAAGTTAAATTAGGGGTCAAAAACTGGTGGAATTTTTTTGACCCCCCCCAAACAGGGGTCTCAATTTTTGACCCCCCCCCCCGTCAATGGGTCCAAATTTTTTACCCCCCTCCCCCCTGTTAAAAATGATCATTCCCTTACTGCCCCATCAGTGCCAAAGGTGCTGGTTTCATTTATACTAGGGATGTGTATTCACAGCTTCTGAAGCCAGTGCGGGTAGGCTAGTGTGAAGTGTCAGCCTTGAATGGTTAACTTTAAAAAAAACGGTACTATTACAATTTCTATGAGAGTAGCCCTTCATAGTGTTCATGTACATGGAATAACTAAAGAGAATTTAAACAGATGATAGATAAAGGGGTCCTGGAACTAAAACTCTAGTAGCCTACAGCCACAGTGCAGGCAGCAGGGGCTAGCCTAGAGAAGTAGGCCTAGGCCATCTGTAGATATTTCATTAAAGATCAAAACATATTTTATAAAATTCCAGCCAGTCAAAGATTCTCTGGATATTGAAGAATAAGTGTCAATAACTGTCATATTCTTTGCCCCTTTATTTCTGTCCAAATACAGCATAAATATAGGAGTACAATACACTGAATAACACACTGTTGACACCTGCGCTAGCTGGCCGGAAGTCCCTCGCAACTCGCGCATGCGCGACAACCGGCAAACCCACTATTGCTCCTCTAAGGCGGAGTAGTTTGGCACTGCACGCTGATGTGTGTGTACAGGTTAGCTTGGTTAGGGACTCTTCTAATGATGACACGACGTTTCTGTGGCCAGCCAAGCTCATGGGGAGCCACAAACCGACAGAATGCACTACATTTTGTATTCTATACATTCATATGGCGCTGGTGGCTTAGGCTAAACGACCCATCCTGCTGCACCGTAGGGCCCAATGTCCATAGCTACAACAGATAGCGAGGGGAGAGGCTGTAATGGTCATGTGAAGGGAGTTGTGGAGATCCGGTGGGGATGCAACTTACAAGAAGCCGATACTTAATGATGCATCGCCATGATACAGCCATGGGTGGCTAAACGAGGGGGAGGGGGAGGCTCGGGGCGTATTCACACTCCGAGCCGTAGGGGAGGAGGGAGAGTATGTTTTGCTCATCACCCAAATACGATTTTGGTTTTGTCGGAAGTGCATCAAACGAGGGATCTCTTTTGCTTTGCCCATGAATCATTTCTTATCCCTAATTGACTTGTAACAGCTGGCTATTGGTGTCGCTAACAGGATTTGGCTCAAAGTAACCATACTAGGCACTTTCTTGATACGTTTGACGGAGCTTGAAAAGTAAATCCCAATAGAAAGTCATCTGAACATATGTAAGTTAGAGCCTCTGACTATATCTCTCCATTAGCGATTAGAAAACATGTATTAGTGCTAGAAAATATAGACGTTAGTACAACAATACTCAAGGAATCCGCTTTCTGGAAACTGTAACTGTCAACAGCTTTACAAGTTGTGCTAGTACTACTTTTAAGGGTGCACAGTACTGGTAATGAGCTATACGCTTTATCGTCATCATACTTGCGTGCAGCGCTGGTAAGTCTATAATGCAGGGCGGTGTTTATGGACATGTCCACCCTTTGGGCATGTATCAACCCCGTACAGTCAGCATGGTTTTTGAATGTAGCACAGGCGAGTTACTTACCAGCAGCGCATTCATGCATCTTGACCATAACAGCTGCAATATATTAATGTACTAGGCGGCCATTTAAGGGGAAAGTATCCATAGGAGGCAGTATATGTGGCAGATCCCACCATGTCAACACCGGCATCTTACCACTACTCCTTATACCACTCACCTCACCATCAGGGGATGACCATCTTGTACCTTCATAATGTACATACACTGGAGATATAGCCTCCCAGGAGTGGGGAGGCCACTCGTAAAGATTAGCTCTGGGAGTCGGATGTACATGGGTTGGGGTTGGGGTAGGGGGGAGGGGGTGATCTCGGTCATATGCATTAGTCTCATCTGCTGTATAGCAGGACGGGGTGTGTGTGTTGGGGGCTGCCTATAGTTAGCTGCCACATAAGACTCCTGGTTATAAAGTGGCATAGTGGACGCCCTCCTGTATAGGGAGGCATTAACTTGCACATTTAAACCCAATGGTGGACGTTGCAGTTTGCACAGTTCTGAGTGATGCAGTATAGTTTGGTGCACCTGACTGATGAAAGACTAACACCTGGAGGAGGTTACAGGGGTGTATTTCCCTGGAGGTTCTCATCAGTGCCACACCTACCCAGGGAGCATACACGTTCTAGTTTGTAGCCTCATTTAGCATCATGCTTGGCATACCTACTGGATTATGGAGTGTTCAGGGGATAACATAGGCCTACAAATGACACACTTCTCCCTTATTGTTCAGACTTTATTTTACAGAATTTGATTTAAGATTGACGTACATTAGATTGAGCCCCCTGAGGCCATCCGATGACCATGCTATACATAGTTTATCTCAGATCAAGTGATATTTCGAATATTAGTATCAGTATTGCTTACCCCTATTACGCCCCTATCATATAGACTACAATGCCATACAGCTTTGCATAAACAATATATCTTTTATTGGTTTGGTTGGGACATATACCAGGGATATAAAATAAAGCAATGTCTACGTCTTGTCCTGTTGGCGGGGTCCCATTATAGGAAAGCATGCAGCATTGTCAGTGTCAGGAGGTATCTACATACACATACAGTTACCACTGTCCGTTAAGGGCTGCATATTGTTACAATGCATTATGCCCCTTCATCATCTTGATACTTCATGGTACATGAATATATCCCTGGCGAGTAACTCAGCAGGGCTGCATGAACGGATCATGTCTACCCTACGGAGTTAATACATTGCCGAAAAGTCGTTATGATGCTTGAATGCAGTTATGACGAGTAGTGCTGTATTCATGTTTCATAAGGACAAAGGAAATGGTGCTTTGGAGCACTGTGCGACCCTTATGGACTAAGTCAATGTAACATCAGTGTCCCTGCTATACCATTACACCATGTCGGGCATGCCCCCCATACAACAAAAAGTCCCCTTGGTCCTTAGCCGTGACCTTGCAGTCGACCCAATCTCCCTTCCCCAAACTATTGAGCAAAATCTGCTCAGGGATACATAGGAATATGCCGCTGCACTCCCCAACTCCGCCTCAGGCTGGCAGAGAAAATAATCCCACCTCACCTCGACTATGCTTGTTGGGAGGAGACATCCCTTGGGGCGGGCCAAAACGGACGCGCGGAGGAATACATCGATCGGGGCTGAGTGGGACAACTTTCTGTCATTATACCAGAAGGCGGAGGGATTACGTGGTAAGAAGGCGCGGGGTCGGAGGCGGCCAGTGGAGGGGAGGTCCCCTCCCACCCAGCCACCCACCCTGCTGCACGTTACGGGCTGAGAGCAAACACAACAGGAGCAGAGAACCAATTACACCGGCCACCATGCCCCCAGTGACGAACGCCCTGTCCCCCTCCGACCAAATATTGTGTTTCATGCGCCGAGAGACGCCCGGGCCGCGCGCAGGGGACGCTGGGATGCGACGCGGCATACGCGCAGGACACACGTCATTATGACTAAAGGCATGCCGGGTAAACTCTGCCGGGGCGGCGGGGAGAGGTATAGGTGGCGCTACGATAGGCACCATCACACACAAGACATACTAACCCTTTGAGGGGTGTATAGTGTTTTACTGTGCTATGCCTTTTGTCACCTCGATGCATGGATGCAGCCATGGGAAGTCTAATCGCAAGTACTGTATCCATGCATCGTACTGGACCGTCAAGAGTGTATCAACCCTCGGCATGATGCACCCTTCGCTAGTCACTGACATCACCAGGGTAGCATGGATGCATCATGGCGATAAAAATTTAAATGATATCTTAAAGCACCACGCGGCCCTTAAAGGGCTAGAGGTGGGCGTCTGATGGAGAAGACAAACAGAGGTCACGTGACGACGACAGAGGGCACTGCGGGCGTCTGTGTAACATGGGAGCGTCCGTGCTATAATTATATATAGAGGGCACGTGTGTCGACCTACCAACTCATGTAGGAGCCTATATATACACACTGATGTAGCGTTGGTGGTGCATATTGAGATATATGTATGGTCCCCAGAGCAAGCAGAAAGTTAGACCTTTGGGGGATCTTTCTCGTGCTATTCAGAACTTCTAGAGTTCGGCAGGTCCACAGACGCGACGAAGAGGCATATGGGGTTTCATTGTGAGACTATTCCGAGGAGGGTCGGTATTGTGATATAGATGAGGGTAGTTTAGTTCTACTCTTCAAATGCCAGGTCCTGTCTGCCTGGCAAAGACGTCCATTTCCATATACTACTCCACGTCTGTTCTCCGTAACACTACCGATGTGAGTAGTATATAGAAAGGGTATTATTTCCCAGGCAGAGAGGAGCCGCGACCACATAGGTTAGTACATAACGCTTCTGTCCCCGTACAACACTGGTACATAGAGTCAGCCCTTACTTCCTCGAATTTGGAAAATGCAAGGAAAGATATCTGAGGAAGCAAATTATCAGAGGAAATATGTCCAAATATAATGAAACATAGAAAGAGAGTTCCAGGTATTCTCATCTGCACAATGCTACTATAGTGAGTAGTATATCGAAATGGGCGCCTTTCTCTGGTTTACAGATCACATTGCTATCCAGTGGGTAGTACTAACTGTATAGGAACGCTGTATGCCACGGTCCCAATAAAGCACCTTATAGCCAGTACGCCATTGCCTCCATTGCTGTTCATTCTACATTTATTTCAATTTTCATTTTTAGACAGTTGGGTCTTGTAATGAATACAAAATGACATGTTCGTGTCTATATATCCCCCTTTACGGATGATGAGGCAAAATGTCAGCATCCATGAGACAAGTATCAGCCCCCATAAAGAAGGGATCATCATATGTTATGGTGGAATAATATAATAGGTCCATAGAAAGTACCCATAGCGGTTCATAACACTATCTCTAATCAAGGTACAACTTGGAAGTCGGGGGTAGTACGCATAACCCTTTAACGGTCACATAGTGCTGTAATTCATTACCCCCTTGTGGTTGTGATACATGAATGCAGCCCTGGTGAGTAACTCGCCATTGCTGCATTCAAGCATCGTGCCGACCTACGGGGTTGATATGTTACCGAAGGGTCATCATGATGCACGACTGCATCCCTGGTGAGTACTCGCCATTCGTGCACCCTAGTGACCCAGGACAAAGTACAGTAAAGCACTATGCGGCCCTTAAAGGGTTAATGGAGAGGGGTCAGGGGGCATGTAGTGTGTGTCCACTCGGTCCTACCCCAGGCCTGACCTTTATAGCCAATCTAGTGGTCACTTATGGATGGACACGACCCCGCTGACCCCTCCATATGGATCCTGCCCATTATATTATCCCACCCTGTCCACCCCGCAGTGGGGTATGTCCAATTGTCAGAACAGCTGCCGACCTTCCAGAGCAACTCCCTCGTGGATCAACAGCAATGATGGACGGTGGGGGTGGGGGCGGTGAGCGTACACGCCCCGTGATGACATTACGCATTGGTGCCTGTGTTTTTGTATGATCCTTTAAGGGCCGCATTCTGCTGTAATGCATTATTCGCTTCATGATACACGAATGCAGCCCAGGCAAGTCCACCTCGCAAGGGCTGTCGTTAAGGATCATATCAGCCCTGTAAGGTCGGCATGGATAAGGGAATGCCTGCCTGGCGAGTAGACTCGCCAAGGCTGCATTCAATTTCATGTGGCATGGCGACAGAGGGGTATATTAAATCACTTTGTGGCCTTTAAAGGGTGGATTTATTGGATGGGACCCAAACCTAGGTTGGTATAGGTCAGCCCCATGTGGAAGGGGTGCTGGTAGCTTTATCGCTGGTGGATGTATATGATGAACAACGCCCACTACCGCTCACTACCAATAACATATGCCTCTTGTTTAGAGCCAAGTATTTTACGATCCCTGCCTGGTAATTTAAATTTAAGTGCCCAACAAATAGACATCTATGGTAACATATCAATGAAAAGTACATAGTTAGCCTTTAAAGGCCGCGTAGTATATTAATGTACCGTGTCCTTTGTCATCACGATTAATGGATGCAGCCCTGGTGGGACAGCAGCCATGCATCATGACGACCATATGGGAGTGTATCAACCCCATATGTCGACATATATAGTGCTTGAATGCGAGTCACTCGCCAGGGCTGGATGTCTGCATCATGACGACAAAGGGGATAGCACCATGCGGCCCTGAAATGGTTTAATATAGAGAAACAGTGTGGCTATCAGTGGTGGTCTGCATCTCCATGTACCAACCGCTGCTGCACCTTTACCACGAACACACGACTGACTAATCTATTCTCTTGGACGAGAATGCCGCTCCATGTCGATCCACCTTAAGAACAAACACCCAGTGTAGAGGCTACAGTCTATGTAAGACGACACTGTCTGAGATTAAGCCCGCCACTTTAGCCCTTCAAGGGCCGTAGAGTCAGTTAATTCGCTATGTCCTTTGTCGCCATGATGCATGAATTCATCCCTAGCGAATAATTTGCCAGAGCTACATTCATGCGTCAAGCCAGCCTTTGGGGTGTATCATTATTCGAATATGAATCCCGGTAGAAATAGAAATATATAGAGCACCAGTTACTTCTCAGGACGACCAAATGACGTAGGGCATTAATGCAGTATTCAGCCCTTAAAGGGTTAAGGAGCTAGTCTGGCTTGGAAAAACCGCAGTTAGACCTAAAGAAAACGCCCTAACCAATTGCCCACAAATTAGACACGAGTAAAATGTCGTCTGAAGGCGTGGCCTAGTTCCCTTTTGGCGGGAAGGTATTGATTATAAAGAAGAATAAGTGTATACTTGTGAGCTGGATGTCTGTTGGTAGATTTGTATAGTCCGTCTGATGTTTATTGGATCGAAAAAATATCATTCATTTAACTCTGTACAATATGCATATGTTATAAATGCATACTGCAATATCCCTGTCATTGTGCTCCGATATTGTTTGCAGTTCAATATTTAGCTGTAGGCCTATTACTATCTAAATCATGACAAATAAAAGTCCAGGGAGTATCAATTTTAACTAGATGACAACAAGCTGGTATGTTTATCATATCGCTAATAAAACATGAATGTTAGACAAATGAGGAGCCTCCAAGCGACAAAGTCTGCAAATGAGGGAAATTAAACAGATTAATTAATGTTAATTCGTGACGCTATGGAGGTGGCTGGAGCACTATCCATCAAGAGCCTGTCCCCAGACAGGATCCAAAGACCCAGGCCTCAGATGATCAGTCTCCTCTTTGGATCCCTGAGCAAACACACTATGATCCATGGCACCAGCCCCAAGGATCAACACCCACCCTCACACATTCATCATTAACCCGTTAAGGCATGTATAGTGCTTTAATGGGCTGTGGTCTTTGTCGTGAGACTTGAATGCAGCCCTGGCGAGTAGCTCGCTATGGTTGCATTCCAGTGATGGCACGTCGTCCGTACAGAGTTGATACACTCTCGTAGGGTTGACACGATGCATAAATGTAGCCCTGGTGAGTAAATTCGCCACTGCTGTATTCAAGCATCATGCCGACCAAGGGGATGGTACATTTAAGCACTGTGCAACCCTTAAAGGGTTAGCAATGAGTGCGGGCTAACTGAGAGGCAGGGCCGCGGTCAGCTTCCAACTGGTGACAATTGTCGTCTGCAGCAACAAGGGTCCAGCACAAAGACGCCATTCTACCACTCACTGCAGTGTTTAGCCGCGGGTTTAACCCTTTAATGACGCCATGTTGAATTGAAGGAACATATTTGTCGCCATGATGCAGCGCCGACTCGCCATCACTGCATTGGAGCATCAAGCTCAGTATTTAGGAATGTATCGGGTCAACATATGCATTAATGCAGCTCCAGGAGGTTGCTCGCTAGGACTTCATTGATGCATGATGATAACATAGGGTATTACACATTAAAGCATTATGCCGTACATTAAGGGTTAATTCACAAGAGACTTACTCTATAATCAATCCCTTACCGATTGAATTTCGAATGTTGTCTTGATCTGAACTTATTTGAGGAGATCTTATTGGTAGGTATATATCCATCCCCGCTTGTGGGATTCTAACCCATTTCTTTCCAGATAAAGGAATTGTAAAACCGGTTGGGGCTCGGGTCAGTGGGCATGGGTTGTATACTCGTGGTTTACAGTCTAAATTCAGTTTCTGTGAAATTCTGTCCGGTGTTTTAAGGGCAAAAATGGTAAATTATCTGAGAGTATCTTACTAAACTTACCAAATCCTTCGGGAAACAAAGTAAAGAATCATCAACCTACCTTGCCTATTCTTTTTTTACACATGTTACCTGAAAACGACTTTTTTTTCTCTTGGTCTTGTATCCAGACTTAGTCTGTTGGGAAAACTACACATTGTTAAAACAAGTAGATCTATAAGTGTCACTTCAGGGAGCCTGAGGCAGAACAGATAGTAACACATATACCCTGTACTATAATATATCCTCTCCTCTAATAGAAATCCTACTTATAGCACCTAAAGCCAAAGCGCGGATATATACTCATCCCAGAGATAAGAAGCTGGGAATGTAAACAGCTGTAAGACCTTTTGCAGACATACACTGCAATATCATCACATCACTGTGAAAGTTAGTAGACCCTCAATGGGGAAGGCCTTACTTTACGATGTATGCTCCAGGGAGGCTTACAGATAGGTTCACAGTTATACACAGCAAACCTTTTCACCCTGTCCCCTCCCCTGACACCACCCCTACAGTAATATGTGAACCTGAACCCTTTAAGCGCCGCATAGTGCTTTAATGTATATTTTCCATTTATTGTCACGATGGTGCATGAATGCAGACTTGGTGAATAACCCGCATTTATTTATCACGTCCATCCTCCCGGGTTGATAGACTCCTGTAGGGTCGGCATGATGCATGAATGCAGCCCTCGTGAGTATACTTGCCAGAGATGCATTAATACGCCCCGTAGTGAGGAAAGGGGGAATGGTGTTTTAAGCATTATGCTGCCGTAAAGGACTAAGGCTCCTTGCCGACCTCCGGGGTGCCAAGAAGACAACCAGGTCCTCCAGGGCTGTTATAGATGGGCGGCTGGTGGGGAGAGGTGGCTTAGGCAGCTATAGAGCTCTTGCCATAGGCTGTTATCCACATATTATATACCTGGGTGGTACATGTATGTTTGCATGGTGTATATTTATGAGTATCTATTTTGTGCCTCTACATGGGTACCCAAACTTTGGACCATGTCGGCTGTCGATTTTTAGCAAAAGGGGCGTGTTGCTGGGTCGATTTTTAGCCATTTAAGAACTTAGAGAAAAATCACTGTGGGTCGATTTCTATCCCTTTTTCCGTGTGACCGTCGATGTTTAAAGGGGCCGTGTCGCACGTGTCGACTTTTAAAGGGGCCGTGTCGCCGTGTCGCCTGTGTCGAATTTTACCCATGTAGAGGCACTATTTCCCTAACTCAACATAACCATTGTATCATATCATGTATCATATATAAAGCTTTCAACATTGCTTTTATAATGAATACTGAGTAACTCGCCAGTGATTCATCCCAGCATCATGACGACCCTAAGGGTCAGCATGATACATTTATGCATCATGACGACAAAGGCCATACTGTAGTAAAACACTATTCGACATACAAAGGATTAACACCGCATAATACATAATACATGACCTGCAGCTTGAACACATCTATAGCCATGAAAATATTTAGGTAGGCATCCAAGCAGATCTGGTGGCCACACGAGGCAGGGCCGGGTGACACTGGCCGCGCCATGCAATGGAAATAAAAATTGCTGCCTCAGCAAATAAAAGGACACAATCGGCTGTCACACATTAAAAGCAAAACAAGTCTATAGCCCTTTAAGGGCCGCCTTGTGATCTGATGTGCTATGCCCTTAAAAAGCTTTGCCCTCACGATGCGCAAAAGGCAATCCTGGGTTTACCCGTCAGGGCTGCATTCATGCATCAGACCGACCTTTTGAGAGAAAGTATCCGGGGTATTAATCAACCCATGGTCGGCATGGTGATGGAATGCCAATCTGGCGAGTTACCCGCCAGGGCTGCATTCATTCATCATAATGACCAAGAGCACAGCACAATAAAGCAATATGTGACCCTTAAAGGTTTGACACCAGTACAAGTCTATAGCTGACAGTTGGACAAAGCTACATGTCGGGGGTAAACACAGGCCGGGGTGAGAGGACTTCCCTGCCGACAGGCGAGTGTTTGTCTTCACATCCAATACCTGGCTTTTAACGTCATCACTGCCTACCTGAGTGCTAGGCCCTTTGTCGCCATGATGCATAAATGCAGCCCTGGCATGTAACTCGACAGTGCTGCATTCACACATCATGTTGACTATACAGGGTTAATTGAAACACCCCCGAAGGGTCGGTATGATGCATGAGTAACTCGCCAGGGCTGCATTTATGCATTATGGCAACCAAAGGTATAGCACATTAAAACGCTATGCGGCCCTTAAAGGGTTATCGTCACCACGTCCTACCTGAGGATGTCATAGAAACGGGTGTTGGCACAACAAACACTGCCGGCTGAAGTCTGCATGGCGTGCGGCAGGGTCGGGGCAGGCAGAGTTGGCTGCAGTTCTGAATTCCGTCCATGGGCGTGCACTGTTCTTGTATGGAAAGTGGTACAGAGGGAGATGGTTAACTCTAGGCCGAGATAATTATGTATGAATGTCTTTTATGTATCTAAAAAAGAATTTTACCCTGATATCAAAAAGGATAAGTCGTGCAATGAAAATACAAATAAATCTAAAAAACATTAAAATGATTTGTAAAATGATTAAATATATATTTGCAGTGGATGTCATGGGGTGTGGGCAATACCTTTTTTTTTTGGGGGGGGGGGCTTGTCCTAGGTGCTCAGGGGCCAGCAACTGTCGTAGTATACAAGGGATACCCATAATACGTGCATGCCCTATGTGGAGAATAAATATTGGAAACCCTCATGGGAGATAGTAATATATATGGAAGGCCTCTATATGAAAATGGATCACTCATCATTGCCCACCAATATTGTGAGTAGCTCTTTGAGGGACCCACATTGCTCTAATACATTGTGACATTTTCTCATCATGATGCATGAATACAGCCTATCATGCCAGCCGTTTGGGAGTGGTTTAACCCCGTATTGTCTGCATGATGCATGAGTGTAGCACTGGCAAGTTACTCACCTCGGCTGCATGCATGTATCAGGGCGACAAGGGACATCGTGGATTAAAGCACAATGCCACTCTTGCAGGGGTAGAGTCCCCATAGATAGGACAGTGTCAGAAATAAATTGTGTATTATCCGAGGTCGATGAGGAGAGAACATGTTCTCTGTATAGCTTAAGATAATACCTAGAATAACACATCATGTTGTCGCAATTAGGCTATCGACATGCGGTATATCGTTATAGAGAAATGCGACCATGAAAACTGTACTGTAGAAGCCAGTGTGAGCTAAACGAGTCGGCTGCAATGGATTTGAAACCTGCCGAGGAGGTAACCACAAAAAGTGAACCAGAAAAAATGGCGCTACCTAAATAGAATATGCTTTCTACCTTCCAGGTTATATATTTGTATTGACGTTAACACTATGGTGGGTTACTTATTTATAAACGTGCCTCTGTTTATCGTTTCAGTTGAACCGGAAGTTGATTGAGGAGGTCAACATCGGGGGCACCCACAACATATTGGAATGTAAGTTCAAGCAAGCTTTACAGAACCAAAAAAAAAATTATTGTTTCAGGTTATCCGACCCTACCTAGCAAAACAGGGCCGAGTCAATATGATGGCCTACGAGCCAGTGCAGTCTGTGGGTCAATTTCTAGGGACTTTAGAGGCCTTAGTAAAACACTATATATGATAGAATAAATAGACCTACCTCCCCTAATTTGTTAAGACCATGTAACCTGATACACACCATTTATTTTGGCCTAGTCACATATTACTGGGCACAAATTCAATATCGATGCATCTTCATTTCATTATATAACGATAGTAACTTCTCTATTTTATAGTTATATACATTTTGTGTAGAAGGTCTCGGAGACATAGTCATGATATGTATATGGTCTATACTATAATAGTATCGAGGCGCAGTCGGGATATAAAATAGTGGTACTTTTCATGCATATATAATGTTGGTACATTATATGTGTTCGTCTATGATGGATACTATATTCACAAAGTCTATATATAATGACTCTCATATGACTACTAAACTACATATTACAAAGTTAATGTCGTTATCTCTAAGTAAGGACGCTTCTTTTATTGCCCATTTGAGTGTGTTGCCATCCCTGTTGGGCCTTTCTTGTGAATAAAACATACTGATAGTGTTTCTATATCCATCAGTTAGTTTTATTGCCTACCATACGACACAGAATACAGTGTCTATACTTGGACACTACCGGTATGCGGGACAAGATCGAATGGTCTACTCACACCAGTGGTTCGAGGTGGACATGGCCAATCTCTGGTATACATTATATCAAAGACTGCATGCCACGGAGGAGTCATGGGTTTTTACCAAATGTCGTCTGTTAATTCTATATGAGCCTCAAGCAGAAAGGATGATTTATGCGCTCCTGTTTGGGACATCCTTTTTGCGTGGCTGCTCACATAGATGTCATTAGTTCTCGTATAGCCTCCTATAATGAGGGCGCCGTTGGTGGATCTCCTCAACACAACCATCACTTCCCGCCCGGGGTCCTTCTCAATGGTCCATCCATCCAGTAGGGCCCTTATCAATTAGCCCTTTATGGGCCGCATAGTGCTTTAATACAGGATGCGCTGTATCGCCATGATGTACTAATGTATCTCTTGAGAGATTACCCGCCAGGGCTGCATTCATGCATCATGCCCACCGTATATATGAGGCTGATACACTCCTATAGGGTTGATATGATGCATAAATGCAGCCATGGCCAGTAGACTCGCTAGGGTTGCAATAATGCATCATGTCGACCAAGGACGTTATACATTAAGGCGCTATATATATGCTGAAAGGGTTAGAGACATATCGCATTGTTCCCTCAGTACAGAAATGGCCAAGTCATTAGCCGCGTGTGCGGCCAGGTCTCATTACGGCCCTGGTGGTAGGGGTTTAATCCTTTAAGGACCGCCTACTGCTTTAATGTGCTGTACCCCCTCGCTAGTCTACTCACCAGGACTGCATTCAAGCATCATGCCGGACCCTCTGGGGCATATCAAGCCCGTATGTTTCGGCAGGATGCTTGAATGCATCACTGGCGAGTTACTCGCTACGGCTGCATTCATTCGCCATAACGACCAAGAGCATATTACATTAAAGCAATAGGCGGCCCTTAACTGTTTAAGCCACTCTCATTGGCAGTTATCTATGGGCCTTGGTGGCCAGTGGCATACTTGACATTAACGATTGTGTAGGGACATGGAATGCCACTCTCCACCAGACAAAGGCAGTTGTGGCACTCTTATAGTCCTACTAGTATATGTGTATTGTAGAGATAGGCTTACACACTTCTTGTTGACCTGGCATATTTTACCCCAATGAGAGAATGCCTAGTTTCTGAGAGGCAAAATCAGCTCTTTGATTTGTTAAAAGCAAACCTTAAAATGCCCTTTACATTTTCGGGAAGTGAAGGGGCACACATACTACATGTAGTACTTTAGCATAGAGTACTGTGGAATGTGGTACCACTAGCGGAATACATTTTAGACCAATGAAATAATTTCCTCCCTTCACTGCGGATTTTTTCCTGGTACCCATTGTGACAGCTATTATCAGTGCTTATATCCCCAGTACCAGATTAAATGTTGGCCACGCCCATAGGGCAATCAGCTTGACCCCTGTGGGCTACATAATGATTAAATGTATGACCAAACATAAGATCCAATTGTTGATGGAATGCAGTCCCACCTAGATTTGGCTGTCATGGGCTGTTGTATAAAGAGGGTGAACGTATCGCCCCACACCTCAGCCTATCCACCACCCCCCTGTTGCTCAAAGAAAATGACCGCTCCCTATGTCTTTATATAATACATAATACATGTACATGTATAAGGTCTATATAAGAGTTCCCACAGGGCAGAGAAAGGAAGTGGTCAAGTAAAGTCATGCAAACTTGTGAAATATTAACTCAAATTATAGATAAGCGAATGTCGGGAAAGATGAGGGAAAATTCACTAGTATGGAGTAAGGATGAGCCTCCGTTGAATTGAAGAGCATCCAGCACTACAATGTCTAGGTCTATCGGTGTACCGTAAATATAGTACCCTGTGCCCTGCAGTAGCTTCCTACAGTAAACATTACATAGCCAGTCCAGGCAGGCTGCACACACAATGACAGGGTGATATAATTCGTATTGAGATCCTAATGGGGCAGCTTAGGTCGGCTAATGCACTCTGACGGCGGCGCTGCCCCAGTGGCTGCCCGGACACGGCGGCCACACGGCGCATCTGCCGCTCTTGACATACATTTTTGTGGTGGCAACATGCTCGGCGCATTAACTTGCCCCTTTACAGCCCCCGACACAATATTTATAGCCCCGTTGTTATACCCTGGCCCTGGCCTGTATTACCAGTTCCTGGTGCCTCCCATCCATACACTCTCTGACACTCAGGGAGTGATCATTTAGTACACTGTATCAACGGGGTTGTGGTGACCCCCCCCCCCCCCCCCCCCCACACACACACGCAGACATACAAGCCAAAGACGCCAAAACGTGAATTGTAGTAACGCGCAGGCTTTCTTTTTCTAAAAAGGGGGAACATTTTTACTCCCCACTCTCTCTCAAGAGGGGTCAAATATGTTTACGCCCCACCAACTACAAAGAGATCGAAAAATGTTATACGCTCCCCTTAAACCATAGATTCGGTTACTGCTACCGTATCCTATCGAACTCACACAATTCCTGTGTGGTATGGGATGTGAAAGAACCCTTGCTTCTGGTGATCCTCTAACATAGGCCTACTGGTAATTTAAAAGACTGTCACTAAAAACGTGGGTGAAATATTTACCTATAAATAGTGGAAGATAGGATTCTTACGGGCTGAGAATACTTCAAACTAACCAAACAATATAAGTATCCCCTTTGGGAATCCTCGACTTACTCCACTTTACCATGTTTGTGCTGGAATTGATATTGGTGTTGACAAGGTTACATTCTTCAAACTGGGCCACACAAATATATTCCTGCCCCACCCGTCTACATATAGTTTGGTCGATTCTGAGGAACTGTCTGCCTTGCAATTGCCATGAATACAGTCCCATCTCTGTATACTACTAGGGTAGATTCACCGAGAGTCGACTACATACCTTGAGTAGGACACCGGAATTTGTAGTTATTCATGCCTGATTATAGCTGTCTAGATGTTAATTGTTGGTAAAAGTAACACGGGGGTAACATTTACCGGTACGTTGTACTATCATACACAAATAGGGGCTTTGGCATGATTTGGTAAATGCAAGTTCAAATTTCTGACCGAAGGTATGTAGTCTACTCTAGGTGAATCTACCCATTTGCTACACTTTGCTGTAGGGGACATAATGACTTTCAATTTCAGTATGCAAGGAGTTTTCCATAGCGCGGCTGGTCTACACGAGTACGTATAACGTGGTGTTTGGAGGACAGGTGATTGAGAATGGAGACGAAAGTTTACCCTACCTACCTGTAGAGAAGGTGAGGCCATGCGGATAGAAATCGTATGTCTAAATATTGATGTAGGCGCTCAAGTAGTTTGACAATAAATTTATAATAATATTATTGTCTTTTTTTGTGGCCTCTGTGACAAAAAGAAAGCATTTAAACTCGATCCCATGTAGGTTATATAATGGACAGCTTATTTTGATTTTGGTATAATATTTTCTTTGCAATTAGGTCACATGTAATGGGAGGGTCATCGCCTTTGCCTACATGTTACTGTTACATACAATGTAGAACCATCTATTGCAATGTACAATGTATAAGTATATGTGTAACCCCTTCATCACTAGATTTCTTGTAACTCAATGCAATTTTGTGCAATATATTGGCTTACCGTGTGGAAGGGGTTAACATGTTTTCATAGCTCTAGTAGGCTAATGTCACATTTATTTAGTCACAAGGATTCCAAATTCTTCTCCCCCTCCCATGTCGTTAAAAAAGCCTATCCCTTCTTGTTTGGCGATTAGCACCCAGACTGGTACTCTAGGACCAAGATGCTGGCGGAACAGGAAGTCATGGCTGCCAACGGAAGTGCATTGAGGAATGGTGGGAAACTGCACGTCTGTGCATTACGTTTGGCGGGCGTCTATGGACCTGGAGAGAGGCGACACCTGCTGAGAATTGTGGTAAGTATTAATATGTCTACACCTAGATTCATATTACATCCAAGCTGAATGCATGGGTTATCCATAAACCATGATGATAGAGGAATTAGATCTATCAAGGAAACAAACCCTATATAAGTACATTATTGAGTACCAAAAGAGAGCATTCGGCCCATCTTTCTGTATAAAGTGATTCTAAAATAGCATTGTATTATTACAATTTCTGTTCATGACTTTCACGAGAGACGGTTACGATTTTTCGCTTAACAATACATCTTTTCGGCAGTACCACTTGGCACATCAGTGCATGGACGTGAAGGGCCCTGATTGGTCCATATTAGACCTGACACGTGTAGCAAACATTGGAATGAGGCAGAGAAAAATGGTTTGACCTGTATACTTATGAGGGACAACTGTTTGGAACCCCTAAAATGTTGAAATTATCTTTAAGTACCCTATAGTTGCAGCACAGGGCAAAATAGTGATGGGTCTTTAATCTAGCAGTGTTCTTTCCCTCAGAGATGGGGGACGTGTCCCTCCTGGTTATTTGGAGAATTTGGAAGGCGAAATTTCACTTTTTCTTGCTGTTCGTGTTAGATTGTATTTAAATTATACTTAGGCCTATAGAGTGAAATATTTTGGTGGTCTGATATATGTTAGTCAATTTCTGACTCCCAGTGCGTTCCGTGGTGTGTGGTATTCAAGGTAGATGGCGGCACTATCTCTTTGCTTGTGACCTAGTTTTGGCGATCTCCGTCGCAGGTCGCTGTGGACGCCTGCTGATGATATTGTGTTTTCAGCAAGAGCAGCTCACGGTGGAGATTGGAACTGCTCCGCGGTGAGGCCTCGTCCTACTGTACTTCTGCCGACCTCCCCGCTGCTGTCGGCCCGGTGGCCTAATGGATAAGGCGTCTGACTTCGGATCAGAAGATTGCGAGTTCGAGTCTCGTCCGGGTCGTGTTTTCCTAATATGGTGGGGTAGCACACCTATATTAAGGTCTATATATGATCATTTCGGATGGGGTTTTGTACTTTCTTATTTTAGAAAGTACCCTCCACTCCGCCACGTTCATGTATAAGGTTTTTACCCATGTATACATAGGCTCACAAGGCATAACCCCCTGGGCATAACTAGTCTTGTGTCAGGCCACGATTTCTTTCACTCATGTTATTTGGCCCATGTGGCACATGTCTACATACATTGCTAAACATGCAGGGTTCTAGCTTGGTCCTTTAGCTTAAATTGGGTAGAATATGTTTTCCACGCCCTCAAAAGGGTCAAAACTAGTTTGACCCCCCCCCCCGGAACCCCAGCCTCCCCTTTAAAACTACCGGTACATGGAGTACCAGCATGTTCTTATTGGAGGGGGCGTGGCAGCATGTTGTCATTGGAGGGGGCGTGGCAGCATGTTGTCATTGGAGGGGGCGTGGCAGCATGTTGTCATTGGAGGGGGTGTGGCAGCATGTTGTAATTGGAGGGGGTGTGGCAGCATGTTGTCATTGAAGGGGGTGTGGCAGCATGTTGTCATTGGAGGGGGTGTGGCAGCATGCTGTCATTGGAGGGGGTGTGGCAGCATGTTGTCATTGGAGGGGGCGTGGCAGCATGCTGTCATTGGAGGGGGGTGTGGCAGCATGTTGTCATTGGAGGGGGAGTGGCAGCATGTTGTCACTGGAGGGGGAGTGGCAGCATGTTGTCATTGGAGGGGGTGTGGCAGCATGTTGTCATTGGAGGGGGCGTGGCAGCATGTTGTCATTGGAGGGGGCGTGGCAGCATGTTGTCATTGGAGGGGGGTGTGGCAGCATGTTGTCATTGGAGGGGGCGTGGCAGCATGCTGTCATTGGAGGGGGGTGTGGCAGCATGTTGTCATTGGAGGGGGCGTGGCAGCATGTTGTCATTGGAGGGGGCGTGGCAGCATGTTGTCATTGGAGGGGGCGTGGCAGCATTGGAGGGTGCAGCATGTTATCATTGGAGAGGGGGGCAGCATACTGTCATGTATGTCGTCGCCGATGGAAATAGAAGCTTAGGCCCTACACAGCCAGGCTGCCTCATCTAAAATGCATGCTATTTTGATCCATCAAAATCTTCTCTATTTCTTCCCAGGGCTATATCGAGCAAGGGCTGTTTGCCGTCACCTACGGCTCACCAAGTAACTTGGTAGAGTTTCTTCACGTCGATAATCTAGTCCAGTCTCACGTCAAAGCTGGACAGAAACTCGACCCCAGCATAAAGGCCCCGGCGGTAAGCTCTTACCCATGTCACTGTGCGGATAGTGATGTCCGTAAAGTACTGTACAGTATTCATTATCCCCACAGTGTAAACGTGACCCATCCCCTCTTTCCTCCCGAATGCAATTATAATATCTTGTTTTAGACCTGACTTAAAACGAGCGTAATATTTCACTTCACCAAGACGTTGCCTTTGTTGACCCAGGGGCACTACTGTGCCTCAGGGTCTTATACAACGGTTCTGAACCCAATTTAAGACATTTTTCCCATCACTTGTACCTGCAATAATTCCGCAAATAAAGCTTGCTGCTAAACAAATGTCACTGTTTTATGATCTGCTGATAAATGCCCATCTCCCCAAGCAAGTATAGCAAATGTGGGTTTCCTCAAATGCCCAAAAATGGCATTTAAAAAACTGTCACTTTTGGCTTTTTTTGCACGAATTTCTTTAAGATTGCTGGGATAGGGAAAACCTCCCTCTGATGTCCTCCACCAAAGTGTCAAGCCCATAGACTTCCATTTTAAAGCAGCCAGGAACGCCTTTTTGAGACGGTATATGAGACGCTCTGTGACTACCGCCCTTGGAGTTTGTTTTTTTAAATTTTTTTAAAATTTAAAAAAAAATAATTCTTTTTTTTCCCGACCGACCCACCCACCCACCCACCGACCTGACTGACCGACCGACCGACCGACCCGACCGACCCACCCACCGACCCGACCGACCCGACCCAACCGAGTTTTTTTTTCTTGTTTTTTTTTTCTTTTTTTAAAACTTTTTTTCCAACCCACCAACCCGACCCGACCGACCGACCCGGCCCGACCGACCCGACCCGACCGAATCTCCCTCCCTCCCCTGGGTCACATGTGATGCCAATCGCCTATACCATTCATTTCCTTATAATAAGTGCATCTCGTGTACCTTTATACTGTTCTGATATTAATGCCAAATGCATTTTCCTATTGCAGGCTGGTCAGGCTTATTTCATTTCTGACTGCAAGCCTGTGAACAACTTTGAGTTTTTCCGTCCATTAGTAAGTATGCCCTCTACAATCCTATATTTTCTGTTTCTATAGTATGCCTATGGCTGTACCAGGTAGGCTACTACATATGTAGACCTCCCCAATAGACCTAATTGTATGCCTCCCCCTACGACATTTTGGAAATATAGGCTACTGGGTACCAGTAATTTATACCCCTCACATAATTGATATACGTAATGCCGATACATTTAAGTAAGTCAATACCTACTGCTCGATCATTATGTCTAAAATGTCTAACTTTGGTGTCTTTCAGGTTGAAGGACTTGGTTACACTTACCCCTTCATAAGGCTTCCCGTATCGTTAATCTACTTTATTGGTAAGTTTAGTAGCATGGACTACTCCTTCCTGTCTAGCTGCCATTGATCCATTGGTGATTTATCTTAAAAAGCATTTTGGATTATGTGTGTTCAGCTATACGCTAGTCATTCTAAAGTTGCAATCCATATCAATAAGACTTCACCATGAAATGGGTGTATATAGGTTTCTGTTTCAGAATCATTAGTCATGTATTTTATAAACGTCCACAACTCACCATGTAAGACATATATAGGCGTGTAGCTTAGCTGTGTGGCAAGGCGTCTAGTAGGCGGCCTAGCTGTGTGTGGACAGTTAGACAATTTCCCCCAATCGAAAATTTTGTAATTTCGACCTTCTGCCAGCAGGTCAATATGTGAGATAAAGTTGTAAATCTTTCTTCAACTGATGAAGAAACATGTTATGATGACACCTACCATTCATTTATGAAATGTCAGTCCGTGGTTAACAAAATTTTAGCCATTTCCTAACACCACTGCCATCCATCCCAGAATTTCAAAATGGCAGCCTGTACTCTCCAGTTGAAGGTACAAATGTATGCCGGAACTAGTTTATAAAATCGAACATCTTTTGAAAATTGAGATTTATCAGGACCAGTCTACCTTTCAGAGAAAACAATTCATAGTTTTAAAGAAAATGTTTGCTGATTTAAAGAAAATATTATAGTCACATGGCTGGTCACATGGGATTAATTAGGAACCGGAAATGCTATTTGCAAATGGCGGACTTCCGTTGGGTGAATGTCCATGCCAAGATATGAACTTTGCAAAAAGCAAATGTCAATTTATAATATGTTAAACATTGCGAAATGTACTCTATTGTATGCGAAATAGAAGAGGACATCTCATGGGCTAAGAATATCGAAAGAAACTGACAGAAAGTGATGCATGTAAGTGAAGAGAACTGATTAATTGTGTGACCAAATGGGACGACGCTCAACTGAGGCGGGTGCCGAGGTTGAAAGCTCAATTAGCGTGTAGCTGGAATTATCAACCAATGAGATAATTCCCTGGGCTTCACTGCGGAATTCTTAGGGGGCATTATGTAACAGCCTGTACCCATTGTGATTGCTGTATTAGTGCATATCTCGCTGGTTACCAGATCAAGCAATGGTGCCCCCTACTAAGGAACCTGCAACCTCGGTATATCCTTTGAGCTTCCACATCAGGATAACTTCTTCAACGTTTAGGCTTGATTTTGTCTTTCAGCCTTCCTTACTGAATGGCTGCATGCCATCATTGGTCCCATCTACAACTTCCAACCCCTGCTCACACGGACAGAGGTAGGCATCGACATATATTTCCTTTCTCTTTTTGCTGCTGTTCCCTATATCATAAAGCATTTTTTATATGATGATGATATCGTTTTAAACCAACGCAGCCGAACGCTGGTCAGCAGGTCCACAGGGCCCATACGGACCGAACCTGGGACAACAGGGTCCATGGTTAAAAGTATTCTTCTTTTTCTTTTCCTGTAAATTGTTGATGTAATACAGATGAATAGCAGTTGACCAGATAATAACGTAGAAAATATATCTATTGTCTTCATACAAAAGACTTGTATGCCATAAGTCAATGAAGTAAATAGCGAGGTTTTGATTACGACGTGTACGGCAACATGTACCTACGTCTACAGCAATGCTAAAGGATGGGCTAAAGGGGGATCCGAACTAAAGGGGTTCAGAACTACTTCTTAATGCAATTCCAATTCAATCATGTATATGCGCCACCATACATGGCTGTGTCTCATGAGTTTGTAACAATTGAAACGTCTTTGACCGGGTGTAGTCTTTGACCGGTGTTGTCTTTGACCAGGTGTAGTCTTTGACCAGGCAGCTTTGTAATTTAATTTTTAAATTCTTTTAAAATCTTTTGATATTTTACATATCTGTACAATGTAAAATAGTTTGTGCCAAATCTTATGGCCTAGTACTTTGCACAGTGCAGCTGTTTAAATGTATATAGTGACATCTTTGACCGGGCAGAAGGAAAAAACAACATTATGCTCTATTATGCATAGTATGCTCAATATATATTTATAACAAAATTGATTTATGTTCGCTATAAACGTGTATCAACATAATAGGTGCACTATTGCCCCTTTTTTCTTACTATATAAGCCTCATTTCTGCCATTTTAACACTGCCTGGTCAAAGAACAGGGTTCATACACCTTTGAATGATTAGTATTCAAGCATGATCATGACGACAAAGGGCATAACACCATGTGAACACGGTAGACGCAACCTCATGCTACCAGGTATGCCGATATGACAAGAATGCAAGTGCCCATACATGTAACTGTAGACTATTATTCAAAAAAATAAAAGCCTCCCCCCTCACGTTTTTTTTCCCAAAAAGTTTCCGCCAAGCTAATAATCAATTTTAAGTGGCCTTCCACGGGAAATTGGGCAAATAATCCTTAGCCATATCAATTTAAAGAAATTCCCATGTTGCAATATCAATATTACGGAATCCCTCATGTCCCATGAACAAAATTAAAACCAGCCCAAATGGTCTAAGGGAGTGTTCATTTATTAGTTAGGGGGGTGGGCGTAAAAATTTCCGACCCTGCGGAGGGGGGGGGGTAAAAAATTCTGACCCCTCTTGAGGGGGGGGGGGTAAAAATGTAGGCCCCTTTTTAGCAAAAAAGACAGCGCTTTACTATAGTTCAAAGGGGGGGGGGCAAAAAAATTTCGCCCCTCTGTGCAAAATCTCACCCCCCCCCCCTGTAATTAATAATGAACACTCCTTAAGAAAGGGGCCCTTGATGGGGGGGGGGGTCCTAATGTCCCCTGTCGATTAAAAGAAATTATCATGTTGCCATATGTCTTTTAAGGAATTCCCACGCCCCCATATCAATTTAAACAAATATCCCGTTTCAGTGTGATTTCTTTCCTCCTGTCCCATGTCACTCATCCCCAAAAATGGCCCATGCATATGTGGTCATGTCGAATGGAAATGTCTAGAGGGCCATGAAAACGATCTGGGGGGGGGGGGGGGGTCTGAACCCCCCAACCCCCCCCCCCCCGCCCCCCTCCCCCCCACCCACTTACCTGCACCCCCACCCCTGGACTTACCTTCCGAATCTCATCTTTCACAAGCCATTCATAGTCGTCAAAATGGTCCTGACAACCATAAGAAGGTCAAGGACACAATGATGGAATCCCCTTCCGAGGCAATCCACTTCTACTCAGCATAATCGTTTGTATTATAACACATACATATAGGAGCCACACAGCGAACTCATTTCATGAACTCAGAATCTGGGGACAGAAAACAATAAGTGGGAAGGTACTTAAAGGTAGAACACAACCTTGTTTGACTATAACATTTATCCCAACATTTTTTTACTGGGATGTATTAATTTACAACATTTTGGACACTTTTAAGGGGTATTTACTTCATTTATATAATTTGCGTTTACTGTTCTGTTAAACTCAAAAAATGGGCATTTAAGTTTGAAAAGTGCCTTGAGTTCACTAACCCAATGTTGAACTCAAAAGATTGAGGAACTACTTTGAGCGAACTCAAATTATTCTGGAAAGGAAAAGCGAACTCAAATGCGAACTCAGAGATTGAGGAACAGCCCCCGGGTGTAGTCTTTGACCGGTATAGTCTTTGACCGGGTGTAGTCTTTGACCAGGCAGTGTTAAAATGGCAGAAATGAGGCTTATATAGTAAGAAAAAAGGGGCAATAGTGCACCTATTATGTTGATACACGTTTATAGCGAACATAAATCAATTTTGTTATAAATATATATTGAGCATACTATGCATAATAGAGCATAATGTTGTTTTTTCCTTCTGCCCGGTCAAAGATGTCACTATATACATTTAAACAGCTGCACTGTGCAAAGTACTAGGCCATAAGATTTGGCACAAACTATTTTACATTGTACAGATATGTAAAATATCAAAAGATTTTAAAAGAATTTAAAAATTAAATTACAAAGCTGCCTGGTCAAAGACTACACCTGGTCAAAGACAACACCGGTCAAAGACTACACCCGGTCAAAGACGTTTCAATTGTTACAAACTCATGAGACACAGCCACATGATAGCCGATGATTACCATTGGTTGGATTGAGCCCCCATGGGCCCCCCAATAAAGATTTTCTTCCTACGCCTCTGCTATTCTTTTGTATTGCTTTAATGGATTGTGCACCATGACGCATGAATTCAGCTCTGGCTAGTAACTCGCCCATGCCACATATAAGTCATACAAGCATCATGCTGACCCATGCGTGTCCATACACTCCCAAAGAATGCAGCCCTGGCGAATAGCCACACCCGGGCTGCATTCTTGCATCATGATGACCCAAGGACATCGCACATTAAAGCACCATGCGGCCTTTAAAGGGTTAAGACCCGGTCTATACTCTTATTAACCCACCATCTTGTTGCAGGTCTACAAGACGGGGGTGACTCACTACTTCAGTAACGACAAGGCGCGGCGGGAGCTGGGCTACGTGCCCACCGTGCAGAACGACATGGGGCCGGCCGTACAGTGGTTCAAGGAGCGGGGCCACTACAGGCCCGCCCGGAGGAGGTCCACCAAGTGTATGTCACTCCTGGTGGACATAAGTATAGCCTGTATGTTTGCGGCTGTACTCATGTCATTCCTGCCGGGTGTATATCAATGATTGAGAAATGTGGGATGTTAGGGACAGGTTAAGAGTACTTTGATATCAGGGCTCATCACTAATATAATTTATGATTCTGTATAACGCCTGCGTTGTGTATCAATTATTACCTATTGAAACTAACCGAGTGTTCTAAATTTTGTAAATCTCCAATTATCCTGGTCTCGTCATTTGTGATAGTCATCTCAGGAATAGGTTGCAATAAAGATATTGACATTATTACTTTATCGTGTACATCTCGTGGCGAATTATACAAATGATTTCTCTTTCTCCGACCATGGATTGCTCCATGTACATCTATAATAATCAATGATTAATGTGTGATTCTAAAGATGTTTAAGCGGCTCTCAATGGATGCCGACTAGACACATCAGGTCGAGCATCACGTCTATGTAAAGCATATATATCCCACTCCATTACAGCTACTTAATTTGTTGTATCCCGAATTTAAAATTCCATAAAAAAATATGCATATACACATGTATAACAGTACCCACCCATGTCACCAAGAAAACCGTAATGTCATTGGCATAATTTCTGGTTTCTCTATGAGTATACCCTTGATGAAAGCTGTGATAAGTATGAATGTATTGCAAATATAGCACTGGGATGCACTGTCCATGATGTCACAATGAAGTATATTAAATATGATGCCAACTGCTGCATACATTTCAAAAATCGTTACCGGTAGCTGCAATAGTATTGGGGGCACCACCGTAGCGATACTTATCTTGTTTTAGTCAGGTCCAACATGTGACGTAAGCATTTACTAATAGGTTCACATAAAAGAAAACTGTGCTCTTTTTTCTATTTTTTGAATACATTTACGTATATTATTGTTCGAAAGCAAACAAAGGGTGAAATGTGTACTGTTCAAAGTGTGATGGACATCATTTATGAGATTGCAAAAGATTTATAAAAGCGCAATTTATGTTACTCGCCCAAACCCTGCAATAGAAACTATAGCTGTATAGGACTATGCTACCACTAGAATAACACCTGTTCACCTTCTCATTAAATTCAATTATATCAATGAATAATGGACCAAAACGTGACATCTTGGTCTAATTTTGGTTATGAAATATCAGCACTTATGTATATCTGATGTCACCAACCGTCAGACTCCAGTCCTAGAAGGAACTCTTTAACACAGCATGGGGGTGAATCATAACTGCACTGCTTCAAGACAAAGACAGCTTACCTGATCAATCATTTGTATAATAACTCCCATACAAATAGTCGTATAACAACTGGTAAATATGGTATAATCTTTATTGCACATATGAAATTCATTTTATGTCTGCCAGGTATTGTAAATCAGCGTGTCATTATTGGAATGCCAGCAATGATATTTGATGCCCACATTGATTACTGGTACATTTAATGTCAGTTTTACAATACATGAAACACAAATGTTATCTATCTATAGGATACTGTTGTACGCGCGTTATCCACCAAAAAGATAATTGCGCAAGTTATTGTAGATATCATTGTCGATATAGCCTTGTGACCGTCCTTATTGATGTTCATCTTATCTCATACACACATAGTACAATGGCACATTTTACAGCACCCTTTAAGGGACGCATAGTGCTTTAAAGTGAAATTCCCAGGGTCGCCCTGATGGATGGGTGCTGCCATGGCGAGCCACTCTCCACGGCTATATTCATGACCAATAAAGCATTATGCAGCCTTTAATTAAATGATTAAACAAGTATATTGTGACGGGAGCATAGCTATATCCTAAATGCCACTTTCCTATTTTGAGTTTGCAAGGATATGCCTCCTATGTATTATTCTGTATTTAATACACTGAGTTTGTGATTAGAACCATCAATATAACACAATACTGTACATTCGCGTAAACATCTGCCAGATATAACCAGAAACTCTCATACAAAAATATATCTTACTTTGTCAAGATGTACATACCGGGTACAACAATTACAATAATATTTATAATACAGAAAGAAGGATGTACCTCAATACAAATGTGTAAGGCACAACGGCATCCACCACACAGAATCAAATAACTGGGACCAATGTGACCACGAAGTATTTCATTATTATGAGACTGACTCATAATGTGTTTGTAAGTTGGGGGAATTTGAGAGACGTACAGCCTACTGCATGTATTATTAAAACAATATATTTCAAAATATTTACGTATCCCTGTTTTATATATAGAATCACATCTGAACATGACCCTCAGTATAGATTACTTTTACTAGTTACTGTTATCTGTGATTCATACACACTCCAACATATATGCCAACCTAGTGAGATAGGCGTATTGTATATTGCACACTTCCCGATCCAGATCTGATGACCACTTCAGCTTCATACCGTAAAACCTCACGTACAAGCCGCACCTGCGTATAAGCCGCAAACCAAGTTTGAAGTCCTGTAAGGCGCACCTAGGGTCTTGATTTTGGTAACTTCAGTACTGAAGTATACTTCTGAAAACACTTGCATAAGCCGCACCCCAAATTTTGGCAATCCTAAAAGCTGCACTGAATTGCGTAAAAGCTGTAGCTTTTACGCGAGGTTTTACGGCAGTATATATTTCTATCACATTTATAAACAATAGCCTTGATCTTCTGCCTCCCACCTCTATATGAGCTATCTTATCAGTTACCACCTGATATCAACCTGCGTGCAAGAACCTCCCACTAATGTTCAGCAAATGCACATGGATTATTGGCTTACACATTTCTTTATCTACTACTGTCAACATCGATATATAATGGCATTAAAGGTTCTTTCATCAGCAGAATACGGTTTAAGTTTGTAGAGCTTTGACCTATGTGTGAATGACCCCCGTTTAAAAGAAATATCAAGAAGAGATTTAAGTTTGCGAAGTAAAGTCCTATAACATATAGCAGTAAGAGGAAGAGGTAGCCTACCATGACTTAGTGTAACAGTAAGGAATCTCCTTCATGAAAACAGGAGGGGGTGTTATATTCTTAGATAAGTATTAATTTAGAACAGCTACTAACGTTGTACAATGTAAATCCAAGTGATACTTATAAATGGCCTATTACGGCGTATTTGTGACATAGAAGACCGCTTTGGCCAATATTCAGGAAAATATAAATGATCTTTGCCCACACAGGTAAATATATAATATTTCATTGTATGCAAATACATCTACTGGGTAAACTAGGTTAACTACACCTGGTCCTGTACAACTCTACACAATAATAGACACTATTTATTCTAAATAGCTATGCATTGAATGATTGCATACATCACAGTATGAAATAATTGAGAAATCAAATTGGTGACGACAGTGCAATCAACTCCCTTTGTAATCTAGCGACATCGATATGAATCTTCTTAATTTCTAAAATTACAAGCCGTTTTAGATTAATCATATTTTTTCGGTCAGAATTGAGCTTTGGTCCAATCAAACGGCAGTATTTTTGTCAATGTAAGAGAATAATGTTGATATTTTTCTGTACTACTAACCGGAAGACATTTTTGAAGGATTCAGAGAATCTCCTTTAAGGAATGTTTTTGCTGTTATTGGATAAGTGGTCGCGTGACGTCTTCTAAGACGGGCTCAAAGTCACTTGAGTCATCGAGATCTTCGGGAATATCCTCAGCACTCTCGTCTTCCTGTAGAATGAAATAGGTTTATCGGTATTATCAGTCCCAAAAGTCGATTTCATGGCCTCATATCATGTTATAAATGTGTGACGCAAGATACAGGTATCTAAGGTCCAGAGTAAGGAAGTGGTCATTTTTTAACAATGCAGAGGGGGGGTGGGAAGGTTGGATTTTCACGCAAGCGGGTTGCGAGAGTGGCCCCATGAGTAACTAGCTTGTGCTACATAAATGCATCATGCCGACCCTTCGGGGATGTATCAACTCGCCTGGGCGATTTACTCGCCAGAGCTACATTCATGCATCATGATGACAAAAGACATAAGAGATATCCTACGTACCGCATGTCACATCTGCTTGTAGCCGTCGCGGTACCTGCGGCTTGCGGCCCACTCCACCACGAAGAAGCACCAGGCGCCGGCTGTGCCTGTCACCACCAGGATCAGCAGTTGCCAGTGCAGCAACAGGTGCTGCGAGTAGAAGAAGCCTGCCGCCGCCGTCATCGACTGAAACACAGGGAGCATGGTATGGTGAGGGAATATAACACTATGTATGCCATGGATTCTCACGTATAACCCGCAGGTTATACGCAAATCAGACACCAGTGCGGGTTATGTAAAAATGCTAAGATGGGGATGGAGGTTATACGTAAGGTTTTCTTTGCTATTAAAATGGACTGGATATGATATTTATGAATCAAATCAGAAATTTGGGTTATAAAAAGTTTGGGGTGCGGGTTATATTAAAGCAAGGTGTGGCTAATGTAATGCAAGAATTTATGGTAGATTCTCTTGGAATTATATAACTGAAATAGATAGCTGGTCTGATACATAGATCTGTAGTAACGTACAGAATATTCTACCTTACATAACAGGGCTTTTCATATATCATATGTTCTACCAGATACAGTAGTTAATCAAGTACAGCCGAATTACCTGCACAAACTTGAAGAGGGCAATAGCAGGAGCGCTGTCCTCTTCATATACGACCCCAAGGATTGAATATATCTGCAAGTTGTACAAAGAGATTCATTTTTATATCACAACACATTGTAAATCTCAAATACTTAACACCTTAATTGCCCGTCTAAGTGAAGCGGTCTCAAATGAGTGCAGGTCTCATTTAAATGCATGCGTAACCCCCCCCCCCCCCCCCCCACCCCCGAAACCCTGTATAAGCGCAGCGGCTAACAGAAGATTGGCATTTATAAGTGCATATTTACTCATCACGTGCTTTAATATGCTATTCCCTCTATTGGCATGATGCATGAATGCAGCCCTGGCAAGTTATTTATGAGAGTTATGGACTACTGTGCCTACCTGGGTGTTGAAGCTACTGTCTCCCAGACCCAGGAGGAAGGCGCAGAACAAAGCCAGATACTTACTGCAATAAATACAAGGGGAAATGGTTGGTGAGTGATCTCAACGCATTGTTAAAGCATTAAAATGTTGATAGTTGGGGTAAAGAAACAAATTGGTTCTCATTTAACAACATGTAAAGTTTGTGTTTTTAAGCCAAGAATATAGTGTTTTAAAGGATCATATTTAAACGTCTAAATGAATGGGTTTTGTGTATAATAGGACTTACTGCCGCTTTATGTGTTAGCTACACGATTTCTAGATGTTTTCCCAATTATTTGGTGCCATTTGAGAATGCTATCACAATCCTACCCTGATGTAGAATTACTACAAAGGAAATTGTAAATTTGGGCAAGTTAGAAGAAAGCCAACCCTTACTTTGATTTGATGTAGGTTGCCCCTACAGAGTCGGTGATGGGTGAGTCCATGGGCAGGTTGAGGAAGACTAGGTAGAAACACAGCATGTGGAGTATGTACCCCAGCAGGATGATGGGGTCACGGCCATAGCGATTCGTCTTCTTACCGAGTAAGCCAAACAACCCTCCGCCTGCAAAATATATAACACCATTTAATATCCATCCTGAATAGGTCGCAAAAGTAATACCTGCTAGACTGTTACAACAGAAAATATTCGACAAAATGGCTTCGATTCTCGACAGGATGTCAAATCTAGCAGTATTGCAGGTATGGGAATATGGTATTTCTTGACAAAGAAGGATCCCTTTGGGCAATCCCTTCACAGTATTTTGTGTTGTTCCAAACTAGGTCCTTTACCTCTGCTTGGCATGCATTCAACTGTACCGAATGGTGCATGACTTCTGACACTTATTTTTGCTAAGAAATTAGGAAGGTTTTCCGGACGCCTTTACAAACTGGAAGATTTGACTTCCTAGCCAGAATCGAGGCTATTCCGTTGTTTTGCGTTGTAATGCTAAATGGGTCACTTTTATGTACTACATGTATAACATACTGGGATGAAAGTGACCACTCTAAAAAACATTAATTATTTAAATAGAGACACCTAAGTACAGTGCCCTATACAAAAGTATAGGACTTCGTGACATAAAAAAACATCAGCGAAAACATCTATCTCTGAACATATTCGAATTTATCAATATCGTCATGACATCACAACTTACACATCTTGACATGACTTAAAATTCACACAGCGTTCTCAGTGTATTCTACACGATATATTTTGAAGAAATATGGGTAGCTATGACACTAAGAGTGTATACCCACCTAAGATTTCTCCGACTCCAATGAAGATACCACACAGGCCAATCAGACCTTTGGATTCTTCGCCTTCAAACAGGGTGTGGCCAACAGCCGTTCCATACACACCACTGAAGAAGGTCAACTCCAGCCCTGTCAAATATCAAATACAGCGTGTAAGGCCAAGGAATAATTATCGTGTTCAGGTAATATGGTCAAAAAGAATTCGGGTAGATCGCCTTCTTTTTTTAAAAACTATAAATTTCTTCAGAATTATTTGGTAAATCTAGTAAGTCTAATAATTCACCAACTTTGGGACAATAAACTTGAGTGTAGAGCTATTGTGACAGGTAAGGTGGAGAATATCCAACACAAACTGGTATTTATGTTAATGAATTACAGTTTTTTATGGATTTCATAATGATACTAATACTAACAATACATATTTGGATCTTTACCGTAGATACACTGTCCGGTAGATGTACATGAGGCCCACATGAGTACATTGCATTGCTTAAAATGTAATGCATGTACCCAAGGTACCGTACCCTTAATTGTCATGATGCATTCAGGGCAGCCCTGACAATCTGCGATGTATTTTGTTACCATGATGCATTCATGCAGCCCTGACAAGTCTATTCGTCAGGGCTGCATTCAGGCATAATGCGTGTATGCAGCCTGTAGTATGCGTGTAAAAGCGAATGGCTACTTTTAGACTCGCAAGGGTTGCATTCATGCATCATAACTAACAAGGACATAGCATACCCAGGCGGCACTTAAACTATGTAATATATTACTCCCCACCTGTGTAGGCGAAGGCAACTGACAGCAGCAGCATGTCTCTGGTTACCATCAGTTTTGCTGACCGCACTGAAAAGGACGACAATACATTAGCACCACATGGTTATGGAAATCCGGTTGGAGTCACAAATATCATCTCAATACATTTATATCATTTTTGAATTGTTTTTCACAGCTTGAATTCTGCTCCTCTCGGCAATATATATTTTTTTACTTCTTTTTTTCAAACTTACCTAGAGCTTGGACGGGCCCCGCTGACTGATTTGAATCTCTGAAATGTGAAACCGTAAAATAACTAAAATTGATCCGAGTATTATATGGAAAGGTAAAATGTCAGCCTTTCTGACTTTATCCCCAATAAATGACCCATTTTTAGTCATAGCCAAGGTCGTTCAATTAGACAATCGAATTATATATTCAATTATAATATTTGATTAATTCATCTATAAACTTGGGTCACAGTTGATCCTATTTCAACACACTATATGCCTTTGTATAGTTACCTCTGAGATTGCAGTTCTGTGTCAGAGCTGCGGAGCTTGGTACGTAGAAGGAGCATGGTCAGGAGGCCGAGCACACTCACGGCGGTCAGCACACTGAACACCGTGAAGCGACTCGCCGCTGTGATCTGCGGCTCTCCTTGGAAAGCAAAGTAGACGTACAGGTTGCCAAAAAGCAGGCTGAAAACCAAGAGTATACAAGTTGGACTGGTTATTTGTTATGATGCACTTAAGTGGAACGATATCACCATTAGTACACGGCTAAAAAGTCACGAATCTAGATCATTTGCATTTTGTAATCTGTCTCATTCAATCCTCACATGTTACATATTATGTGCTGTTCTAATTCCATGTTAGAATTCTGTGCCCGGTAGGTTTACCTGCATTGGAGAAGAGCCCAGAATATGCCACTGTTCCGTCCCATAGTCTCAGGGTCAGAGTTTAGGACTAGGAAGTTGCCCTGTCCGGTCCATATGACTGGAAGTTGAAGTAAGCAAGATATGCTAGTTAAGTCATATGAATTAGAAAGTGGAAGAAAACATTCCCAAAAAAAACCCCTTGGGTTTTCAACTTATATATCAATCACAACAAGACCACGAAATACTTTTTAAGAGTCAACATTTTGGCCTTTGCAGGCCTTCTTCAGGACTAGTTTTATTTGAGAATAAAGACTACGGTACATGTATATGGAATATGAGTTAACTTAGATAGTGCAACATACCTGATAAGTAGGAAACTAAGGATTGTATTTGCATGGTTCTACTACCTCAGCACAATTGCTATCATTCAAATAATAGGAAAATAAATATAATTGAAACATACTAAGACAATTTGAACACAAAAAGTGACAATATACGGTACTACATTGTGTATAAATGAATGCTTACTGGCTGCACCAAGTCCTACAAGAACTGATCCTGCATATAGAGCCCATGTCATCGGTTTTAGGAAGGATGCAATGAACAGGCTGAAATTAAATTAATATCAGCAAAAAATAAACAAAGGTGTTTCCGGTAGCATTATGAAAAAAGCTAGGTAGTCTCGGACATACTCTCAGTGGCGTAGGAAAAGGGGGGGGGGCCAGGGGGGCCCGGGCCCCCCCCCCCCCCAATCACTGAGGAGGGGGGGCCTGAATATGTTTGGGCCCCCCCAAAATTTGTCAAGACATGTCATATGATACACATATTTTCCAATTCTTACCTTTCCCACATAAGCAAAAGTGGGCGCAGAGGGGGCAGGGCCCCCAAATTAGAACCAAAGGGGCCTCAAATACTACTTTTGCATACAATCTAATATAAGTGTGTATGATACATCATGCATAAAAACCGATACATAAAGTTGGTAGGAGTGGGCCCCCCCTGGGCCCCCCCCCCCCCCAATGAAGATTTGCTTCCTACGCCTCTGACTCTAAAAAATAAGATGAAATTAAATTCGCCAATTTGACGAAAACTACATTTTAAAAAAATCAAAATATCCAAAAAAAGCTCATACAAAAAATTCAGGTCGGCCTTTCTTCGCCATGTTAGGTGACCAGAAACACTTCTTTTAGGCCTTGAGTTTAGTCACAAATGAACATTAATAAAACTGCAGGCATTTACATTAGTTACATTTTGGGATGATTATGGTTAGACTCCACATTGATATCAGCTCAAGCTTCAAATTTGCCTGAGGTATTATCAACCAGTTAGAGTATTACATGTAATGGATCAGTCGAATAAATATTCTCACCTGTATAATAGTCCACCAATCAACATAGATATCTTTGGTCCAATGACGCTGACGACAGAAGGCGCGAGCCAGTTGGCCCCCGAGAAAACAGCATAGATGATGGCCAAACTATAACAGAAAATGTATTTCTAGCAGAATATGAGCAAACACAAACTACGGAATAAATGATGCCGTCTTAGCATGGCAGAAATGCTGGGGAAGGTAGGAGCTACGGGTACTTTTATCATTTTTCTTTATAACATATGACTGTGTAACTGTAAGTAAAGTGTATGGCTATAGATACAGGCAGTATGGAGTTAGAGCATGCCAGGATAACATTAGGAGAGTGCCCACCTTGGCCTGTGATGGGCTAATCTGCTAACCCTCTATAGGTAGCATAGCTAGTGATTCATTGGTCTTTTCGTCAACGTGACGCATGAATGCACTATGTTTTTGATACTTACCTTGTGTAACCATCTCCAGTGAAAGTTCCATTCGTTTCATTCTTTGCTCCTTCAAGGACACTTTTCTGTGATCAAGAAAAGATTGGATATGCTATTTAGAGAATAGAAAACGATGTTCTTCATGTCGAGACTTTCTAACGTGTGATCCTAATCACAAAAGACACAGGTATTTGCTTTTCCATTGGATAAACCTACCCGAAATCCCCTCCCTGAAGTGTGAGTGTAATATGTGTGAGTGTAATATGTGTGAGTGTAATATGTGTGAGTGTAATATGTGTGAGTGTAATAAGTACTAAGTGTGAGTGTAATAAGTGTGAGTTTTGATGTTGAACCACCGAGATGGAGTGCTTACAACCCCCCCCCCCACATACACACAAGCAGGCTCACACACAGTGCCAATTTCCAGTGATCAGGTACCTAATTTTAGTACAATACATTACTTCTCATTTATGACAGCAGAATCATTATCTCCAAGAAACGCTGACCCACTTTGATAGGTCACATGCCTTATTTAATCAAATTCCAGGCCAGCAGGCAGGGGCGGATCCAGGATTTTGAAAAAGGGGGGGCGTGGAATAGGCAATGTACTGGGGATTGGAAATTGCCAAATTAAAATATACAGAAAAATAGGGGGGGGGGGGCGCCGGGTCCGCCCCCCCCCTAAATCCGCCCTTGGCAGGTAGGTGTGGGCAAGCAGTTGGGTGTGGCCGTTTTACGTCTCAGCCAAGAAGCGAGCCGGTCGGAGCGTAAACGGCAACAGCATCCCCGTTTCTGTTTTGCCCTGTCGGTCGGCCGCGGGGCGGCGTGTGTTGCAGATAATTTTGACAAAGCGATTTTGTCCAACCCCCAACCCTACCAGAGACATTTTTAATACTACAGTTTCGTGCACAGATACTATAATACCACTGAATTATGCTATTTGTGTACTGCGCGTCCTCTTTTGTCCTAATCACAAAAGATTCAGGTATTTGTTTTTCCATTGGATTGGGTAGGGGGGGCGTCGGAATAAAAGTAGTCCTTTTGGGTATATACCCACCTACCAAGAGGAAGATGTGAGCTGGGATGTGAGAGACTAGTCTCAGTCTCTCACTGAGTCCCATGACACTGAGGCAATGTGAGGACAGAGCGGAACTTACCTCCGCCATGGACGATGTTTGAAAAGCTGTGAATAAAAACATGAAGGAAAACCCGAGTACAATAATATTGTAAAGTTTCCAATCCCAGCCGGCACAACATCTTGTCCCAGAAGGCCTGTCCCCAGCCTGGACAGCTCTTGTTTGTTCCACGTCCGCCATCTTGTCCAGTGAGTGTGGTCACATGATTAGAAATAGATTGGCCGAAGCTCGGGCCGAAAATTTATGGAGATGATTCAGTATAATTCAGTAATATTTTTGATTATTGATCTGCAAATATTCTTCTAAAGCTATGTAAATCTTATTGTGGTATCGTTCATCAAAACGAAGACAAGAGTAATGTCTACGAAGAGCGCCGAGAATAACAATCTTCTGCAGATCTTTCGTCTGTTCTACGTTGGGGAGATTGCCAAACAATCTGCTTGGAGATTTAACTTATGACGTCAACATTGGCGCCAAACTGTTGGGGACGCCATTTGCACAGCAAGAGTGGACAGGTGCGCGGACGGAGCGTAGTATTTTGACGTTGTCCCGACGAAAGGGTCGGCTACTAACGGTTGAAGTTTCATTTAAAGTTTTCATCATGAGTTACGGAAGAGGACCCCCTGAAATTCAGGGCATGGTCTCCCTGAAAGTGGACAATCTAACGTACAGGACTACGCCGGAGGATCTGCGTAGATCGTTCGAGAAATACGGCGAGGTCGGAGATGTGTACATCCCGAGGGATCGCTTCAGCAGAGAAAGCCGTGGCTTTGCCTTCATCAGATTCTACGACAAACGTGATGCTGAAGATGCGATGGATGCCATGGATGGTGCCATCGTTGATGGACGGGAGTTGAGAGTTCAAATGGCAAGGTATGGCCGTCCCATCGACCCATACCACAGTAGACGCGGCCCACAAAGAAGGGGTTACAAGCGAGGAAGGTAAGGAACTTAAAAACTAAAATGTACAGGGAATGTGTATTGTTGGCCTGTCATCAGTAAATAATTGTGCGAAAACATAGAAAACAACAGTGTGGTAGTCCATGTTCATAAGTTTCGATAAATCAATTACCCACGACCCCGATGTTCGTGGATTAGAAATAGGAAGTTCATGAGAAATAACAATGCAAATGGCGCTCCGTGGCTTCACACACAGCAAAGGTCAAGGCCGCACAAACAAACAGGTGCGCGTGTTGTGTTAGAGGCATAGTACGGTAGCGTGCGTTTCTCCAGGCCCAGCTGGCAAATTGCGGACTAAAAAACTAGTTATTCCCCACGACATTTCTTGCAAACAGTGTCATTTGATCAATATTTGGAGTAGAAAAGAACTAAAGATACCATATTAAAGCTCTTTTAATATATTATGTGTTTATTTACTACTCCATATGTACTCATGCACTTGCTATATGGTTATTGGGATATATATATGGATAAATATTACAAAAAGTTCAAATTATGCCATCCTTATTTTTGTGAGATGGGCTATAAAAAATAGACAAAAAATTATTAAAATTATTTCACTGGTATAAAGGTAACCAGTTGACACCAGGGATACTTTCTGTACCATTTGTGGCCACTTTTGATCACTAGAATATATAATAGAGCTATCTGAATTACAAAATCAAAATTCAAATTAGTGGCCTTTTTGAGCTAGAATCTTGGGACAGCATAACCTCGGAAATTGATACACTCAATCATAATTGAAAAAGCACTAGAATATGGTCATTTTTTATGGGTTTTGAAAAATTATGTTTAAATAGACAGCATATGATCACTTTACAAAAACAAATGTCATAGATTTGATATTTTGATCACATTCTAGCAGTTTGAAAACATCACAGAAAATGGCCAAAACACTGAATTTCCCACCAATACCGGTATTTTCACATATTTATGGTAGCAGCCAATATAAATTGCCTATTATCATAATAGATTTCTTAAAAGGTCAATTTCAATAGTCCTCAGCTCTCAAGGCTTCTCTCAAGTCTGTATTCTTGCATTGTATAGGCTTTTGAAGAATTAGAATCTGAAATATAACTCCAAACACCTCCAATATTAGTTATTAAGGCATTAGTCCGCTATTTGCTTGCCGGACCTGTATATCTGTCTGCTTTTATACCTGGTACATGTGAGTAGTACAACTAATACATCACCGATGAGGATACTGTATTTGCTTGAACTATGATGATTTAGCGATTAGTCTTTCTGAGGTGATTCTAGTCGAAGTGAAACTACCTTTACAAAGTAACTAGTAGTAGCATTACCACAGAGGAATTCCAAATATATTTTATCATTATAATTTTTAATTGTATTGATGCGCAATGCCTTAAGTATGACAAAACCGTTTTAATTTTGTGTATAGCATTTTTAGAACCAACAGAATTTGAGATTATTCATCGAAAAAATGGGGTCTCTATTGGAGGGAATGTCCTATAGAAATACACAAACACGTGGACCCCCGCCCTCCTCCAAAGGTGTCACTGCTACTAGGCCGAACCCCGCTTTCACAGCTTTACCCCCCGGGCTGCACCCTCACATGCCCCGTCAATGGTAGCTGCCTCATACACATTAGTCTTGCTATACGTTTTTCTCTAGGCATCTTGTTATCATGTGACTTATAAATATGCCTGAATGTATATGTTTTGTATTAGCAGTATAAATCTTACAGTCATCACTCTAATATCTATCGTTTTAGAAGATATTTAGTGTCACCCTACTCCCATAATTGACCCAGGGGCACTACTGTGCCTCAGGGTCTTATACAACGGTTCTCAACCAAAATTAAGACATTTTTCCCATGACTTGTACCTCAAATATTTCAGCAAATAAATTTTCCTGCCAAACAAATATCTGTGTTTTGAATTGTACAGCTCAATGCCGATCTCCCGATACCAATATTGTAAATGTGCGTTTCCTCAAATTCTCAAAAAAGGCATTTAAAAAAGTGTCACTTTTGGCTTTTTTTTCACTAATTTCTTTAGCATTGCAGGTATAGGAAAAACCTCCCTCTAATGCCCTCCACCAACTTGTTGAACCCATAGAGTTCCATGTTAAAGCAGCCAGGAACGCTTTTTTGAGACGGTATATGAGACGCCTTGTGATTACCTCCCTCTAATTAATTAAATTAATTAAATTAATTAATTTTTTTTTTTTTTTTTTTTTTTTTTTTTTTAATTTTTTTTTTTTAACTTTTTTTTTTCCAAACTTCGTTTTTTCCAAACTTCGTTTTTTCCAAACATTTCTTTTTCCAAACTTTTTTTTTTCCAATTTTTTTTCCTCCCTCCCTCCCTCCCTCCCTCCCTCCCTCCCTCCCCCCTCCCTCCCTCCCTCCCTCCCCCTCCCCCCCTCCCTCCCTCCCTCCCTCCCTCCCTCCCTCCCTCCCTCCCTCCCTCCCTCCCTCCCTCCCTCCCCCCTCCCTCCCTCCCTCCCTCCCTCCCTCCCTCCCTCCTCCCTCCCTCCCTCCCTCCCTCCCTCCCTCCCTCCCTCCCTCCCTTTTTTTTTTTTTTTTTTTTTTCAAACTTTTTTTTTCCAAACTTCGTTTTTTCCCAACTTCGTTTTTTCCAAACTTCGTTTTTTCCAAACTTTTTTTTTTCCAATTTTTTTCCCTCCCTCCCTCCCTCCCCCCTCCCTCCCTCCCTTTTTTTTTTTTTTTTTTTTTCAAACTTTTTTTTTCCAAACTTTGTTTTTTCCCAACTTCGTTTTTTCCAAACTTTTTTTTTTCCAATTTTTTTCCCTCCCTCCCTCCCTCCCTCCCTCCCTCCCTCCCTCCCTCCCTCCCTCCCTCCCTCCCTCCCTCCCCTCCCTCCCCCCCTCCCTCCCTCCCTCCCTCCCCCCTCCCTCCCTCCCTCCCTCATTCCCTCCCTCTCCCTCTCCCTCTCTCTCTCCCTCCCCTGGGTCACATGTGATGTCAATCGCCAATACCATTCATTACTTTGTTTCATGAACTCAAAAGCTGTGAATTACGGGCATTATGCATATTAGAAACACTGCTGTAATTATTTTTGTATACATGCTATCGACATATGACTTGATAATATATGTAGATATATATAATCTGTATTAACAGGATAATTCAGAGAAAAATCACTTTAATATTTAGGATTTTAATACTCAATAAGTGTACCCCTACCACCATAATTACGGGGCTCCGGAGGGGCAGGGCCGTGCCCTGTGGCTCCCCAAGCACACCTCAAGGGACGTGGGGGTGCAGGTGAGTGAGGGGCGGTCTCACACCCCCTGGGTGACACCCAATACACATAAAAATTGTAGCATTAAAATCCGCGGGGCTTAACTACAATTTATGATAATCATGTATAGACCAATAGAAAGCTATGTTTCTCTTCTACATAATGGACATAATAGAAAATGGGCGCGGCTCATACATTTTGAACAATCCATAGAATTATAAGAAAATTTACTTGTCAGGTTCAGATCTCTGGTAAGCAGCATCCGATCTTAGAGTGGCACCCACCAAAATGTAGCTATATATCTCCTCTGATTAAATAGTTATTCCCACATACATCATGTATTCAGGTAATCCCCTCAGCTATCAAATTGTGGAGGGACAATCCTAGTGATAGGAAAAAACACGGCCCATGCAGGTGTGAGTAAACAGTAGGCACAGCCATCCAACTGATACGGGTGGGCTATTGGTGAGGCTACTAGTAGACTAGTAATGCTTAAAGCAAGACAATTTCTCCCCACCTGTATTAAATACGGACCCCTTTAAGTGATTTAACTTTAAATCCGTTCGGGGCCATGTCTATTCAGGCAATGGCACTGCTGTCTGTTCTAAATCTTTAGAAAATAAGGCGATTATTTTCAATTTCAGCTAAAATTATATATTTATATAAATAAAATAAAAATTATGGGTGTGGACCACCAAATTCGACATGGCGACATGACCATTTCTTATAATCGACAATCGACATGAGACCTAGTGACATATGACATGAGGGCAAAAAACATAGTGACAGGCGACATGAGCAATTCTTAAAATCGACATGGGATATGAGCATTATTAAGCGACATTGACATGTGACATGGCCATTTTTTAAGATCGACATTCGACATGGGGACCCCCCATCCAGAGCCCCGAAATTAACAGGCAGAAGTTGGTCTTACTGTATACGGTACCATTATAAACCTTCCGTACTACACATGGTACGGCTTAAAGAGAAATGAGGAAATAATCCTGGCTGATGTCACCAATGAGGATAATATATTTGCTTGATAAATAATGATTTAGCGATTAGTCTTTCTGAGGTGATATACTCTAAATTCAAAATGTATGCAAATGCAAACCAACACTCTTTAATACAACTAAAAATTTCTACACATTTAAATGCATCATCAGACATCACAAAACCACTTGCATCCCATTTACCTCACGTTTACTTACTTTTTTCAAAGGTCAAGAAGTGGCTCACGGTCAAGATCACGGTCCAGGTCAAGGAGATCTCGTTCTCGGTCCAGCAGCAGAAGTCGTTCCCGGTCCCGGCGTAGGCACAGCCGCTCCAGGTCAAATTCCAAGGCCAAGTCCAGGAGCAAGAGCCGCAGCAGGAGTCGTAGCAGGAGCAAGAGCCCAGAAAAGGAGCACCACCGCAGTAAAAGCAGAAGTAAATCGTCGTCAAGAGCACGCTCTAAGACCAAAAGTAAAAGCAGGAGCAGAAGTCGGTCCCCGCACTAGACAGCAGAAAACACAGAGGGGGCAGTCATGGGTGACTTACACAGAACGAGAAGCGCTTCATTGTAAAGACTCGCGAGAGGTTACATGCTGCATGTGACTTCTGTGCTCTTTTTAAGTTTTTTCTTAAATTCCTTTTTTTAAGTGCCTGCTGTCGATACACAATTGCCATGCATTGTCCCTATTTTGAAGGCTAGATGTGGAGACCATGTAAGCAGTATATGGTGGCCTTTTGGTGGCGCATGGTCCCTCCTTTCTCTCGGTAGTTCCAGGCGGCTGCAGTTGTGGTGAGGGGTGAGCAGGAGTGGAGCAGTCCAACCAGAGAGCTGCAGAAGCTGTCCACTGCAGCCTGGCTGAGCCCAACTGGACTGGGAGCAGGCAGCCTGACCCTGGGCTACACCCAACTGTCCTTTGGCAGACACCCTGACACAAAACTAAAAGGTTATTATTGATATGCATTTTGTTGTGTCGTTGTTTGTCGTCGTACCTAAACCACAAAAAGTAGGCATTTGTGTCCCCATTGTTTAGAATGTAGGACTATTTTTCCTTGATGTTCAAAAAAGAGACTGAACCGGATTATAAAGCAAGATGCTTGTTGAAGAATGGATTGCGACAGTAAAACCTGTGCTCCTCAAGAGACTTTTTGATCAGAATAGATGTTATTTTGTGATGATTATCATGTGTATTAAAATTCAGAGGCAGATGTTATTTCCTAATTAAGCTCATGAAGTTAAGACATACCTTCACTGACTTGGTGGAATTACTTACGATATAAATGCACACAATCATTTTAAACGTTGTAATAAAGAAACGATTCGTCTTACACTATATTAATCAATTGTTTCTCTTGTTCTCTGTGCAATGCAGGAGCAGTAAGCAGTTAATATGCAGTGCTGAATAAGCAGTAAAATGGCGCAGTAGCAGTGAGAGTATTGCTGGAAGCAGACAGCTGTATAAACCAGTAGCTGGCTGAAGCTGAGTGCAGATAACAGGAGCCACAGGGACGGTTCCTGCCCTGCAGTTTGCTGATTTGGACTCGACCAAACCTGTTCTGGGCGTGCAGTGATGACCTGTCGGGAACAGCAGCCTTCCGGCTACCACTTTTCTGGACTAAAATTTCCAAAAATCTAAAGCACAAAATTACGACTACTGTAAACCTTTCATTTAAGCCGCCAGACTTGGGGACAATCCTATAAATCGCAACTGGGATTGAATCTGCAAGTCTGCTTGTGTGCAAGAATTTACAGTAATCATATATCGGGTAGATCTGATGATCACTCGTTTAGGCACATTTTCTTGTACAATTCAAAATTTCCATTTTGAAATTTAATCTCCGAGGTATTGTATTTGCGATGTAGATTTAGCAGTGGGTCCACAATGGGGGAGGGGAGGTTAACCCTAATTTGCATGAGTGGGAATGTTAATTCAGTCAAGGGTTGGGCATTGGACGGGGTAAAATATGTACTCTGCACCCCTTTCGTTGGTAACACGTGACCACTCCCTAACCGGATATGATTGTAATAATGAGGAAGTTCTTATGGCACACCCTATTCAAGTGTACTACTGCTAGTGTCAAAATCAGGCATGGGATTCTTGCGGATTTTAGGCCAAAAAAGTCACCCCTGTGATTTGTGCAGATGCAATGAAAAAATATTTTAACATTAATAGGGGGGGGGGTCTTAGTCTCTAGAGGGATTTATGCCATGCAAATCATACAAAATTGCACGCAGATCACATGTTTTGGCTGCTCTTTGGATTTTTCTTCAAAACCCAATCCCATTCCTGCAAAATTAACCTAACTGATAAATGCATTTCTTGCTCGATCATGCCTGGTAGAAAGCACACTTGATTAAGGGTCTGTCATCGCCACAAATTGCATGCAGCAGGTTTGCTTTTGTATCTAGAACCCGTTGACAGACTAGGGCCGACGGCAGTACAAGGTACTGGTAAGCTTTCCCTAATTAAAGGTAACTTCCCGCTGGCCTGAGACCAAACTTGACTAGCAGATGGAAGCTGGAGTACCCGATGGCTTTCGTTGTGGTGTTGTAACAGGTAAGATTTCATGGTTGGTACACAATCTCGTCCAGTGAAGGTAGGTTTGCAGTGACCGGAAGTAACCAGGATCTGGAAAGTCAATAAAAATGAACTCAACATTACATCAGTTTTGTGTCTTCTGTGATGACATTTGGGAGCATTTTTGGGGCTTTCCTAGTTTCAACCTTGGAGAGGGCAGAGTCAGGGATGTCCGGGGGGTGCACTTGAATTTTATTTGACGGGTGTGCGGCTGGACCTCTGACCACCCTTACCCTTGTTAGGGCACTTTCAGTCAAAAGTGCCTCGGTTTTGATAAAAAGGCCCAAAATTTAGCCTTGTTACGGCATTTCCATAAGTGCCTAGGTTTCAGAAGAAAAAACGATAACCGATCATGTTTGTGGCAATCTGAAAATGAAAAAGGCCACTGAAGTTAAAAAAAAAAGATGTTTCTCATCACCGCGTATCATGATTTGGGGAAATTTTTATTTTTTCAAATATTTTTGATGGAAAATTTGGTATCAAATTAAAGCTAAACTGTCAGCAATGCAATCAGCTCGGTATTACTTGCATTGTCACAGCTTTTGCTGACCAATGAACTCTAAATTACTAAAATGTCAAAATTGATATATTTATGGCCCGAATAAAAATTAAAAACGCCCCGTCATACTTTCACTGCTTGGTGATGAGAAACAATTTCTTTTCGTGTGGCCTTAGCTTAAGAAAAGAAAGCCCACGCACTAATATAGTGGGGTGGGGGTGAATAAATAATCGCTCCTCCCTAAAAGTCACTTGACAAAAGGGCGGGGATTATCTGTCATTCATCTGAGCCTACCGAAAAGTAATTAAGCCACTTAAAAAAAAAAGTTTCTTCTCATCACCGCGCGCATCATGATTTGGGGAAAACTTTTTTTTACTTTTTTACATTTCTGATCAAAATTATGTTAATTGCCAAAATATTGGCAAATTTGGTATCAAATTAAAGCTTATACAGTCAACTAGGTACAACCTGCATTGTAACAACTTTTGCTGATCAATAAACTCCAAATTACTAAAAATAGTAAAATGTGAAAATTGATGGCGAAAAGTGCAAGTTTCCTTATCTATGTATTTATGGCCTGAGTAAAAAAAAAATTAAATTAAATAAAAGAACGCCCTCGTCATATTTTTCTTTGCTTGGTGATGAGAACCAATTTTTTTTTGGAGTGGCCTTACCAATGGTTAGTGCTGATGTAAGAGGCAGAACATAACTTATCTTTCATGTGAACCTCCTCAGATCCTTTCAGATTTAAACATGCAATTTGAATAGTCTTGTTGATTATGGCACAAACTACCATAAGTGTAGTATTTCTAGATTTTTAGAAAAGCCTCCGTTTACTCGGCCTGATGTGATTCAACACACTGACCGTTTTCGGCTTTTCATACTGGTACCCTCTTATTGGCCCTTGAAAAGGTTCGTTTCAGCAGCGACATGTAGGGTCGGTAGGTCGTACAAAAGTACTAGCCAGCCTCTCCGAAGACCCTAGATTGGCCAAAAATACGGATTTTTTTTAAATTGCATTTATTAGGACAATTGGTGGTATGCACTCAGTTTTCATAAGATGACCACATTGCATGGTCAGCGCCTATAGATAAGATGACCACTTTGGCCTTCATTGTTCATATTCTGTCTAAGGAAAATAATCGGGAACCCATCACAAAATGTCTCTTTGGGCTGCTAGAAATGCGTACCTACAATTACAGAAATGTAGATTTTATTAGATGTAAGGTATTAAATTGGTGGGAGTTGGTGTGTTCAAGACTCGGCAGCGCCCTGCTGATCGAGCTGCGACCTCAACCCTCCTATGGTAGACTTGTACAGACTTACAGCATATCAAAGGCCTGTCCATCTTACGCTGTGCCTATGTAGTGTGGGGTGTAAAAGAACCATTGTCTCGGTAAATGTGTAGGGACATGGTTTCTATTTTCAGTCACCTCATAGATTCGATCACCATCACTGCCCTTGAAATGACCATAGCTTTTAAAGCAACCCAACAACCAACCAACCTAAGTACAAGTGTCGTGTTCTGTATGGGGGCTGCATCTCTCACCTCCCTGACAACACAAAACTAATTGGACTCTTCATTTTGGGCAATGAATAATGCCTGCTACTGAATTATTTCATGTTTAAAAATGTAATTTGATGCTTCCGTTAAAAATGAATAAATCGTATGATGATTTTGAAAAGTAAATTAAATGATAAACTTCGACACTTAACCTAGATTTTCAATACCGCCTCTCATTGTAAAAACTGCCTAGTACACTGAAAATCCATTGATTGAAAGGGTTAGTCAGTACAGACTATCCTAGGTTGGTTATATGAGTGTTAGTCATAATGGCAAAGTTATATTCAAAAATGACCGAGGGGTCAGTCAGAAGTGGCTAACCTAGGTTCATCATTGGTGTGTTTTATTTGTATACCACTAGTTGGGGCCACCTATCATGACCACTCAGTGGCTCCCCCTGGGAATAAAAAGACTAAGGTGGGTTGGTCAGTACTGACCAACCTGCCAATTATAACTGACCTAGGATGGTCGTATAGGGATCCAAAAAATGACTAACTAGGCTAGGCACTAGTGACTGAGAGGTTGGGCGTATAGGGAGCCTAGGAATATCAGTGTAGGGGAGAGCGGGCCAAAATGGACCCCTCAAGGGAAGATGGCAAATAACTCAGAGGTAAACTCTTGAATTGAAACATTATTTATTTTTTTCATATCAAGGCATAGAAGGATGTCATCCATGAAAATAATTTAAAATTGTGGTAGTTGCATTAGTAGCACAGTGGGATAGCAAAACATATTCTGACCTATGAAGGTCATTGGCAAAAGGTCCAAGGGCAAAACCACTTTTGGGGCGGGGCAAAAGGGAACCTGAAAATTAATTCATTTTGAATTATTCTCTTTAGGCGGTGATCCACTGCCGCGAATTTGCTGCGAATTACACTCTTGCGTGTAAACACGGAGAAAACATTCTATCAGTGGATCAGCTGCTGCGAGTCCCTGCGACAACGTCGCAGCGAGAGGCGTGCAGCTGCGAGTAAATTCGCAGAATTCTCAAAGTTTTGATTTTTATGAGTGTACTCACAAGGGTCTGTCGTACGACTTCATTCGCAGGAAACTCGCGGCAGTGGATCAGCGGCTTTTCTCCTCTATCAATTATAAGAGCCAATTTGACAAAAATATGGAATCGAAAGCTGAGAACTTGAGTTAGGGGCGTAGGAAGGGTCCGTTTTGCCCCAGTCTCCCTAATTTTTTGACAATTTATGACATGGGTTTGGACATGATGTTTAGGGCGCCTTTAATTTTTATGGTTATAAACTATCTAATATTATTATATAGATACCCTCCAGTCCTCTATATGTTTATGAGATAATCTCAGCCTATACTCCGGCACCCACTGTTAGCCCTCTGAAATCCGACGCGGGAATAGGACACGTGGCGCCGTCTGTGGCATAATGAGTAAACGACAGGGGGCGCCATGTTACAAGATGGCGGCCTCCGTTGAAGTTTTGTGTCCATCGGGCCATCGTCAAAAGATTAAAATCACTCCGAATACAAAAATTCTACAGGTACGTTTGGTATAGAGTTATGAATGTGTTTAGCAAGTGATATTCTCGCATATCATATATCGTTTGACAATGTATTCGTGACGTGTAAGGAGTATATGCCCAAAACAGGGTGGTCAAAATGGCAAGCAGTGGATTCTTGCCGACTCATCTGTCATCGCCAAACTGTAGCGTAGGCTATCTAGAACTAGAGTCGTCTACGCCCAGTTTAAACCGTACCATATTGTGTTATTGTAGTTATGGAAGTAACGCAGCACGAACTAGTTCCTTAGTGACACTTTGAAGGAAGAATACTGTAACCTGCCACCCTAATAATGAGCGATATTGGAAGAAATTAAACAATTTCCTTTTATCATAAATAAAATTTCTTTCAGACTTTATTATTTGTTATACATTATAAAACACAAGTCCATATATCCTCTGGCCTTATGAAGGCTCGACACCATCGTGCTTAATAGGCCAACAGACACTGAGACAGTCTCGACGTGAAGAACGTCGTTTTCTATTCTCTAAATACATATACCGTAAAACCTCGCGTAGAAGCCGCGGCTAGACTAGTAGTAGTACGCGAGTCAGATCGCCAGTGCGGCTTATAGGATCCTCCCAAACTCGGGGTGCGGCTTATACGCGAGTTTTTCCAAAGTATGAATTGCAAAATCAGCAATAGAATAGCCATAAATTGACACTAGCCTAGGGCCTATAGGCGCTATACTGACTACTGGAGGTGGGGGGGGGGGGGGGGGGGGTAAGCCCCTGACAAAGCTGAGTGGGCACCGCCAATGCCTTACACTTCACACCTCAACCCTAAGACAATGCAGCCACCGCTAATCCTGGGTGAGTGGGCAGTGTCAAAGCCTGAAAGTCGCACCTCAGCCCTAAGACAATGCAGCACTGCTAATTGCTGCCAGCATCGTAACTGCAACAATGTGACAATTGGGGTTTGGGGGGGGGGGGGGGTCACTGGCTGCCAGAGGCTCCACGGACCGCCAAAGGGCGGTCCAGGCAGCCAGGAGTTAGGGGTGCGGCTAATGTGTAGTATTGACGCAGTTAATACAAGTATTATGTAAGGTGCGCGGACTACTCCCAGGGGGCACTGCGCGGTTGCCAACCGCCGCCGGTGTGTGTGTTGGATACACCACTCCCCTACATGCACCCGCCTGAGATTGACGTGTGTACGCCGGCTGCCAGCCGTTAATGGATAAGCTATGCTGGAAATGTGCGGATATTCATAGGCAGCCCATAGGCGACGGCTGCAACAGGCGTAGGATAGTTAGATCTGGATCTACACCAAATCTTACAGCCGAACAAAGGGAGGTAGTTCCCGGGGAGTCACGTAGTGCCGCCATGGCGCCTCCAGAACCAGACCAGGAGGAAGCCGACCTGATAAGGGCACTAGCAGAGGAGGAGGCACGACAGCGCAAGCTGAAGCTTAGAGCTAAGATTGCGGCGCTGAAGAAAAGCAACGAGGACCTGGAGGCAGGGAGAGGCGGCGACCCAAGCCCTCCACCGCCCGGGCCGGGACCCAACCCCGGCCCCAATCCGGGACCCAACCCCAACCCCACGCCTGGACGGCCCCCGGCAGAGAGTAAGTACTCTATAGCTAGATTCCTACCCAAGGTGAAGGATTTACGTAAAGCTACCTTTGAGGAATTGTTGCACGGGGCCCTGGAGTGGGGGATTGAGGAGTTGGGGGAGGGGGGACCCCCCCTGAAGGGATACCTTCAACACCTGAGTTACATATGTATGATGCACATGCCTGGTATTTATCCTCCTGACGCCTCCGTGGATTACGACATGGCAGTCAGGGAGGAGGCCGACAGGTTTGGCATGGCCGCCTTCGGCCCAGGTGACAGCAAGTTGACAATGGCCAATTACGGCCTATCTAACACATGGGAGGGCCGCCGACTGGCCCAAGGGGGACAGGCCGCAGCCGGCCCGAGCGCCAGGAAGAAAGCTCCCGCGGGGGGAGCGGCAAAAAAGGCGACCAGCACCACGGAAAACGGCTGCATCATGTGGAACTGGGAGGATAACTGCACCAAGCCGGGAGGTAAATGCAGGTTCCCCCACATATGCCGGTCCTGCGGCGGGGATCACCGGGCGAAAGCCTGCCCAAAGCCGAAATAGGATCCGGCGCCGGCCCCCGCCGTGTTGGCCGGCCCTCCTAGGGGGCCGCAGGTGGGGGTCCAAGTCTGCACAATTGCCAACAACTCGACCAGACGCGGGGCCGACGCTACGCCCCCGCCGGTACCCCCCACTCGCCCGGTTACAGGACGCCAAGCGTCGGGCGGGAAAAGTGAGGGGGGGCCCCAGGTGGGGACTCCACCCGGGAACACACGTGGTGACGTCATTACGGCGGCGGAGCGGGACTCCCCAAGGGGGCCCCACGCGGCTGGCGGCGGCCGCCGGGAACAAGCTTGGCCGACTATCGAAGGCTGTGATTGGCTGACGGCAACGCAAGGCAGCGCCTGTGATCCAATCAGAGGACGGCTCTTATTCCACGTACGTCACAACAAGCAAGATGGCGGAGAAGACGGAGAAATAGAAATTTTTCAAGATTGCTATGATGGTTTATGTAGTTGTACACACATTGTGGGCGGGGCTCGCATTCAACTCAAGCCGTGCCGCATAATATGCAAGGCCCTATTATGTGGGGAAGCCGACCCGGACTGGGAATACGTCGTGGAAGGGGCGATTTACGGTTTCAAAGTGATCAACCCGTCGTGCGACGCAGCCTACAGCGGCGAGAACTACCCCGAGGTAATGCAGGGAGAGGCGTACAAAATCATGTCTGCCAAGCTCAAGTCTGAAATTGCCCGGGAGTGCGTGACAGTAGTGGACTCACCCTCGGTGTGCACTCACCCCTTGGGCAGTGTACCAAAGCCGGATGGGGGCCTTAGGGGGATTGTGGACTGCTCTAACCCAAAAGGCTCGTCAATAAACAACTTCGTGGACGAAGTATCGGAAAAATTCAAGTACAACAGTGTCAATGACGTCGCTGAGAGGTTATCCAGGGGCGACTACACGTGTACTGTGGACATTTCAGACGCCTACAGAGCCGTCCACACTCACCCCCAATCCAGGATTAGACAAGGTTTGTCCTGGGACTTCGGAGATGGAAAAGTGCACCTACAAGACAACAGGTTATGTATGGGGCTGAGCTCGGCCCCCTTCTGTTTTAATAGAATCTCAGATTTTGTCGTCAGGGCACTGGCCAGAGAGGGGGTGGATAAGTGTGTCAATTATCTTGACGACTATTGTCTAATAGCTAAGTCACAGGAGCAGGGCAGGGCGGACCAGAGAACATTAGTTAGGCTGCTAAGACATGTTGGGTTTGATATTAGTTTTAAAAAGCTAACCGACCCCTCCACCTGCTCTAGATTTCTTGGAATTGAGATAGACTCTGAAGAGATGTGTCTACGCTTACCCAAGGATAAGCTGGAGCGTATGCAGTCGACTGTGGAAGGGTACTCCTTACTCACAAGTGCAACTAAGCAGGAGCTAGATGAACTGGCAGGCCTTTTGGCCCACTGCAGCACAGTGATAAGGGGAGGGAGTACCTTCACTAGACGCATATACGACCTGTGTGCCTCAGAAAGTAAGCCCTACAAATCTGTAAAAATCACCGACGAGTGCAGACAAGACATTGAGTGGTGGTGTGGGTTTGCGAAAGTGTTTAACGGATCAGCAAAAATCCTATCCCCTACCACCCCAACTATTGGTATGTACAGCGATTCGTCATTCTGGGGGTATGGCGCCTACTCCAATACAGACTGGGTGGCCGGCCCCTGGGACGCCGAGGACCCCTGGGTGGAGAAGTTAGGCCACCACTACGCGGGCACCACTGACGTTGCCAAGGACAACATAAATGTACTGGAGTTATTCCCCATACTAAAGGCCTTGGAGAGATGGGGGGAGACCTGGGCCGACTCCAGGGTGTGCTGTGTTACAGATAATACTCAGGTGATGTGGGCTATCCGCAAGGGCAGAAGCAAAAACTCATTCTCTATGGAATGGCTGAGGGAAATTTTCTGGATATCAGTAAAATACAATTTCAACCTTAGCGCTGTTTACATAAACACAAAGGATAATGTGCTATGTGATAGCTTGAGCAGACTAGACCTGCCGGTATCTAAAGCTAACATTCGTGAATTGATGTCAAAAGACAGTTTATGCTGCTATCATTTATTCTCTGATGATTGACATTGCAGATAAGCTGGAGGCGCTGAAAATGGAGTGTGCTACTCTGCAGCGCCGTTACATATCATCAGAGTCAGTAAAGACGAGATCATCGCAGATTAAGAAATATTACAAGTTCTGTGAAGAGTATGAATTGCTGTCAGTACCTTGCTCCAGTCGCCAGGTGGCATGGTACATAACGTGGATGACGCGCTCCCTCAAGCCGGTGTCTATAAGGAACTACATTACAGCGCTGTCTGAGTACCTCAAGGGGGAAGGGTGTCCTCCAGTGGATTATACCAATGTAGACATTAGTAGGTCCTTGTCAGGTGCCAGCAGGACCCTGGGCGAGGAGGTGAGGCGGGCGGCTCCTATTCTACCACTGCATTTAGTAAAAATGTTTGACCACCTGACAGAGGCGCCTGTGCATGTATCATTGTGGGCGGCGATTTTGACCGCCTTCAGAGCCATGCTAAGGAAGCAGAACGTAACTGAATCAGAGGCAGTACTCCGCAGGAGGAACTTTAAGTTTACGGATTGGGGTATGGTAGTGGAGGTTGAGAAGTCAAAGACTATTCAGAAGAGGGAGAAAGTTCTCCAGATACCGGTTTCATTCTCCCCAGATAGGCGGCTGTGTGCTGCATACTGGGTGAGTAGGCACTTCCATGAAGTCCCAGCCCTGCCGGATTCTCCAGCTTTTCTGTTGCCTACCACACCCCCAACTCCGCTGGATTACGAGACGTACAATGGATGTGTAAAATACCTGGCTGAGAGTATTGGCCTAAACCCGGGGGACTTTAGCACTCACAGCATGCGCAGAGGAGGCACAACCTTCATCTGGTTGGCCGGGGCTACCCCTCAAGAGATACAGACCAGGGGCGATTGGTCTAGTGACGCATACAAACTCTACCTGGCAGCTCCCCTGGAGCAGAGAATCTCGAGGGACATCCTGGTAGCTGCCACCATGAGCGAGGTGGCTGCTTCTCACACTGGCTAACTTCTTTTGGGGACTTTTGGGCCAAGCCAGCCAGGTCGATAAATATGACCCAAACACAGTTACACTGTCTCTCTTCTATATCCATCTATGTGATTATATTATATGTTATGCTATTCAGCTATAGACATTACTGGACATAGACATTATCATTATACATATTCAAGTACCGGTAGATAATGTGTAGTATTGACGCAGTTAATACAAGTATTATGTAAGGTGCGCGGACTACTCCCAGGGGGCACTGCGCGGTTGCCAACCGCCGCCGGTGTGTGTGTTGGATACACCACTCCCCTACATGCACCCGCCTGAGATTTTTTTTTTTTTTATCGACTATCAACTAAATTAGTAATAAAGGCTGGGCCAAGCCAGCCAGGTCGATAAATATGACCCAAACACAGTTACACTGTCTCTCTTCTATATCCATCTATGTGATTATATTATATGTTATGCTATTCAGCTATAGACATTACTGGACATAGACATTATCATTATACATATTCAAGTACCGGTAGATAATACGCGAGTTTTTCCAGGGCTCATCCAGAGGGCCTCTACGGCTTGTAGGATCGGCCCAAACTCGGGGTGCGGTTATACGCGAGTTAGGGTTATACCGCGGTACGCGAGGTTTTACGGATGCATAATTATCAAGTTTAACTTTCTGTTTCC